>CM041778.1:177887146-178248106 GCA_023374045.1 Limonium bicolor | reverse complement strand
TTGATATACCTAACAAAGGAGAAGAAAGGACGTGTCACACATCTTCCAGTCGAATAAAATATACGAATTATCTACCAAATACTTTGGAGCCTTAGAGACTACACTGGAACACAGTTGTAAGATTGGTATGAACACCAATAAGAATCCTTGATACAGAGACTAAGCCATTACCATGGTGAAGACCCTCTGACCCAATCTTAATGTGAGATAGACTACATGGAACCTAGAATGCTCCATGACACATAAACATCTTGAACCTATGTTCAAGGATGATGTAATGTTGATTACGTGGGTGTAATCCATTTTAAGGGGGGTAGAGCATACAATCGCTTAGCCTATATTTCACGTATCGAGTACGTAACCTACAGTGTGCATAGCACAATACAATTAGTTGTGATGTTTGATACGTATGTTATATAAACACATGTATTCATTCTTATGTGGTTGTGGTTATTACGCACAATTAAATGTGAATACCAGATGTATTAGAGGATGACCTTGTTAACTTCGGTGCGAGAATTCAGGAAAAGAGGAGTAGAAACTCCAGGGGAATTAAAATCCCTATGATATGTATTGATATGAGACCAAATATGGTAATGTTATGAGGTATGAATCGGTCTGAGACCGATATAGAACCTGGTAGGAATTAAATTCTCTAAGTAATTGCTGAGAGGTGAATTAAGAATGACTGATGGACTGAGTTCCATAATTTGGAGATGTATTAATTTATGATTATGACTAGAAAGACTAAAAGATATAAAATGCTACATGAATAATTATTTGGATGTTTGAATTTGACGTGGGTGGTAGAACTTGATCTTGGAATTGGAGTTAAGAGTAGATGCAGTAGCATAAAGTGGAATTGGAGTTGACATGTATTTTCTTTACCAAGACTCGCTCATGAACTCGAGGACATGAAAACCTTTGTCTCCGGACCGGTTACATGAGGAGTATACAACAAAGAATATACAAAGAGTATTTTGATTACTAAAACATGCAAAAGACATGTTGTGTGACAAGTGTGGTAAATATATATACATATGGAAGACCTTATGAGTCAAAATGCCTATAAAGTTATTGAGTGATCTATATGATCTTTTAGTGTGAAGTTACCGGTGTGTTCTAAGAGATATAGATACATAGGAACTTTGGGGACAAAGTTCTTTTAAGGGGGGTAGATTGAAATACCCCAAACCTTAATATATTAGTGAACTATCTAATTAGGATATACTAAGGCTAGAACATGCCTTAGAAACATTAGAAGAAGTGTTAAACAACAATTTACTCCAAAACATGCTTTAGGAACAATTAGAGCAAAAGGTGTTTTAAAGAACACAAATAAATTAGGGAGCTACAAATAAGTTCCCAAGAGATTTCAAATGTGAAATACCTCTAAGATTAGTAATACACATTAAGCGGAATTAGCGTTTAAACCGAAAACGCACCTTAGAGCACAAAAATGTGCTTTAAAGGAAAATGTGCTTTAAGCATGTATACATGGAAAGAAAGGCTAATGAGCCTAAATACCAATAAGGAATAAGGGGACAACAATAAAATGGTCACAGGAGCCATAGCGTATACACACAAATTAAGTATACAAGTCCACACAAAAACCGGTACTAAACTGACGAAAGTCAAGGAGAAACCACTAAACGACTTGGTTTAAATTAGAATTAGCAACATGCTATTTCATGAACAAAGTTTCTAAAGGTTGTAAATGTACTAAGAATACATTTAAACTAGCCAAAACAAATTGCATAATCAATGTGAACCCGGAAGCACAAAAAATGTGTTTTAAGGCATTTTTGGCTATGTAACATACCAAACACATGGTATAAGTCATTATGAACGAAATTAATTCATCAAATGTTACATAAATACAAGGCAAAACAAAAAAAAATCAGACAAAATCGTGAATAAGGCTGCCTACTTCATGATGAGTCATTAAAGGTGTTAAAATTCAATTTTGCTTACTTTTTACTATTACAACCACCAAGACTTTCTCTAATTGCCAAATCATCTTGTCCCCTTAGTGAATCATTAATCAGACTCTTACCTGTCAAATGAGAGCTCCCAAGGTCGTATCTCATACTCTCTTTGAAGAAACAACACAAAACAATTCCAATGTTCTTAGTTTTGAGCCTTAAAGAACACCTTGCCTTGTAGAAATCATACTACCTCCGTCCCGTCATAAGTGTCCTGTTTGCTTTTTGGCACGTTTTTCCACCTCAATATTAAACATATAAGGTAAAATAATTTTATAAAACTAAATTTTGTATTATATAGTTTATCATGTAAAGAATCATATGCAAAACTTAAATTTTCAAAATTAATTTATCTTATAAGTTAAAAATTGAAGTCAAACGACATGTCTAAATAGTAAATAGGACAGTCATGGTGGGACGGAGGGAGTAACTTTCTCGTCCTAACTCCAAATCACAAGCTTGATAGCTCGTTGGAATCCTATTTTCAAGAGCTTTACAACCATAGCTCATGAGCCCCCAGATTCTCAGGAAAAACCACGAAGAAGTGCCTTTTATTCTCGAGGTAAAACATTGCCTTCTTGAAAACCTCTTGTTCTTTGGTTTTTGTTACAGCCGATTGGCATGGGATACTAACCCGTCTTATTCTTCATCTTGTTGTACAATTTTGGAGCCAATTTCTCTAGCAAATTGCTGTCAAAATTTCTAAGGAAATCAAGCTTAAATATTAAGCTAATGGTTAATATACAAGGTAAATCCTACAAATACCTATTTCAAGGTTCTAATTGTTGATCTATATATGATCTAACATATTGTTCATCTTATTATTTATTGCCGAAATTTTGGTGATTAATATTCAGTTTTTAGCTTATTAAAAGTTAATATTTATTAAATCTAAGAATAGATTTATATTCCTTGTGATAAAAGCTTCAATATAAGCTATCATAATATACAAGAAAAATTCATAAACTATGGTTTATATTGTGGCCAAAAATTAAGGGTATTAATTGAGTTAGGAAAAAAATATCTAACTTAGTTAAATTAAAGGAATTAGTATAATTAAGAGTAATATGTAAAAATTTAAGAAGTTTTGGTACCTAATGGTGATTACCGAAAATATATGAGGTCAATATGGAATTTTTGAGAGTTTAGATGATGAGAAAATAATTGTAGAATTAAGTTACAATTTATAAAGAGTTTATAAGTGTTATAAGGAATTTATAAGGTTTTTGGTATATTTAAGGTTAATAAATGATGGTATATATATACTATAACATTAGATAATTAAATCTGGTGGTTTAGAGATGTTTAAAATGATTTTTGATGTTCAAAAATGTGTAGGAAAATTAATTACGAAAATTAGAAATTAGTTGGAGTTAAATTGGTTCATAAATGAGTTAGGATAAAAGAAAAGACCACAAAGGTAAAATGGTAATTTCCCTGGTCAAACATGGTCAAATGTGGTCAAACTTGGTCAATGACAGTTTATAAAATATTTAGAGGAGTTAGAATAAAATTGGTAGCAAAAGATTATATATTAAAAGGATAAAGGAATAAAAAGTTAAGTTAAATTAACTTTGGGGGTAATTTTGTAAATTATGGAAAGTTAGGGGGTTTGACCATAAAAGACTGGTCAAACTTGGGTATATTTTGGTAATTGACCAAAAGTATAAAGAAATTAATTAAGTAAGACTTTGGAAGAAATTAGAAATATAAATAACAAGTTTAGAACTTATTATGAGTAAAATAGAAATTAAAGGAAAACTATGGGAAAGGAAAAAATAACACATTTTATGTGTTTAAGAAGGTTAAGGAAATTAAATAAAGAGTTTAGAAACAAGTTGTAAAAGAAACAAAGTTAAGATAGGGCTAAACGAGACCCGTATATAACTTAAGGTATACGAGGGGTATACCCGTAATTTAATAAGTATAGGAAAAATCAATACTTAGAGTATTTTTAATAAACGTACAAGTTATATTGGAAAAAGAAATAAATACGTATGATACGGAGTATCATACGGACGTATACGAAAAATTTTAGTGTACATGAATAGTACTCATATACGTGAATATTATACGTATACATGAATAGTAAATATGTATACATGAATAGGAAATACGTATACATGAATAGTAACTACGTATATATGAATAGTCAAATACGAGACGTATACGTGAATAGTAAAATATGTATACATGAATAGTGAAATACGGTGAATAGTAAAATACGAGGCCGTATAAATAAATAGTGGAATACGAGACCGTATAAATGAATAGTGAAATACGGATGAATAGTGAAAAATACTAAAACCTAATACAAGGTCCGTATAAGTCTAAAGTTGCTAAATGTGCAACTAAATAACTGCTAACGACGTTAGTATGTTAATGAATTAGAGTTGAGCTTGAAAACGCTCCTAAATGAACGAACCCGTTTAACGGTATACTATTATACCCGGGTTAACCTAGGAAGAGGTTTAAGTTGAAAAGAGAACCAAACTAGTTCTAAGACACAGGGTACTAATACTAGTTATGATTACAGATCTAGATAGTCAAGGCGTTCGGTGGATTAGGAGAACGTGGGAGTAAGAGCTAGCCAATTTCCGGTGTACGGTATGGGATTCTTGTAGCTTGTTTGCTAACGAGGTCTACCTCGGTTTGTGTGCTATGTGTTATTGTGATACGACCAAGCAAGATTAAGCATGAAACCGATTTATTGTATTGTTATTGTGTGTCCATTGCACACTAACACGAATTGATTCAGAGCTTGTTCATTAACTATGTTTAGTAAAAAATTGTATAAGGTTATAGAAACTCCCTGTTATTAGTTGGTTAATACCGAGAGAGGTTTAACTAACAAATTGTCAATGAAACTTCAGCTAACTGGAACTTGGGAGAAGAGGAATCCGGGACTGACTCTGGTCATGCATGTTTAGGATAGGAGGTCGGCATCTGTATCAGATCTGTCTTCCCCTAGGGTCGACAAACTGACCTGACCAGCTCGAGTGAACAATTTGAGGTGGGAGGCAAATTCAGGAGGCGCAGGAGGGTCAAGCCTACACCCCTCATAACTTAAGAATTAATGTTTATTAAACCAATGGAGCTAATAACTCATTGGCTAGGGTTACCTTGACACGACAAAAATAAACAATTCAGTTAGAGAACAACCAGTTCTATTAAGAGAACGGTTGACACTTATAAGGTATGGTCAAACACGAGAACTAAACAATTATCAGGCCTCAGGAGTTAGAAATCTAACTTACATCATTAATGGGCGTCCATTACGACGTTCGATTTATTTGAGTTGTGACTGTTTCACATAAATGTGTTGTTTGTTATCGTACTTCTTATTATTATTTGTATGAATAAACAATTGCATGTATACGACAAAGTAGTCGTGTGTAACCCTGCTAGCTTGTGGGTGGCACGTTTTCTGTACCAGCCATGTGCTGAGCCCCTTGGGGCCTGTGATTTAAACTTTGTAGGTAGGTACCAGACGAGGACTCAACCTAAGAGTGGGAGCGGGTAGAGTACTTCGGGTTGCTTTTACATTTGTTACACGAGTTGTGCATGTACACTCATTTAGTATATTGATGAGATGTTAGTATGATGTATTAGGATGTGAGATACTCGGTATAAGTTGTGGTTTATGAATTGTAATGTTTTAGATGCTCGATTAATTATCCGGTTAGTCAGACCGTGACTTGTTAAGAGAATAGGCCTAGTTAGTCACGTAGGTGACTAACGGCGGTAACACCAATTTAGTAGAACTTTTCCGCTGCGTTGTTAATGTATGAGATGGACGTAGGGCGACGATCATTGTATTTAGAGATGGGGTGTTACATCGGGTCTACCTGCAGGTCATGCCGGATAACGCTTGGGTCTATTCCAGGCATCTCGTCCGTGCTCCAGGCGAAAGTTGTCCTTCTTTTTTCCAGGAATCTCATTAGGTGAGTCTGCTCTCCACTGCCGAATGCATTCCCTATTTTAAAAAAATTTAGAAGGGTCAGTTTTTAAGTGTACCTCTTTTGGTGAATCCTTAGAAGTTTTACAGCCTTCTATGCTTTGATCTGGCTCTGGTGGGAGGGGTAACTTTCCTTTGAACTCTTTATTTGATCCCACCGTTTTGACCATCTCTCCTTCCGGCATACCTTCCATGATGCGAATTTCGCAGATTCAAGCCATTCTTTGGCTCCCCCTTATGGTTACCACCTTTCCGGCTTTGGTCAAATACTTCATTTTTAGATGGTGAGTGCTGTATATCGCTTTGAAAGCATTAATCCCTGGTCGACCGAGATACATGTTATATCTGGAAAGTCCTGGTACAATGAAAGTTGTAAGATTTTTGGTTCTTCGCTCGTCTCCCTGCCCTAATGTTATGGTGAAGTCTATACTCCCTGAAGACCTGGTAGAAACGCCCCCAACGAAGCCCCCGAGGACGGCTGAGTATGGCTTGACTTTAGCTTCTGGTACTTCCAGTTTTATAACTGCTTCGGCTGATATGACATTCGCCCCAGCTCCGCTATCTATTAAGATTCCTTCCATCATCCTGTAATTTACTTGTGCCCGAATGACAAGTGGATCGTTGTGAGGATATAACACCCCATCTTCATCTTCGTCCGTAAAGAAAATTGGGGGAAGACTTTCTCGTTTGGCAACCTTCCTTTTTGAGAGTTCTTGATGTACCACATGAATATGCCTTTTTCTTTCGTTTGGAGTCAACAGTCCTACCTCTGAAAAGAGACCTGTGGATTTGCTTAAAAGAAAATGTTATTAGACTTTTATTCTTTCCGGAATGGAATTACCGGAAGGTTTGTTTTTACAGCATATATTTTTCCTGAAAGTAAAGGGCATCAATTACACAATTTCTGCCTTATTATTGGCATGACAAAGCCTATATCAATATACCTAATGCTAAAAGGACAAAAAAACCTCTTCACCCTTTCACAGACCTGTGATCATACCGACTGACTTGCCGTGATCCAGCTCAGGGTGGACCTCTTCTTCCTGGCGATTTCGAGAGGAGAACTGATTATTGTGTTGAGAGGGGTTTTGCTAGCCATACTGTCTCTGTTGGCCTGTCGTCTGCTTTCCCTTGCCTTTCTTTTCCTCTTCAATGACTCTCAATTCCTTGGCTAGAGTAGCGCAATTCACGGTTCTGTGACTCTTGCAGCGATGATATTCACAGAAGGCCACCGGAACCTCCCCTGGATAAGGCTTCTTTGGTGGAGGTAAGTACCCTTCCTTGACCGCCGTCGCATACCTGCCCGGATCGATCTGAACAGCAACCCTGCCGTTCTAATACTGAGGTCCTTGGGATGATGACGGGATGGGGAGAGCCTTGTAATAAGGCTTGTATATTGAGCCTCCAGAATGCATAGCAATCAAAAATACTCTTTTGTATTCTCTCCATGGGGTCGGTCCGAAGATAAGAAGGCATTACAGTCCTTGAATCCCATATCAAGTAATACACTGCCAATCCCTCAGGTACTGGTCACGTTGAACACTTACGCTTTCTGGTTCACGGCCGTTTCATGACTAATGGGCACTTACTCTCTCTGGCCCACTACCCCTTTGGTTCTGATCAAAACATTTGCATCTCTAGATATCCTCAGGCACTCTAGGTCATCCAGACACAGGATTTCTCTACGTTCCGCTGCCCTTGGAATAAAACACGCACTGCCACCGTCCTACCGATCAACTTAGGACCGTTGCTCGTCCAGTGCAGTGGTTTCAAAACTAATCCTCACTCCCACCGTCCTGCCGGTCAACTTAGGACCGTTGCTCATCCTGTGTAGTGGTTTCAAAACTGGTTTTTGTTTTCAAATCTTGAAGAAATTATTTTGAAAACATTAATCAACTCCAAATTCAATTTATGCTAATTGCATCTATTCTTAGTCGTGATTACTTGTGACCACTTACAGGGAGCTTCAAGAATCATCCAACCTCAATGTGATCAGCATCTGGTTGAACTATCCTTCCGCCCCTATATGTGTTCGGTTTCCCTTGATCGCTAGCAAATCAAGTTCCACCTCCCACTTCAATTCAAACAATCAAATAGTCAATCATTTTTCATTTTCTATCTTTTACTCTTTTTAGTCATAATCACAAAATAATCCATTTCAATTTATCTCTAAATCATGGAACTTAGGTCATTCGTCATTCTCAATTTACTTCCAATTAATTTACCTAGGCATTCAATACTTATGGGCTCATTTCATCAATTTTTACTCTATCATAGCATACAATAACACAACTTCAAAGGATGGAACTCACTCCATCAATCGTTCTCAAATCAAATCACCTAGGGAAATCAATTCCTACTAGGTTCGTCATCGGTTTCATACCGATTCATACTCATCATATCTCATGTCTTATCTCAAATAGACAAATATCCTAGGGATTTTAATTCCCCCGGAGTTTCTCTACTCCCTTCCACTTGTATACTCACACCCGAGTTAACAAGATAAGTACATTCATATACATGGAATTAGCATCTCTTGTGCGCAATAACCATAATTACACAATGAATGAATACATATGTTTATGTAACATAAGTTCCAATCATCAAAACAATTTCTTTTGTGCTATGCACACCGTAGTTTACGCACCTAAAACGTAAAACCTATGCTAAGCGGTTTTTCGCTCTACCCCGCTTAAAAGGGATTACACCCACGTAATCTACCACGTATAACCAATGAACATTGGTTAATCAATACGGGCGTCATGAAGTGTCTTAACTTCCATGCAGTCTATTATACAATGTATTCTGGTCAAAGGGTCTTAACCATATTGACGTTTTAGTCCCTGCACCAAGAATTCCCATTGAAGTTTGTTTACTCATAACTGGTTTCGGTTCTAGCCTCTCAAGGCATTGATAATTATCCATTTACTCATACTCATTAGGTATATTTAACCATGGAATTATGGCCCACTAGCTTATGCTGCATGACCCTGATAACTTAGAGCTTGATTCACCCTTTTTTGTTATCCTCAATGTATTACACATCTCCCTTTTATCCCTTTTGTCTTGGGAATAAAGGTCTCTCAATCGACGTAGGTGAATTCATGAGTTATAGATTGTCTATCCAGTTCTCTAGAAATCTATTTCGTATACCGCTGTATACCTTCATGATTATTCACTTGGTTCCTCCGACTTATTATCGGTTGAGGTTGAGCTACTACCTAATGTGTAATGCTTCCTCGGTTTTTAATGACTTCTGAATTATGCTCACTTAACTGATTCTGTACAAGGGTTCTTTTACTTGTACGACCTTGCATTTCCTATGCATTGGTCCTCTTAAGTTTCATAGGTTTCCTTCCGCTTTTAATCCAGTGGAATTCATTCACAGTGATTGTAACACCTCTCTCGGTAACAACATAATAATCACTCACGTTAACAGTAAATAACTCGTCTCACAGCGGAAGGAAGAACGGTAATTAAATCTCACATGGGTGTTACCATCCCTCGCCCATGCGAGTGATGAAGCAATACGAAAACATAAGCAAAATAATAACATAATAATACAACCCGCGGTGATAACGAGATACCGTCTATACATCCGACTAAGTCTCCAAAATATAACGCCTACAGTGAGCGTCTAGTCATATCCCAAATACTTACAATATCAACGTCACCAAGTAAACGACAGTTTCAATACATTAAAAGGTATGTGCGGTACTTCCAAAAACCAAAAACGCCCTAGCTACCCGGCCCAGCACTCCGGCTTCATCCATGGTCAGCAACCTGCATAATGCCATAAAGGCTCAGCGATAAACGCTGAGTATGCAGGGTCTTGACCCTAGTGGTCCTTTAAGTCATATTAACCGTCTTTTTATTAGATTCATTACATGCATAGCCGGTTTACAGTTTATAATGAAAGCTATAAAGCGCAAGTAAACATACAACAATCATTACAACATACACACAATAAGCATCACAAAACCACGGAGACGTTAACTCGTACAACGTTTATTAATATGATCACGTATTACATCGTTCGACCCCCCGGGCCCTCACGTAGTACTTGATTTGGTTAGCACTGTCGGGCGTCAGTTAGGACAACCCGAAACAAACTCACTTGGACAGTAGTCCCATGTACACACGAGGTGCTCACTGCCCTGATGATCCAAAGACTCCGGGACTTATTCACTTTGCCTTTGTAAAGGCGTCCATTTAGGTGGCCAAGGGCCTGGTGCCAACGGTAGCACACTCCGCCTGTCGATCTATCTAGGCTCGATCAGGATTAACTAGGGAAAACCCGATACGGGTTAACCCAAGAGATCTCTACGCACGACCAGTAACCAGTGACTAACTGGATTAAGTTACATCATCACATTTATTCACACTCCACTGTTAACTTAGTTAGTCAGTTAATCAGTTACAATTTTAAATATGGAGAGCATCACTTATTTTGTTGGCTGCCCTGTGGGTCTTACGCATGCCTAGAATTATTCTAGGTAGTATTCATGTTCGAGTCAAGCTCTAGAGACCGACGATGTCGTGTCTCGCTCCTAAGTATTTTACTTAGGTCATAACTACATATTTATAATACTTAGTGTATTGTGTCAGACAACGGTAATCACGATCACATAACTTGCATATGTAGCTTTATATAAGTCGATCTATAGTCGACGTAGTATTAGTCTCGTAGGACGTTCGCAAATAATAAATAATGCAGTAAACACGGGTAATCATCACATACACATAATCACACACATATCACACACGTTATGACAAACAAATCCGAGCCCGAGGAATTCCTCCGGACAACCCGGATCAAACCCTTTTACATACCGTACATCGAGTCCAAGGTTGCGCAGTGTAGACCACTAAGCCTATCAAGCGCGCACATCTGAAAGGCGATCTAAAAATACAAAGAACGCTAAGTGTCAATCCACATGACAAAGTGACTCGGTATTTCCGAATAACGTCAGTAACCCCGGTATTACATCCCCGGATTTCAACTGTTACTAGTTCAGGTATTATTATCCTAAAAACTCCTTAATCGCAGTGCGTATTGTAACACCCCAACTACAAATAACACACTTAACAACACTTTGCAGCGGAAATCACAACTCACAACTTAACTCAACTCTTTGGTGTTACACGCCGTCAGCCACCCACGTGGCTAACAAGGCTAACATACATACATCGTACCGGTCTGATGGACTAAACTCCCGAGCAACTACACATAATTCCCGTTCCATGTCCAACATTCGTTATATACTTACATTACAACTGTACCGAGTATTTACTAACTAACGCCGATACAATTTCGGTCTTACTACACCTACAATACATTCACATTTCACATGACTACCACATACAAACAACTACCCCGTCCTACTCTCGAATGGCTTCCAGTTCCTTGTACCTGAAACAGGAAAAGAAGAAAGGGTGGCCCCCCAGGGGCTCAGCACCTTTGCTGGTATGGTAATCCCGCAGCCCGCATGCTACCGGGCCACGCACAACTAATTGTCGTCTTAGCATGCGATTGATTTTATTTTAAACATACACAACTACACACATACTTCATGTTTACAAGCAAACATCCATTAATAGGATACAACACAAGGTTAGCACACACAACATAACAACACAATTCACTTAATAACATACACAGATCTAATTCCATTCTTCTTAGAGAACATAAACTTTACTTAGGGAGTGCCGGGGTGATATAAGCCCGAGCACAACATACATACATTTTCTTTACTTAGGTGTGGCGGCCTCATATAGGACCGATCACACCTTACATAGTTTCCCCTAGCTCCAATAATGATGAGGTAGGTAAGCCTTGGTTAAGCTTGTGGGTGGTTGTAATTCAAGGAGGAAGAACAACCGTAACATAACAAAGAGGAAGTCGAAGCGAACTTAGGCGTCAACAACCTACCAACATTACACATAATTTCCCTCCTAGCCCGATGTGGAGGTCGGGTAGGTAAGCTTTGGCTAAGCTAGTGGGAGGTCGAACATCCAAGAAGGATAAACAACCCTAACATAACAGAATGGGAGTTAACTCACATATACTGTAACACCCCTACCATTAATACATTACTTACCGTCCAATCTCCTTACATACCAGATACACGCAGCGGATATATTCTTACATACATTGGGTGATACAATGCCGTTAGTCACCCACGTGACTAACAAGGCCACTACTTCTACTACAGCATCGGTCTGATGGACCGGAATATCCGAGTACTACACACTTATCATACCTACTCCAATTACCGAATCAAATACTACAACATCCCATTCATTACAATACTTCAAGTTCAATACCATACAATCTACATACCGAGTTACTAAGGTCCTTATACAAGTGTAATACTTCTTCCAAATTCATACTACTCTCTAAGAGTCTACTCACTACCCATTTCTCACAACTTCTTACTTCTAATTACAAGGGTGTGCCGCCGGTCTCTCACCTTGGCCACATCCGCTTCGGGTACCTGCACACTAAAAAATGTCCCCCGAAGGGGTCAGCTTTCGCCGAGCATGATAACCGCATACCCCGCGTACTAGTGAGGGTACGCCGACCACTTGGTCGTATACATGCGGTTCATTTATTCACACAACATGCATACATGCTTCCATACTCGATACTACATTACTTTCACAAGGCATACATACATACATTTCATCACATACAAGGAATACATATACCATCAAATACTTACTTACCTTGTTCTCAAGTACACATACGCAGTACATACACAACATACAATTCTTGTTAGCTTCATTGGTCCACCCGGGTTAATCGGGTGGAGATTACTCTTTACTCGTTTACTCCATACATACACATACATACTCATACTCATACTTACTTACGGATCCATACTTACTTACTCTTACTCTTACTCAAGTTAAGTCGTCGGGACCTCCGGCCCTGGGGACTACACCGTCCCACCTCCGGGATTTACTTGACTCACTAATCCGGGATGCTACCCATTTAAGGGATTTGGGCCACGGACCAGTTTAAGAGTCAGGAATTGCAGCCAACCTCTTGTGACTCCGCATCCTCACGCGTGGCCGAAGCTATATCGGACTTGTACTCATTCCAATTTACTCACTTAAGTTAGGAGTTAGATAGTTAGGAATTAGCACAAGTCAACATTCAAGCCACAATAATACAATACCCATATACACTACATACGAAATACAATACAATACACAAGTACACTACAAGGTACAAATACATTTATCTTCATCCTCATATTTCATGAATTATACAAACTAGTGTTCAAGACAATAAATATCGACACATAAGTCAAGCACAGTAAGTGCAATATAGTCCGATTCATGCATTTATCTTATTTAGGTGATCAAATAAGCACACAAATCGGGGTAACCAGATTAGGATACAGGGCATGAAGAAATCATACCTTTCACCGTTGTACTTGTATCCCAACGTTCCTCCGGTGTTCACAAATCAAATCCTGATATACATACAATCGAATAATTAATCTAACTATCATTAATTTAATTCGATTATCCTTACGCTCCCTAACTCATACTTACTAAGTCTTTACATTCCTATACCTTTTATTTACTTACTTTTATCTACTTACAATGGTTTACTTGCTTACATACACATGTACATATGTATAGGTGGGTATACATACATATATATATGTATATATATATATATATATACTAGTTACATTCATTTAGTTTTAGTTTTTTTTTTGTAAGTTATGGGTCGACCGACCCACCGACCGACCCAACCCTGGGTCGGTCCATTCCAGTAAGTTTCGTTCTCTGAAATTTCTCCCGACCGACCCAGAACTATTCCGACCGACCCATACACCTCTGGGTCGGTCCATTGCCGAGAGTTTCGGGTCTGTTGTCCAAGCTCCGACCGACCCACCGACCGACCCACCTCTGGGTCGGTCGAAGTGCGAAACTTCGACAACAGAAAATTCGAGTCCGACCGACCCACGTCCGACCCACGGCCCTGGGTCGGTCCATTCCCGAGAGGTTTGTTTTCGTTACCTAAGCTCCGACCGACCCACGGTCCGACCCGGCTCTGGGTCGGTCGGTAGCAGAAAGCTGCTACAGACTTTGTTTTTCAATTCTTTTCTTACCCATTCCTTCCCCAATCTTCCTACATGTAATCCCACATGATATAATGCCATTTAGGCTTCCTAAAATACCTTGTTTCATCCACCAATCCATTACTAAATCCATGAGACAATTTACACAATTTCCTCACTTCCTTTCAACACCTACAACAGTTTTTCATTCTCTAATGCTACAGATTTTTCTACAACTCCTACCATTCAATATTTCCTCCACCAATGTTACTCCTAGTATCCCAAATACATTTCCAAGTCATTACATTACCTACACCCAAGTCCAACACTCTTCTTACCAATTCTTGCACACTAATCTTTCCTATCTTCTCCAATGCATGTTGATACATTTTGCTACAGATTTTGCACTCATTACTTCTCATACTACTACTACCATACCATGGTCATTAAACATCTCTACTATCCTCAATACATACCTTGGTTCTCCCATTCACCAAGTCATCCACAAGTGCACATATTCTTACCAAAATTTTGCCATAGTTCACCTACTTTTCTTACTTGGCCACACATACCAATTCTCACCAATTTCATTCCTAATCTAGCCACACCCTTACAAGGGTCCTACCAGCAATCAATACAAATATAAATCCATTCCAATACACCAATACTCCATCAAACATCAATACCAATACTCATACACAACCATTTGGCTCCAAGGCCTACAATTCACATACTAATGCACAAATACTCAAACTTACTCTCAATACTCAAAACTTCATAAACTTCAATCCTAATACATTAGTTTGGTTTCTTTTATTCGTTTACCCATTCCATTACTCTAATGCACCAAAATTAACATTAATAAGAGCTCTTACCTTGAGCTTTATAATTCCTTCATTCTTCTCCATTTCTTCTCTTGTTTTCTCTCTTGTCCCATTCGGTTTTGTGGGGAATGGAGTTGCCAAACTCCATTCCCATCACCCATAGCATACAAAACAAGTATAATTAATATACTAACCCTTAGATTTATACTAATTCATTAAGATGTTTTAAAAAATTTCTAGGGTTTACCTCTTGAAGCTTTTAGGAGGGGTTTTAGCCCTTGATTCAAGAAGGTGCTCTCACCACCATTGGAGGGTTGATATTTTGCTCAAAAGAGAGAGGAAAAACAAGGCATTACAACAAGCCAAAATCGGCTACCAAAGAAAAATGGAGAAAACTTGAATCTTTTGTGGAGATTTATACCTTGTTGGAAAGAGGAGACTCCAAGCTCCATAATGGTGTGCTTTTCTCTTCAAATGGGGAAACCCATGGAGATGAAACTCATCCTTTTCGAATTTTGAAAAGAGGGAAATGTAGAGGAGGATGAGGGGAGTTCAAATCTGTAATTATTTTTGAGTTTGGAGCTTACATGGAGGTAGAGCATGAGGTTGAAGATGAAGTTGCCATTGGAGGCTTGTGGAGCTCCATGAAATCGCCCAACCAGAGAGAGAGGAGGGAGAAATCGGTGAGAGAGAGAGGAAAGAGAGAAGATGAGTGAATGTGAGAGTGAGGTGAGAGGGAGGGAAATAAAGTAATGTTTACTTTATTGCTTTTTGCTTTTGGCTCTCTTATTTAATTAGCTACATGTGTGTGTGTGAGGGGTTATTTAGCTAGTAAAAACCGGCCCCCATGTAGTATACTAGCTGGAGCGTTTTTCGTCTTTTACAGAAAACGCTCGTTATTTTACCCGGTTTAGGTACTATTCACTAACCGGGCCCGTTTTCCGGAATTTCCTCGTTTAATTATTTTTATTAGTATTAAGCTCCATAAGTACTTAATAATTATTATTAATGATTTATAATTTTTACGGGTCCGTTTGACCACTTAAGTCACGTTTTCGGGTTTTCTCGAAAAACGTGCTCTAAAGCTCGATTAGCGTTTTAATTCATTATTTGGATCCGTTTTCTTCGGGAGTTGTTCCCACATATTATTTAGACTTAATTAAGCCTTTAGAATCCTTACAATACGCTAACCGAGGTCTCATACCTCCTATGGTTATTTAACGCTTATTTAGCGTTTTTCACTTTTAAGTGTTTCTTTATTTCTTTTGGATTTATTTTTCCTTACCAATATTACTTAGGCGTCATTGGCCTTAATTACGTATTAGATTAATCTTAATCCCTATATTTAAGTTCGGGGTATTTCAATCTACCCCCCTTAAGAACTTTGTCCTCAAAGTTGTTCGCGTTATGGGATTTCTATACTTACTCATTTATACTTGCCTAATACCGAAGCCATACATTCCTCCTCCTTACCATTCCCAAATTCATTACTCAATGTTTCTCCTTTCCATACCATACCAATGTACAATAATTACTCCAATCCATATTACTATCCACCGTCCGGTTCCTCATTACCAACTTCATACATACATACAGTGCAAAGCTATCCCCAAAGCAATGCAATACACATCACAATCCCGTAGGCACCAGGTCATCTCGACACAGGACTCCTCTATGTCCTGTTGCCCTTGGAATAACATAACATGCTACACTACTATCCTCTCCGGTATAACTTCCAACAATTACTTACTCTCCAGTCTAAGAAAGTTCTTTTACAACTACTAATTAGGAACCTTTCTCAAGCATACAACTCCAAGTTCCAGTTTATATTCATTACTTCTATCCTAAGTGTGATTCTTGTGACCACTTAAGGGGAGCTTCAAGAATCATTCGACCCTGATGTGATCAGCATCAGTGTTGAACTATCTTTCCACCCCAATTTGTGTTTGGTTTCCCTTGATCTGATCAGGACCAAGTTCGACTTCCCACATCAGTTCAAACAAGCAAATAATTCAATCATTTTCATGTTTTATCTTTTTGCTCTTCCTAGTCATTCATACATCTCCAACGGATGGAATCAGTCCATCAATCATCCTCACTCTATTTCCCAAATGCTTTACTCCATGGTTCAATCCTAATGCTCATTTCATCAACCTTCACTACTTCCGTCCATTACTCACCATCATATCCTATATTCTAACTAAGGAATACTTCATTTCTAAGATTTAGTTGTCTTCAATTGTTTCAAATATTTTACTTACGATTCCACTACTCATAAACTTTATTCGTCTACTATCCTCATTCATTTCGTACTACTTCTTCAAAGGTTACAATACTTGTGGAGCTCCGTCCACTACTCATTACTCTTCTTTACCAATACTCTTACACTGGTGTTACAAGATGGGTATTTTCACCCTATGGTATTTGCATGTCTAATGCCTAGTTACCATAATTACAATATGAATGAGTACTTATGTTTGTTTAACATAGTACCAATCATCAATTTGATTCTCATTTGTGCTATGCACATTACTGTTTAAGTGTTTTATTTATAAACTTGCATTAAGCGGTTTTCGCTCTACCCCCCTTAAAAGGGATTACGCCCACGTAATCTACCATATGTTATTATTATTAAACATTGGTTTAATCAATTTGGGCAATCTGAAGCGTTTAGCTTCACTATGGTACACTATACAATATGCTCTGGTCAAAGGGTCTTAACCATACCAATGGTTTAGTCTTTGCACCAGGAATTCCTCTATGAGTTTATTTAACTCACAATCAATTTTGTTCTAGCCTATTAGGCTTCAAGGCATTAATAGCCCTTCCACTATACTTACTAGGTATATTATCTCCTGGCTAGGGCCCACTAGCTTCTGCTGCGCGACCCTGATAACTTGGGTTACTCACCCTTCGTGTTATCCTTACTGTGCTATACATCACCTTTTATCCGTCTGTTATGGAATAAGGTCTACTAAACAACTGCGGTATTCTTTTACCGTTTGAACTCAAGTTTAGATTATAACCAGCTTCCTGGTAATCTATTATACACTACCGTACTCTCACGATTATTCGCTAAGTTCTTCCACTTATTGTTGGCGAGGTAAGCCACTATTTAGTTATAGTGCTTCCTCTGATGTCCATAGTTTCTGAATCATACAAGTTTCCCTGGTTCAGTACAAGTGTCTTTACTTGTATGACCTTGCCTTGATATGCATCGGTCCTAGTGACTTTCTTAAGTCTCTTTTCGCCCTTTTATTCTAATGGAATTCACACCTTGTGATTGTTAGTGTGTTTCACACTCTTCGTGCTTCTTTGGCCTTAGGCCGCACGGTTTGTTGCTAAGCTTCCTTAGCTGGTTCATGCCATAGTTGTTGGTGGAAAGGAGGGTCTACTACGGTTTACATTCTCCATATCCTTAGCTACCCCATTAGATCATTAACTGCACAAGTGCAATACCAAAACACTCAGTCATACAGAGTGCAGAGGCGTAAACGCTTGACAGTAAGTCACTTATGTGATAGAAAAGAATATTTCGCCTGTCTTCCATACTTATACTCCGTGTCGTTATCTAACTACTCCCTCATAGCGGTCGCTTGTTGCGCACCGTATTCTTACTCATTGTACAACATTGTTCTTACTGTTTCTGTTATTGTGATAGTTTTCTCTTTACTCATTGCCATTGTCATTGGCACCATTTCCTTATGGTGTAAGTACACTAGGAGTTTCCTAGTTCATATGTATGATGATTGTTGTTGCATACCGTAATGGTATTATCTTCCCATTGTGGAGATGCCTTATCTCAACTCGGGTTTCATGTGTAGGTTAGCCTACCTCACATTATTTGCTCATTTGCGATACCATTTTACCAAGTGTCTTGGTTGACAAAGGGTGAAGTAATTTATCGGGTTACAAGCTCTCTTGAGCGTTGATCCTTCATGGTGTGCAATGTGCACTCACATTGATTGTTTTGACAATGACTGTCCTCTCTAAGCTGAGCATTGGTTACAGGCTCTAGCTGTGTAGTTTTATTCTTATATGTACGTCACCGGGACATCCCAAGAACTTCCAGGGTTTTCTGGTCCCGTTCTCCAATTGGAGGGTATTTTATCACTGACAAGTGAAGGTTCTTGTTGAGGGGTATGCTTCCGCTCATAAGTCTCGTGACGAGGTTTACCATGTTGGTGTTTATACGATGGTTCACCACATGCTTGGGTGCATATGGAGTATACTTACTCCTTAAGTCATAATGGTTTGGAAGTCTCAATTCCTTATCCCATCATCCCTTGGCAATGTCCATTGCGTAGGCTTTATTGTTATAGTAGATGGAAGCCTTTACTAAGGGTTCACATCACCACTGCATTGGTGGTCTTCAGTTAACGAGGGTACCTTCCCTTGGGTTTCTCGTAGTGTCCAAATGTGGTCTAGGCCAATGTTGGCATTATCCTGATTCTTATGCCTCTGTGTTATTAGCTACAGTAGGCATGAAGGGTAATTAAAAGCTTGTCAACTGTATACTAGGCTGGTGCTCTAGTGATAGTGACTCTGAGATGGCCATTACTCCAAGCCACTCAGGATGTTGGGTTTGAACTGATGGTCCAGTTGTTGATTTCTTGTCGTATGAGACTATATCTCTCGCAAGTCTTGTTACCGAATGGTGTGGGTTATGCAACCGTTAAGGTTTATATAACATAGTTGATTGATGGCTTTAAGCCTTATTGCTGCGAGCTATGCTCTTGCAAGCTGCTTCTTCACATTTCCACTTCTTCTATACCCCATAGGTTGGGGGTATTACTGGGCTCCATGGTAAGTCGTGACATCACGCTTCCGTTCATAGGAGGTCCTTTAGGCATTTTGGTGTTAATTATGGCCTTCTAGTAATTTAGGGCATTTCCTGTTAAGTGAAATCCCTTCGGTGTCTTAACCGAGTGTATGTTCTAGCTTCTGTGCTTTTATCACGTCGTTGTTGTTCAACTGTCGTTATCTCAGACACCCTTCATGGATTGCTCCTGGGTGTTGGTAGTTATGCCGTTACATCCGGCTAATGTTTATAACATGTGTTGTCCTCTATACCGTCTTATGGTATTGTATTAAGCTATTTCCCTTAGGTTTATAATGTCTCCCGTCGTTGGGTAGACCGTTTATCCTTGTTCCTAGCGCTTGCGACTAGGTTTAATATTCCCTTCAATGATGGGTTTTACTTTACGGTAATCTGGTGATTGCTCTCGGGAGTCCTGTCCCGTTTGTCGAGCATTGTGGTGTTCACGTTTAGGCAGTTGCCTTACTGTGTCAGGCTGGATATACTCCAGCTGTCATATATTATCTTGATGTTTCTGGGACATATCCAATGTCTATACTTGCTAGTCTGTGCTCTTTGCACTTTCCAGTTCTTATTCCTCATCTTCAGATGGGTTCTCTGAGTTCCTTTATACTTGATCGTCTGAGGTGTCTAGCTGTTTTGGTTTGAACTTACTGATGGTCCGTAGAACGGAGCTGACTACTTCCCGTGTGTCGTACGCTACATGTATACATACGTGGGGTACCATGCTGATACGTTGCCACTTACCCAACTACGTGTCGGGCCCGCAAGCTCCTTCGGAGTGCGGTCGTCCCACATCCCGTAACGGGTACACTCGTAGCGTTCGTCACACGCCTAGGTGAAGTATTCTATTGTCAACTCCTCTTGTATCAATCTATGATACTCACCATAATCATGTTGGTTCGGTTTTAAAATCCAAGGTTTTTAAAAGAGGTTTGAGGTTTCGAAAAGAAAATTTTGGGTTTTAAAACAGTGGTTCGGTGTTAAAAGAAATCTCTCATGGCATAGCCACGTTTGAGGTCTTGACCAAGTCTAGCCTCTCGCTGACTGGTATGTTCTAAATACAGTGGTCGGGCCGTTAGGCCTTTCCAAGGTTCCATTCTTTCAATTTCAAGATTTGTGATCCCATAGTTGCTTCATTGTAGTCACGGTACATTACTATGTACCTGTGGTGTGTTATAGTTTCTTTACGTACTTCTGTCCTTACTGCACTTGCCGTGGCAAGTGCGTGGTACTGGTGATTTTTGGGTAATCCTATACCGATCACGGTATGGTTTCCATTAGTATTTGATAGTCCTGTCGACTCTTCCCTTGATCTCATTGACCTATAGTTGGTATACTCGATCCTTTAGGTAGCTTCTCAATGATCTTGACGTGATTGTTGATAATCGGGATGTTTCTCCAATCCTTGGAGACTCCCATTCTATTTGGTTTAATGTCGTCCCTTGTGGCTCGTTCCCACACATTTATGGTGTTTACTGAGCCTACCTTGTTTAGGCACTACTCCTGTAGTCCTATCGGATTATATCCCGTAGATGTTCTTGTAGCTGTGTAAGCTATGCTGGCCAGGTATTGTAACCTCATTGGCGTTGTGGTTTTTGGAGTTAACCGTTCCAGACTAGTCCTTAGTCAGCTGGTATACCGTTGGGGTATTTTCAAGTATTACTATCCCGTAGACTCGTGTCTCGGGTTCTGTCATTACTCCCTTTTTCCTTTCATTGCATGGTTAGTGCTTCTTTCCTACTGTTGGTTGTAGCTGGTCTCGCGACTGCTAAGCACGTCGCCCCATGCTGTTGTAAGTTGCAGCCTCCTCGTGGTTGGAGTGCTCGTCCCACCGCTATGGAGTGCGGGTATTGTGGTTTAACCGGGATCCCTTCCGGGCTTCCATCCTTGGAATCTACTATATGTCGGTTCTGTTTACAGTGTGATTGCTTCACAACTGCCAGATCGGGTTTCCCCGAGTATGAGAGGACTTTCCTTCTCTCTGGCGTCCTTTCCCAAGTTATACAATGGGGGTTTGCGGCGGGCGGGACTGGTATTGTAGGTATCCGGTACTCACCGGTAGTTTCCAACTAGCATATCCTAATGCTAACACTCAGCCCTTAGCCCTAAGCTTCTAATTCCTAACTCGGTATTCCTAACTCGGTATTTCCAGTCATCAGAGCGATACTTCGCTCTGATACCACTTTTTGTAACACCCCTACCATTAATACAATGCTTACCGTCCAATCTCCTTACATCAGATACACGCAGCGGATATTTACTTACATACATTGGGTGATACAATGCCGTTACCCACGTGACTAACAAGGCTACTACTACTACTACGCATCGGTCTGATGGACCGGAATCCGAGTACTACATATCACATATATATTCATACATCAATACACACATCTTCCATTCATACAATACTTCAAATACCATACAATTAATCTACATACCGAGTTTACTAAGGTCCTTATACAAGTATACCTCTTCCAAATTCATACTACTCACTACGAGTCTACTCACTACCCATTCTCACAACTACTTACTCTAATTACAAGGGTGTGCCTCCGGTCTCTTCCTCGACCATATCTCTTCGGGTACCTGCACACTAAAAAATGTCCCCCGAAGGGGTCAGCTTTCGCCGAGCATGATAACCGCATACCCCGCGTACTAGTGAGGGTACGCCGACCACTTGGTCGATACATGCGGTTCATTTTTCATACACATACATGCATACATGCTCTTTCACATACAATACTTACACAACAACATACATACACATTCATTACATACAAGGAATACATATACCATCAATACTACTTACCTTCTTCCGAATACACATACTCATACATACACAATACATTCTTGTTAGCTTCATTGGTCCACCCGGGTTAATCGGGTGGAGATTACTCTTTTACTCGTTACTCATACATACGCATACATACTCATACTACTTACGGATCCATACTTACTTACTCTTACTCTTACTCAAGTTAAGTCGTCGGGACCTCCGGCCCTGGGGACTACACCGTCCCACCTCCGGGATTTACTTGACTCACTAATCCGGGATGCTACCCATTTAAGGGATTTGGGCCGCGGACCAGTTTAAGAGTCAGGAATTGCAGCCAACCTCTTGTGACTCCGCATCCTCACGCGTGGCCGAAGCTATATCGGACTTGTACTCATTCCAATTTACTCACTTAAGTTAGGAGTTAGATAGTTAGGAATTAGCACAAGTCAACATCAAGCCACAATAATACAATACCCATATACACATACATACGAAATACAATACATACACAAGTACAATACAAGGTACAATACATTTCATCTTCATACATTTTCATGAATTATACAAACTAGTGTTCAAGACAATAAATATCAAGACAACATAAGTCAAGCACGTAAGTGCAATATAGTCCGATTCATGCATTTATCTTATTTAGGTGATCAAATAAGCACACAAATCGGGGTAACCAGATTAGGATACAGGGCATGAAGAAATCATACCTTTCACCGTTGTACTTGTATCCCAACGTTCCTCCGGTGTTCACAAATCAAATCCTATGATATACATACAATCGAATAATTAACTAACTATCATTAATTTAATTCGATTACCTTACGCTCCCTAACTCATACTTACTAAGTCTTTACATTCCTATACCTACATTTTATTTACTTACTTTTATCTACTTACAATGGTTTACTTGCTTACATATACATGTACATATGTATAGGTGGGTATACATACATATATATATATGTATATATATATATATATACTAGTTACATTCATTTAGTTTTAGTTTTTTTTTTTGTAAGTTATGGGTCGACCGACCCACCGACCGACCCAACCCTGGGTCGGTCCATTCCAGTAAGTTTCGTTCTCTGAAATTTCTCCCGACCGACCCAGAACTATTCCGACCGACCCATACACCTCTGGGTCGGTCCATTGCCGAGAGTTTCGGGTCTGTTGTCCAAGCTCCGACCGACCCACCGACCGACCCACCTCTGGGTCGGTCGAAGTGCGAAACTTCGACAACAGAAAATTCGAGTCCGACCGACCCACGTCCGACCCACGGCTCCTGGGTCGGTCCATTCCCGAAAGGTTTATACTCGTTTCTTAAGCTCCGACCGACCCACGGTCCGACCCAGACTCTGGGTCGGTCGGTAGCAGAACTCTGCTACAGACTTTGTTTCTCAATTCTTTCCTTACCCATTCCTTCCCCAATCTTCCTACATGTAATCCCACATGATATAGTGCCATTTAGGTTTCCTAAAATACCTTATTTCATCCACCAAATCCATTACTAAATCCATGAGACAATTTACACAATTTCCTCACTTCCTTCCAACCCTACAACAGTTTTTCATTCTCTAATGCTACAGATTTTTCTACAACTCCTACCATTCAATATTTCCTCCACCAATGTTACTCCTAGCATCCCAAATACATTTCCAAGTCATTACATTACCTACACCCAAGTCCAACACTCTTCTTACCAATTCTTGCACACTAATCTTTCCTATCTTCTCCAATACATTTCTATATACTTTGTTACAGATTTTGCACTTCTCATCCCTCATACTACTACTACCACACCATGGTCATTAAACATCTCTACTATCCTCAATACATACCTTGGTTCTCCCATTCACCAAGTCATCCCCAAGTGCACATATTCTTACCAAAATTTTGCCATAGTTCATCTACTTTTCTTACTTGGCCACACATACCAATTCTCACCAATTTCATTCCTAATCTAGCCACACCCTTACAAGGGTCCTACCAGCAATCAATACAAATATAAATCCATCCCAATACACCAATACTCCATCAAACATCAATACCAATACTCATACACAACCATTTGGCTCCAAGGCCTACAATTCACATACTAATGCACAAATACTCAAACTTACTCTCAAATACTCAAAACTTCATAAACTTCAATCCTAATACGTTAGTTTGGTTTCTTTTATTCGTTTACCCATTCCATTACCCTAATGCACCACAATTAACATTAATAGAGAGCTCTTACCTTGAGCTTTAAATTCCTTCATTCTTCTCCATTTCTTCTCTTGTTTTCTCTCTTGTCCCATTCGGTTTTGTGGGGAATGGAGTTGCCAAACTCCATTCCCATCACCCATAGCATACAAAACAAGTATAATTAATATACTAACCCTTAGATTTATACTAATTCATTAAGATGTTTTAAACAAATTTCTAGGGTTTACCTCTTGAAGCTTTTAGGAGGGGTTTTAGCCCTTGATTCAAGAAGGTGCTCTCACCACCATTGGAGGGTTGATATTTTGCTCAAAAGAGAGAGGAAAACAAGGCATTACAACAAGCCAAAATCGGCTACCAAGGAAAAATGGGGAAAACTTGAATCTTTTGTGGAGATTTATACCTTGTTGGAAAGAGGAGACTCCAAGCTCCATAATGGTGTGCTTTTCTCTTCAAATGGGGAAAACCCATGGAGATGAAACTCATCCTTTTCGAATTTTGAAAAGAGGGAAATGTAGAGGAGGATGAGGGGAGTTCAAATCTGTAATTATTTTTGAGTTTGGAGCTTACATGGAGGTAGAGCATGAGGTTGAAGATGAAGTTGCCATTGGAGGCTTGTGGAGCTCCATGAAATCGCCCAGAGAGAGAGGAGGGAGAAATCGGTGAGAGAGAGGAGGAAAGAGAGAGAGATGAGTGAATGTGAGAGTGAGGTGAGAGGGAGGGAAATAAAGTAATGTTTACTTTATTGCTTTTTGCTTTTGGCTCTCTTATTTAATTAGCTAGTTACATGTGTGTGTGAGGGGTTATTTAGCTAGTAAAAACCGGCCCCCATGTAGTATACTAGCTGGAGCGTTTTTCGTCTTTTACAGAAAACGCTCGTTATTTTACCCGGTTTAGGTACTATTCACTAACCGGGCCCGTTTTCCGGAATTTCCTCGTTTAATTATTTTTATTAGTTATTAAACTTCCATAAGTACTTAATAATTATTATTTAATGATTTATAATTTTTACGGGTCCGTTTGACCACTTAAAGTCACGTTTTCGGGTTTTCTCGAAAAACGTGCTCTAAAGCTCGATTAGCGTTTTAATTCATTATTTGGATCCGGTTTCTTCGGGAGTTGTTCCCACATATTGTTTAGACTTAATTAAGCCTTTAGAATCCTTACAATACGCTAACCGAGGTCTCATACCTCCTATGGTTATTTAACGCTTATTTAGCGTTTTTCACTTTTAAAGTGTTTCTTTATTTCTTTTGGATTTATTTTTCCTTACCAATATTACTTAGGCGTCATTGGCCTTTAATTACGTATTAGATTAATCTTAATCCCTATATTTAAGTTCGGGGTATTTCAGGTCCGGAGGCCCCTGACTCACTTGTGTCTCGTAAGACGTCCATAAAAAGGCCGTAGCCACCTGATCCACGAACCTATTTGGGCTCGTTGGATATAACCTGGAGCGGAATCCAATTAGGAAACCCCTCAGTGATCACAAATGCGCAACCAAGTGGTTCGTAAACCACCGGGATTCCTCACCTCAATCTCATACCATCACTCTCATAATGTTTAAGATCTGCTCTTAGTCTTATGGAGAATATTTATTAACCAGCGGCCCAATGGGTCACGCATACCTAGAAGTCATCTAGGTGATATTTATGTTAGAGATCCATGCTCTAGAGACCGACAATGTCGTGACTCGTTCCTAAGTGTTTTACTTAGGTTACCATATCCCTAATATTAATATCATGGTATTATATCAAGTAACCGTCATGTCATCACAACGCATATGTATGTTTATATAAGTCGATCTATAGTCGACGTAGTGTTAGTCCGTAGGACGCTCGTGCATAAATAATTAATGCAGTAGCACACAATCACATACATGCATCCACACATATAACACATAAGTTATATCAACCAAATCCGAGCCCAAGGAGCAACCTTAGGTCAACTCGGCAAACCCCTTTACATACCATTCACCCTGATTGTATTACGGTGGAGTATGAATCAGCAAGATCCTACGCTCCGTGTAGTCCGTTAGCTCGTCAAGCGTCCTTGTCAGAAGTACACTCTAAACGGTAATAAACTATAAGTCAGTCTCCATGACTAACTACATCCGGTATTTCCGAATAATAAGCAACCCCGACAGTTCACCCCTGTTTTCTACAGTTGTTCGTTACGGGTTTCTCTAAAACAGTCGGTTTTGTTACTTAAAACGCGTACGTCAAAACTATCCCAACTGTTAAGTTTTAATTCACTATTTCCTTTTTAATCTTATCCACCATCTAGTTTAGGTACGTAACCCATAGTTGCATGTATGCATGCATGATTATATTATATTATATATTCTTTTTCTTATTGTATCATTTATTTTATTGTATTCTCTTTCGTATTGTTTTATTTTCCCACCATCCTTCATAATTCGACATGTTGTATAAATCCCTTTATCTTTAGCAAATAATATTTGCTTCCAAAACTCATAACTTATAGTTCGTAACTATATTTATTATTATTATTTTTTTTTAAAATAACCACCACCATTAAATCATATGGTTTTCAACCAAAATATATATCCACCTTATATACATTATTCTTGTGTATGTATATATTTACCACGTAGGTAATTCCCATGAGTTCAATAAACTCTTATATTTTATGTTACTTTTTATCATCTCCTATTAGATGGTTATTCCCATTAGTTGTATCATATTGTACAACTTATATTAAGATTATTATCCTAACATGAGTAACATTTTATGTTGTACATTTACAACTCCTAAGGTTTATTACATAAGTACCTTAGTTTATAAATCCCATTTATTTATAGTTTGTCACACTATTTTATGTGAGTACCCTTCCTTATATTAATTCCACCTGAACCACCTTAATACCATTTAATTGTCATAACATTTATAACATAGTAGACCGTAGTCTAAAATTCATTTTCCAACTCTTATTAATTCGGTATAGCCCTTGAATTTATTTAAATTCCCTTTTGACCACATAACATCATGTAATGTTATACCAAAATACTAATATCATTTGCTATGATACTTTCATTTCCTTTAACCTATAACCTATAGTTTTTATACCAAACTATTGTGTATTGCCTCATAGGCATATATTAAACCTTATACTTTTCCTTAAACCATAATTTCCTTTATTTACAAAATCACCCCTTTCTTTTTACCATGTTATATATTCCATTCAATATAACATTTCTAACTTATAAAAGAGTATAACCTATGGTTATTTTTCATAAATTCCGAATAGACCTCAATATACATTTTATATTGTCATTAGGCCCAATTTATAACATATAGTAATATCATTAAAACTATATATTATACATATATCTCAATAAATACTCTTATATAATTCTAAAAATCTCCAAATTTTACCAAAGGGTTATAAATATCCTTATTAACCCATATACTCTTGGTATTTTACCATTCCACCATCTATATTTCTCCAAAGTGTCATAATGACATAATAACTATATATTATACATATATAGTTTATTTTAATTCCAAAAACGACCCATTAAATTCCTAAAAATTCCTAATAGCCCATGGGTGTTTTAAAATACCATTGTACACCCTTTATTTTTGGTAATAACATATTTACCACATATGTTATAAAATATTACCATTAAATACTTATCTTATTATAAGACCTTAAATAAGTTATCTAACTTATCTAATTTGGTCAAAACCTAGCATATGGTCAAGGTTGACCACCTTAATATTTCCTTGACCACCAATTCCTTATAATTACGGTTTTCACCCAAACTTTCTAGAAATCACCATTTAACCCCAAAACTTTATAAAATCTTATAAACTTTATTTTAACTCCTTTTTAACTCTAATTTTCGGCCTTATTATTCTAAAGCCCCCAAATTTAATTTAATTACACCTAATACCCCATTTATTTTCGGTAATGCATTTATACTACTTAAACTTAATTAAAAGCTTGTAAATGCATAAATAAAATGGCCTAAAATACATGGCCTTATTACAAACATTTGCTCACAAAATAAATTACACATAAATGTCCCAAAATACATATAAAATTTCGGCCTCACCACACACTTTCCATTTAATTACCAAACTTCCACATAATGTCTTAAATTTGACATTTATGTTAATTAATCACTTAGATAAATTTACTAAGCCATTTCTTTAAACATTTTAAGGTCAAAAATGACCTTATTACCATGTTCTCTCACGGAATTAATATAGAAATATCTTAGAACATTTTAACTTAGCAAGGTTAATGTTTAAGTGATTTATACCTTGATTTAGCTTGAATAATTCCTTGTTTGAATTCGGCCAGCCTTAGATAAAATTTCCAAAGCTTCTCTTGCATGTTTCAAACAGCAAACAAGGCCTAGTTAGTCTCCAAGAAAGATCTAACCACAAGGAGTAATTTAATGTAAGATTTAAGGCAAAAATCACCTTAAAAATGCAAGGGAAGTTCTAAGTGGTTTCGACCTGAACCAAACACACCACAAGGTGTTAGATCCACCATATTGACATAGGAAATAGTTAGATCTCGAAATGCTACCTTTTGTTAGGTTTTACCTTGGAAAAATGCCTTAAAAGAGAGTATTTCTCTTGGATCTCGGTCACCCTTGCTCCAAATGGCTAACCAACAGATTCCACATGAAAAGGAGAAGAAGATGAGGCTATGACCAAAGTTTCACAGCCAAACTCGAAGGGAATCAAAAGTTATGAGCTTAAAGCACATTTTTACCTTAAAATGTAGATTTGAACAACCTTGGTCCCTCTACTGGTCTCAACCGAGTTTAGCTCTTGTTCTAACCTTAGAACACTGAGAATAAGCCATAGGAATTGTTGAGCCACGAAATTTAGGTGTTGGTAGTGAAGAGATGAAGAAAAAGTGCTAAAAATGACATTAAAACACTTACATTAGGAGCTTAGGAGTTAGATCTGCCTTCCATGCTCAAGAACAAAGCTTGAGAGCTGCTAGGAAGGAGGAGAGCTCGGTTGGAGAGGCTGGGATCGGACAAGGAGGAAGGAGAAGGTGGGAAAGCTTGATTAATTTGAAAAAAGTAAAGTTACTATTGCAAATTGAACATTAGGTAATGATTTGTCTCCAAAATCATTGTATGCTGTCTCCTCACTTATTGCAGCCGGCCTCCTTGGCCAAATGGGTCAATTAATTGACCATTGACCATGCTTGGTCAATATTGACTCATGTGGGCCCCACTTTAGGGTTTTATTAATATTTTAATATTAATTTGTAAAAATCTGTAAATTTCTGGAATTAAATTCCTAATATCATATAATATGGTATTTTATTATATTTAAAGGTATTTATAACCTTTTAGCCCATTTAAGACCAATTTAGAAGGCGATTACACAAAAACGTGCTTTAAGGAGTTTTAGTGCACATTTTGTGTCGCAAGGTGTTTCTGGGCTTGGTTTTCTTTGACAACGGTTTTGTTGTGTTCCCTACATGATATTTGATCATGTAATTCAATTTTATATCATTTAGAGGTCCTTTGATTTTTAAGGTTTTCCTAGAGCACCTTTTTGCCCTTTTTGACCTTGAAGCATGTAAATGCTTTTTCTTTGTGTTGGAGTGTTGTCCAACGGTTATAATATGTTTAGTAGTATGTTAATATGCTTAGGACAAATTTTTAGGTCCTAAGAAGTTTATTTGGGTATTTATTTACCCTTAACAGTCAAAGGGTGCAACATCTTGTTTTATGTTGACCACTGTTGTTCTCAGTTGACTTTTAAGGCATGTTTAGGCCTTAATTAATATGATTAAATATTTAATCCATGCTTTAATAATTTGGGGTATTTCACTTGATCCCTAGTTGCTCCATAAAAGGATGGATAATCGTTTACCAAGAATGTGGCATCACGAGAATCATACTCAGTTCTTCTCCCAATTAACTTTGAGAGTTAATTTATTCTCTACTTCATTCACGTAACAAATTCGTGTGAAGTTACCAATGAATGTGATAAAACATCAAGCACCAAGCTTGACAATCATACTCATTAGGCCACAAATATTTGAATGAATTAGCTGCAATGGTTGAGTAGTCCTTTCCTCTATAGAAAATGGTTTCCTAGTAGATTTTTCAGCTAAACAAGGCTCACACTTAGCGAGTTATAGCTTCTCAAGTTCCACAAAGGAGCTCTTCTCTTGCTAGTCTATTTATCCAATCAATACCAATATGACAAAGTCTAGCATGCCAAAGTTCTGAATCATTAGAATTAATAACATAAATTGAATGAATATGATTACTTAAACCAAATTTGGCATTAAATACTACAAAACCATTCAATAAAGAGTTAAAAAAACTGAAAAATGTACCAACATTAAACAACTCTAAAGTCGATCCTTCAAAACAAATTTGAAGCCTAACCTAAGAAGAGACGGAAAAAGAGACTAAATTTCGCCTTATTTCAGGGGCATACAAGTCATTATGTAAATACAAAGATTGACCACTATGCAAAACTAATGTGCAGATTCCAATCTTGTGCACATCAATGCTGGTATTGCCCCATGTAAATAGTTTGGCTTCCTTTTCTAGGAATCCGGCTGAAATACCCCAAACCTTAATATATTGTATAAACACTTAAATATGGTGTATTAAGACTAAAAAGAGTCTTAGAAACATTAGTAAACAAATTTAAACAAAAGAAAACACAAAATGTGCTTTAAAGTCAATAAGAGCCAAAATGTGCTCTAAGCTTGGGATAAACTTGGTTAAGACCTAATGAACTTACCAAGACCTCATTTATACACTAATGAACATATTTAACCAATTACCAAAGAAAACCAAGCTTGAAAACAAGTTTAAACACAAAATGTGCTTTAAGGAGTCTTAAAGCACATTTTTGAAAAATTGTCTTGTAAATGAGTTTTGAGTGGCTAGATGTCCATCATTACTCTTAAATATATATGTGTACTATATAATATCACATTTGGATGTCTATATTAATGGGAAATCAAAAATTTCACTTCTAAGTGCCTTGTTTTGGTGAATAGTGCTTTTTATAAGCTAGTTTATAACATATGTTGTATTAAGTAATTAAATTGACAAACAAAGACTAAAGTACCCTCATATTAATAAAGGGGGCCGGTTTCTTAAGGGTGGTGACTCACCACCCACTTGTTATTTTGTTAAACAAATAAAGATGACTAATATAACTACTTTTACTTTATAAGTATAAATATCTTCAAAAAGCAAATTCTATCTCATTCTCTTATTTCTTCCCTTGTATTCACACGGCTCCACACCCTCTTCTTCCTTCTCTTCCACGGTAATACCACACCACCTCCATTAAACCTCTTCTTTGATCTCTTGTAAAATATAGCTCACTTGTTCAAATCAAAAACAAACACCACCAATCTCTTCCTCTCATCAAGCTCTTCATTTCTATCTTCTTAAAATTCCAAGACCACCATTTCGGTGCCATGGAGTTCCACCATTGAAGGAGCTTGAGCTTGTATTTTTACATATTGTTACTCTCATTTGCTTCTAGGTAAGGAATCTCAAATAAAAACTTCATTTCCTTCATGTTTTTGTGGTAACCGAAAATACATATTGAAGGAGCTCTTTGTGTGACTTTGTTCTAGCTTCATTCCAACTCTTCATGGACTAGGTGGAGTCCTCTCTTGTTAGATATTCAAACTCTCTTCAAAGAGCAAGGTAAAACAACTACATTAATGTTTTTGAAACAATGTAAAATTAGGGTTTACAATGAGATGAAGCTTATAGCTTGAATACTCATTATAATGTTTGTATATTGTTTAGAACTTGTCAAAGAATCAAATACCCTACCGGTTTTAAAGGAAACAAGAAAGAAGTTATTTGCAAGAGAGGTAAATCTACTAACCTAATGTTGTTTAATGCCTTAGGAGAAATGAGCTTATAATGCTTGTTAAAACTACCTAAAGAGCAAATGGTGAATGACTTAGTAAAGTGTTCTCAAGAGCTTAGTAAAAGGCATATGTGTTGTGAGTGTATTTGCAGGTTAAAGGCAAATATATTGTGGAAATTCAGTGTTTATGATTTATGCATCTTAAGGGCCTAAGAGCCATGTCATTTAAGGGCCTAAGTGCCATGCAATTTAAATTATGCACTATATTGTGATGTAGTGCTTTGTGAGTGGAGTTTGTGTATAATAAGTGCTTGATGGATTTTTAGTATTCTTGGTTGTTTGTTGGTAAAAACAATGTGTTTTGGTTTAGTAATGTTCTAGGAGAACCTATGTCGAAATTTAGGAAATGAATGAGAAGTTCTAAGAGTGTAAAATGAGTTTGATAAGTTAAGAAGTGTTTAGAATGGTTAAGTGTTGTTCTTGTGACAGAAACATGCATTAGGGTGATTTAGGATGTAACAAGGACTTAGGCATGATCTTGAGGTTTTAGTATGTACCAAAGTCATTTTGGACTTAGGTAAGGACTTAGGCAAACTTTGGTAAAATAAGGAGAAAGTGTAAGCTTAGAAAAAAAGGATTTCAAGGATGACATAAGAAGTTTTAGCTTGTAAGAAATGATGTTTAAGTAATGATGTTGTGTGGAAGAAATATCTTGGTATAATGATTGGGATAGGCAAGGCATACCACTTAGAAACTTTAGGAGAAGATACTATAAGTGTTGGAGGCTTTGGAGAAATTTGGTTAAGTGTTTAAGGGCTTGGAAATTGAGTAAAATGCCTTGTCCGAACTTCCGTCCGGATGTGGAAGTTCGGACAGGCTCTGTTGGGTAAAAGGATTCTCACTCGCGAACAGTGTCCGAACTTGGGAAGTCCGGACACTAGTTCGGACGTACCCATTCTTCCTTAGGATTATCCTCGAACTGTGTCCGAACTTGGGAAGTCCGGACACATGTTCGGACGCATGGATTTCTGTCTAGATTTTCTCGGCTCACGTCCGAACTTCCGAAGTTCGGACATAAGTTCGGACGTGCGTCTGTTTTCTGTCTAAAGTCACGGCTTGCGTCCGAACTTGGAAGTTCGGACACAAGTTCGGACAGGCCACTGTATGGACCAAAAATTATTGTTTTAAGATGGGAATTGTTATCTAAAAATGGTAGTTGGTTAGTAATGATATTATAAGGTTATGTGAGACATGTTAGGTGGGTTTTAAAGGCAATTAAAAGGATGAAAGTTTAACAAGTGTAAAATAAAATAAATTAGTAATGTTGAGTAGATAATGTTAATAATGGACTAGTGCATAAATTAACCGACCATACTAATGTGTTTAGGATTCTCTCAAGGTGGAAACCAGTCGAGGCAAGGACCGAGGTATGGTTTTCTTGTAGTCTGTTGTCTACCGGTTTACACCGGCTTGTGTGTTGTATGTTTTTCTGTGTGTTTATGACGTTATAAGATCTAAACATGTAATGAGTTTACAGTTGTTCATATTATTGTGATGTTATGTTGTGACTCATTTCCCTTGTGTGTGTCTAACATGACTACCACCTATTGTGTATTGGTTGTTAAGTTCCACTATGAACTTCTAACAAGTGTTAACTGGGAAGTGAGGAATCCGGTTGTCCGGTCATGCATGTAAGTTAAGAGTGGATATCTGAATCAGATTCGACTCTTATGTTGTTAAGATTGTTCTCCTTAGTTTGGCGTTCGATCTCCCTAGCTTCTTCCAAAGCTTACCTATTCTGACTTATGATCGGTTTAGTGGGAACATGTGTTTGTGTGGTGTGTTCGGGTCACTAAATCCGAACCATCTGTGACTTAAGTTACTCGTTCGTCTAACAGAACGGTAATGAGTGTGTTTAACGAGCTTAACATGAGAGTGAATCACTCTCTAGGCTCTTGTGATATTTGACCCTTGTGGTTTGTTATCGTGGAGTGAAAATCCACTGTGTATGTGTTATTGTGCTGTGCACCATTGATGCTATGCCACATGTTATGTTATGTTATGTATATAAATGAATGCCATGTTATCATGACAATTGGTTGCGCGTATCCCGGTAGCCGATGGGCTGCGCGTTAACCATACCAGCCAAGGGTTGCTGACCCCCTCGGGGGATCCATATTTCTTATACTGCAGGATGAGGATCGAAGAAGCGGAGTGGCTCTAGATCCTAGGAAGTGATTTACTTTTGTATACTTTTGGGATGATGGCCCGGGATGCGTCTGTGCTCCCGTGGCGTTATATTTTTGGTTGTTGCAGTTTTACAGTGATGTTTAACAGTGAAGGATGTATGTAATACTCGGTATTGTATATGATGTATTTATGGTTTAGTTTTATGCTCGGGAGTCTGATCATCAGACCGTACGTACACTTGTATTCATTCTGCCTTGTCAACCACATGGGTGGTTGACGGCGTTGTAGCACCGAAGCGTTAGTTACTGTTTAGTTATTTATTTCCGCTGCGATTTCATTTAGTGTCATGTGCGTAGTAGGGGTGTTACAAAAAGTGGAATCAGAGCGAAGTGTCGCTCTGATGACTAGAATACCGAGCTTAGGAATATACCGAGTTAGGAAACCTAACTACAGTTACTTCAGTGAACATTATGGAAAGGTTAACCACTAACTAAGTGTGGAGATACCTTATTGTCGGGAAGCGTTACGACCGTTGGACCGATAAGTGTGCAAGCATATTGCTAATGAATATTCATGTGAATACAGATGGCAGGTAGACCGCGCGGTAGAGGCCGCGGAAGTGGTACTAGTGATGCGGGTGATCAGGGCGAGAATACTACGGCCCAGGTTATGGCTGAGGCTGTAGCAGCCGCTGTAGCCCAGATGGTACCCCAGCTTGTGGCCGCGATACAGCAGGGGCAGATGCCCGGAGTTCAACCACCACCGCCACCGCCACGAGAGACCAATTGGGTCAAGGCATTGGCAGACTTGAGACCCCCTTCATTTCATGGGGAGACCGACCCACGTAAGCTGGAGGCGTACATCTCCGAGTTGGAGACCGCCTACGAGACCTTGGCTGTACCCGCAGAGGCTAAGGTCCGTCTTGCCGCTTACTACCTGAAGGGTTCGGCACAAAACTGGTGGAAGCTTGTGAGAGAGGACCGGATGGCGGATCCTCAGTTTGGATGGAGGGAGTACACGGCTCTACTGCGAGCCAAATACTACCCTGTGCACGTTCAAGAGGCCAAGTGCCTTGAGCTGGATAGTCTGAGGCAGGGGGACAAGGTGTCGGTTGATGATTATTACACTGCATTCACCGGCCTTATCCACCTGTTACCGGACCTGGGATACTCGAACCGGGTGCTGGTAAACCGTTTCTATAACGGTCTCAGCCACCGTCTTCGCTATGGGATGGGGCCAGCTGAGTATACTACCTTGCAGGTAATTTAAATAAAGAGTGATGTGAATATGTGTAGTCTACAAGTGAGTATTGATGTGAGTTTGTGAGTATGTATTGCGGGGCATGACTGACCATCCTAAATTCAGGAGTGCTATCATGCCGCTGCTAAGGTGGAGATCACCGTCCGTCTGAGGGACGAGGAGAATGCGCACAAGCGCAAGGCCACGAGCGAGGGCCAGAGTCCGCAAGGGTACGGGGGAGGAAAGAAGAAGAAGAAACCTTATCCCCAGCCCCAGAAGAGTCAGCACCAGGGTGACAAGGGCCAAGCCCAAACCACCACAGCTGAGGAGCCACTGAAGCTCACATATGCTTATGCGGCGAAGCCCCTACGCTCTTACCCACCTAAGGGTAAATATTTAATCTTGTGTGATAAGTGAAGTGTATGTTGATAGGTTGTGAAACAAGTACTGAGTGTGTATTGTATTAGCAGCTAGCACGGGCTCTGGACCGGAGCGCCACTATTACTGTAAGTGGTGCAATGGAGACCACCCCGGCAAGGACTGTAAGAGAAACGAGGTGCAGTGCCGTTACTGCGAGAAGTGGGGTCACCGTGACCACGAGTGTTACCGGAACCCCAACAGCAGAGTCAACAAGCCCAAGGGGCAGTGGAAGGGTAAGGCCACAGCAGCTATTGATGGCCCGAAGACGGCTAACCAGCCACCACAGATCAGAGGCATACTGATTCCCAGAAGGGGAAGGGGTCGAGACCTAGCAAGGCCGCCCTGAATGTGGTGGACCGGTCTGAGGCGCCAGGGCCCTCTTCTAGACCAGGTACCGCCTAAACTGTTGAATGTAATAAGTGATTGCATACCGCATTTCATGCATGTGTGTATTAGTGAGTCCAAGCGTATTATCATGTAAGTAAAGAGTTAAAGAATAGTGTGAAAGACACCTAATTAGATGATTCTAAACTTAAAGGAACCTTCAATATGTTATCCAATCCCACCCACACCAAACCCTGGAAGAAACCACCATCAACATCACCGACTTCCCAATGGAGCAATGTCAGGTTATCCAGCCAGGTATGATACTTTTAAATGGATACCTGACACCGGAATCACAAATCCATGTCATCAGACGATGCGACGAACTTGGAGCTAAACCTGGAGGTTTCTACACACCCGAATACCCGAACGGATCAAGAATGCAATTGAAGATGATGTGCATGGGTAAGGACTGGAACCCTTACACCAAGTCATATCAAGAAGTGCGAGCTGAAGATGGAGCAACAGTACCAAGTATACCTGAGGAGTTCCATGCGGTCGTTAATCACGCCGTGGGAATTGCTCAACAAGTCGAAACGGATTCAATTCCAAATGTGAAAGCAGATTTGTGTATTGTGAACTTCTACCAGAAAGGTGGACGGTTAGGTTTACACCAAGATAAGGACGAGTCACCCGAGTCTCTAAGTAAGGGAGTACCCGTGGTGTCTTGGTCCATTGGTGATACCGCAGTATTTGTGTATGGCGAGCAGAAGCGAGCTGATCTCGCAAGGAAGTTAATACTAAAGTCAGGAGATGTGCTAGTTATGGGTGGGCAGTCAAGGATGCTATACCATGGCATCAGGAAGATCAAACTGAATACCGCACCGTCGGCAGTGATCAATGCCACACACATGAAACCCGGACGTTTGAATTTGACCTTCAGACAATTTTAAGAGCCTTGTATACTTCTGTAATGTGTTAAGCCAGTATATGTTAAGGAAGTTATGTATGTGTTAAGTTATATCAACCATGTAAACCAACAATGTTGTAAAGAGAAGGTGTTAATGAATAAAGTGGAGTTATTGAAGTATATCAATCGTGTTGTTACCCAGTACTTATTAGTTTGCCAATGAATTAGGTGTGCACTCGGAACGGGAGGTACACTAGTGTCTGCAATGAGAAGCCGGCAAGAGCGGCACAATCCTCACCGGTACCTTTCCAGTGAATGGCGTGGATGCATCGATCTTGTTCGGCTCTGGAGCCTCACACACATTTATTTCGCTATCTTTTGCGAAGAGGCTGGGGTTAGATGGAGATGAGATGCCAGACTTCTTGGTCACTCTCCCATCGAAAGAGCGGATCAGGTGTACCCGCTACCACCGAGATGCTGTTGTACGAATCAGAGGTGAAGAGTTTCCGATCGACTTGATAGAGTTCGACGGACTTGGATTTGATGTGATTGTCGGGATGAACTGGTTGGAGCGGTACAAGGGCAGAATCCTATGTGCCGAGCATCGACTGCTTCTTCGGAGTCCATCTGGGGTTACCATATCATACCGCCAGAGGCCCAGGGAGCCTTCGACTCAGATCATCACCGCCATGGCCATGTATCGTGAGTTACGACGAGGGAGTGATGTATACCTCTGCTATGTCCAGGACATGGAGAGAGACCCTGAGTTTAGGCCAGATGTGTCGGTAGTGTCGGAGTTTCCTGATGTATTTCCTAAGGAACTGCCGGGCATGCCGCCAGCACGAGAGGTTGAGTTTGAGATCGATTTAGTTCCGGGCACTGGACCCATTGCGAAAGCACCTTATCGTATGGCTCCAGCAGAGATGACAGAGCTCAAGGAGCAGCTGAGAGACCTACTCGACAAGGTCTTTATCCGCCCTAGTGTTTCACCATGGGGAGCGCCGGTCCTCTTCGTGAAGAAGAAGGACGGTAGCCTCCGCCTGTGTATTGACTATCGAGAGCTGAATGCTGTTACGGTGAAGAACCGTTACCCTTTACCACGCATCGACGATCTATTTGATCAGCTGAGGGGAGCATCAGTATTCTCCAAGATAGACCTACGTTCCGGATACCATCAGATTGCCATCCGTGACAGTGATATCGAAAAGACAACTTTCAGAACTAGGTATGGGCATTATGAGTTCACAGTTATGCCGTTTGGCTTATCAAATGCACCAGCTAAGTTCATGGACTTAATGAACCGTTTGTTCCAAGATCAGTTGGACAAATCAGTGGTAGTCTTCATCGATGACATACTTGTGTATTCCAAATCAAGAGGTGAGCACGAAAGCCACCTAAGAAATGTGTTACAAACATTGAGGAGGAATCAGTTGTATGCAAAGTTTTCGAAATGTGAATTTTGGTTGAACCAAGTGTCCTTTCTTGGACATGTGATTTCTGAAGCCGGGATCGCTGTTGATCCGGCAAAGATTGATGCTGTGCGCACCTGGCCTAGGCCGAAGACAGTCACTGATATCAGGAGCTTCCTCGGTCTGGCAGGTTATTATAGGAGGTTTGTGAAGGACTTCTCCAGTGTCTCGAAGCCGATGACTTCCTTAATGAAGAAGGATGCACCATTCGAGTGGACAGTTGACTGTGAGAGTTCCTTCACGAGTCTCAAGGATGCTCTGACATCTGCACCAGTCCTGACTATACCAGACGGTCCAGATGGTTTTGAGGTCTACTGCGACGCATCAGGTAGAGGTATGAGTTGTGTATTGATGCAACACGGGAAGGTCGTAGCTTACGCCTCCCGTCAGCTGAAGAAGCATGAGGAGAACTACCCTACCCACGATCTAGAGTTGGGTGCCATTGTCTTCGCATTGAAGATATGGCGACATTATTTGTATGGGGTAAGTGTGACAATCTATTCTGACCACAAGAGCTTAAAGTACTTATTCACTCAGAAGGAGTTGAACATGAGGCAAAGAAGGTGGGTTAAATTTCTGAACGACTACGATATTAATCTGCAATATAAAGAGGGTAAGGCAAATGTGGTAGCTGACGCATTGAGTCGCCGAGCACACTCTCTCCATTCGCTAGTCTCTCATACTGGCTTGGTTGAAGAGGTGCGGAGTGCTCAGATGACGGATCAGTATATGCTGGAGATCCGGCAGAAGCTTATTGATGGCACATTCGAGGGTCAGAAGTACGACTTCAGACTCCACGATGATGACCTGATTAGGCTTAATGGCCGATTGTGTATACCTAGGAGTAGCGCTGAGCTGAAGGAGCGCATATTGAGTGAATCCCATTGTTCTACTACTTCGATTCACCCCGGAGCTTCAAAGATGTATAAGAGTATGAAAAGGTATTTTTGGTGGACTGGAATGAAGAAGGATGTAAGTGATTATGTGTTGAGGTGTCTCACTTGCCAGAAGGTCAAGTTTGAGCACCGACGGCCTGGTGGTATGGTACAGCCAATGCCAGTGCCTGAGTGGAAGTTCCATGATATCTCCATGGACTTTGTAGTAGGGCTTCCGCCTACAAGGGGAGGTCTGAATATGATATGGGTTGTAGTTGACCGACTGACCAAGGTGGCCCGATTCATTCCGATGAAGGACACTTGGAAAGTGGCAAGATTGGCAGAACTCTTTGATAAGGAAATTGTAAGACATCATGGTGTACCGAAAACGATTGTATCTGACAGAGATACCAGATTCTTATCCAGATATTGGAAGTCTACACGAGAGGCATTGGGTACTGAACTGAAATTGAGTACAGCGTTTCACCCACAGACCGATGGTCAGAGTGAGCGCACCATTCAGACACTTGAGGATATGCTACGTGCTTGTGCACTTGACTTTCAGACCAGCTGGATTGATAAGTTACATCTGATCGAGTTTAGTTACAACAACAGTTATCATGCTTCGATCAAGATGTCTCCCTTCCAGGCCTTGTACGGTAGACCATGCCGCACGCCATTATGCTGGGATGAGTCGAGTGAGACGGTCATTATAGGACCAGAGTATCTTGAACAAGTTCAGGCAGAAGTTCGCCAGATCCGGGCTAACATGAAGGCAGCTCAGGATAGACAAAAGTCGTACGCTGATGTGCGCAGACGTGACCTGGAGTTCGCCGTGGGCGATCAGGTATTTTTGAGAGTATCCCCCATGAAGGGAGTATTTCGTTTTGGCCAGAAGGGCAAGTTGAGTCCAAAATATGTGGGGCCTTATGATGTGACGGAGCGGATCGGTCCGGTAGCCTATAGACTAGACCTACCCGCCGAGCTGGGCAAGGTACATGATGTATTTCATGTGTCCCAGTTGAAGAAGTATATGTCTCATCCGTCTCATGTGCTTCAGCCTGAAAGGCTAACCTTAGAGCCGACCATGCGATCAGTGGAGACTCCGGTACGGATTCTGGATACTAAGACTCGAGACACTCGCCATAAGTCTGTGAGACTGGTGAAAGTTCTTTGGTCTAACCAGGACGTTGAGGAGGCCACTTGGGAGCTGGAAGATAAGATGAAGGCGAAGTACCCGTCATTGTTTACTTCTTAGTGCTTATGTGTATAGGGTACGGGGCGTACCCCTTTTAAGGGGGTAGAGCCGTTTCGGTTATGTGTGTACGACGTGTATTTGAATACATCGTCTATGTTATGTTGTTATGTTACAGACCGTTGTGTCTGAGTGATGTGGATAATGTTGTATGGACCTTGTGTCCAATGTTATGTACCCGATGTTATGTTGTATGGACCTGGTGTCCAATGTATGTAAGTGTGTTGTTAATGATGTATGGAAGTATTGTTTATAAGTATTCCCGTGTTCTAATATTTAGGATATGTGGAAGTATGAACTTTGAGGGCAAAGTTCTTTTAAGGGGGGTAGATTGAAATACCCCAAACCTTAATATATTGTATAAACACTTAAATATGGTGTATTAAGACTAAAAAGAGTCTTAGAAACATTAGTAAACAAATTTAAACAAAAGAAAACACAAAATGTGCTTTAAAGTCAATAAGAGCCAAAATGTGCTCTAAGCTTGGGATAAACTTGGTTAAGACCTAATGAACTTACCAAGACCTCATTTATACACTAATGAACATATTTAACCAATTACCAAAGAAAACCAAGCTTGAAAACAAGTTTAAACACAAAATGTGCTTTAAGGAGTCTTAAAGCACATTTTTGAAAAATTGTCTTGTAAATGAGTTTTGAGTGGCTAGATGTCCATCATTACTCTTAAATATATATGTGTACTATATAATATCACATTTGGATGTCTATATTAATGGGAAATCAAAAATTCACTTCTAAGTGCCTTGTTTTGGTGAATAGTGCTTTTTTAAGCTAGTTTATAACATATGTTGTATTAAGTAATTAAATTGACAAACAAAGACTAAAGTACCCTCTATTAATAATGGGGGCCGGTTTTCTTAAGGGTGGTGACTCACCACCCACTTTTATTTTGTTAAACAAATAAAGATGACTAATATAACTACTTTTACTTTATAAGTATAAATATCTTCAAAAAGCAAATTCTATCTCATTCTCTTATTTCTTCCCTTGTATTCACACGGCTCCACACCCTCTTCTTCCTTCTCTTCCACGGTAATACCACACCACCTCCATTAAACCTCTTCTTTGATCTCTTGTAAAATCTAGCTCACTTGTTCAAATCAAAAACAACACCACCAATCTCTTCCTCTCATCAAGCTCTTCATTTCTATCTTCTTAAAATTCCAAGACCACCATTTCGGTGCCATGGAGTTCCACCATTGAAGGAGCTTGAGCTTGTATTTTTACATATTGTTACTCTCCTTTGCTTCTAGGTAAGGAATCTCAAATAAAAACTTCATTTCCTTCATGTTTTTGTGGTAACCGAAAATACATATTGAAGGAGCTCTTTGTGTGACTTGTTCTAGCTTCATTCCAACTCTTCATGGACTAGGTGGAGTCCTCTCTTGTTAGATATTCAAACTCTCTTCAAGAGCAAGGTAAAACAACTACATTAATGTTTTTGAAACAATGTAAAATTAGGGTTTACAATGAGATGAAGCTTATAGCTTGAATACTCATTATAATGTTTGTATATTGTTTAGAACTTGTCAAAGAATCAAATACCCTACCGGTTTTTAAAGGAAACAAGAAAGAAGTTATTTGCAAAGAGGTAAATCTACTAACCTAATGTTGTTTAATGCCTTAGGAGAAATGAGCTTATAATGCTTGTTAAAACTACCTAAAGAGCAAATGGTGAATGACTTAGTAAAGTGTTTCAAGAGCTTAGTAAAAGGCATATGTGTTGTTGAGTGTATTTGCAGGTTAAAGGCAAATATATTGTGGAAATTCAGTGTTTATGATTTATGCATCTTAAGGGCCTAAGAGCCATGTCATTTAAGGGCCTAAGTGCCATGCAATTTAAATATGCACTATATTGTGATGTAGTGCTTTGTGAGTGGAGTTTGTGTATAAGTGCTTGATGGATTTTTAGTATTCTTGGTTGTTTGTTGGTAAAAACAATGTGTTTTGGTTTAGTAATGTTCTAGGAGAACCTATGTCGAAATTTAGGAATGAATGAGAAGTTCTAAGAGTGTAAAATGAGTTTGATAAGTTAAGAAGTGTTTAGAATGGTTAAGTGTTGTTCTTGTGACAGAAACATGCATTAGGGTGATTTAGGATGTAACAAGGACTTAGGCATGATCTTGAGGTTTTAGTATGTACCAAAGTCATTTTGGACTTAGGTAAGGACTTAGGCAAACTTTGGTAAAATAAGGAGAAAGTGTAAGCTTAGAAAAAAAAGGATTTCAAGGATGACATAAGAAGTTTTAGCTTGTAAGAAATGATGTTTAAGTAATGATGTGTGTGGAAGAATATCTTGGTATAATGATTGGGATAGGCAAGGCATACCACTTAGAAACTTTAGGAGAAGATACTATAAGTGTTGGAGGCTTTGGAGAAATTTGGTTAAGTGTTTAAGGGCTTGGAAATTGAGTAAAATGCCTTGTCCGAACTTCCGTCCGGATGTGGAAGTTCGGACAGGCTCTGTTGGGTAAAAGGATTCTCACTCGCGAACAGTGTCCGAACTTGGGAAGTCCGGACACTAGTTCGGACGTACCCATTCTTCCTTAGGATTATCCTCGAACTGTGTCCGAACTTGGGAAGTCCGGACACATGTTCGGACGCATGGATTTCTGTCTAGATTTTCTCGGCTCACGTCCGAACTTCCGAAGTCGGACATAAGTTCGGACGTGCGTCTGTTTTCTGTCTAAAGTCACGGCTTGCGTCCGAACTTGGAAGTTCGGACACAAGTTCGGACAGGCCACTGTATGGACCAAAAATTATTGTTTTAAGATGGGAATTGTTATCTAAAAATGGTAGTTGGTTAGTAATGATATTATAAGGTTATGTGAGACATGTTAGGTGGGTTTTAAAGGCAATTAAAAGGATGAAAAGTTGTAACAGTGTAAAATAAAATAAATTAGTAATGTTGAGTAGATAATGTTAATAATGGACTAGTGCTAAATTAACCGACCATACTAATGTGTTTAGGATTCTCTCAAGGTGGAAACCAGTCGAGGCAAGGACCGAGGTATGGTTTTCTTGCAGTCTGTTGTCTACCGGTTTACACCGGCTTGTGTGTTGTATGTTTTTCTGTGTGTTTATGACGTTATAAGATTAAACATGTAATGAGTTTACAGTTGTTCATATTATTGTGATGTTATGTTGTGACTCATTTCCCTGTGTGTGTCTAACATGACTTACCACCTATTGTGTATTGGTTGTTAAGTTCCACTATGAACTTCTAACAAGTGTTAACTGGGAAGTGAGGAATCCGGTTGTCCGGTCATGCATGTAAGTTAAGAGTAGATATCTGAATCAGATTCGACTCTTATGTTGTTAAGATTGTTCTCCTTAATTTGGCGTTCGATCTCCCGCTAGCTTCTTCCAAAGCTTACCTATTCTGACTTATGATCGGTTTAGTGGGAACATGTGTTTGTGTGGTGTGTTCGGGTCACTAAATCCGAACCATCTGTGACTTAAGTTACTCGTTCGTCTAACAGAACGGTAATGAGTGTGTTTAACGAGCTTAACATGAGAGTGAATCACTCTCTAGGCTCTTGTGATTTGACCCTTGTGGTTTGTTATCGTGGAGTGAAAATCCACTGTGTATGTGTTATTGTGCTGTGCACCATTGATGCTATGCCACATGTTATGTTATGTTATGTATATAAATGAATGCCATGTTATCATGACAATTGGTTGCGCGTATCCCGGTAGCCGATGGGCTGCGCGTTAACCATACCAGCCAAGGGTTGCTGACCCCCTCGGGGGATCCATATTTCTTATACTGCAGGATGAGGATCGAAGAAGCGGAGTGGCTCTAGATCCTAGGAAGTTACTTTTGTATACTTTTGGGATGATGGCCCGGGATGCGTCTGTGCTCCCGTGGCGTTATATTTGGTTGTTGCAGTTTACAGTGATGTTTAACAGTGAAGGATGTATGTAATACTCGGTATTGTATATGATGTATTTATGGTTTAGTTTTATGCTCGGGAGTCTGATCATCAGACCGGTACACTTGTACATTCTGCCTTGTCAACCAGGGGTGGTTGACGGCGTTGTAGCACCGAAGCATTAGTACTGTTTAATTATTTATTTCCGCTGCGATTTCATTTGTGTCATGTGCGTAGTAGGGGTGTTACACCGGCAAACTCACAAAAGATGTTTGATCCCAAGTCACGTGCTCTGTTGTTGCTGTGTCTACAGTCCAATAGAACATGTATAGTTAACAATAACATGAAGCACAAAATAAGAGGAAAGGTATGAACACCAAGTAAATACCTCAAGCTCTGGGCAATCTTTAATAAAGTGTTGATTTTCTACAATTGAGCAAACACCTTTAGATTGCCTTAGCACACCAGCTTTTGGTGGTTCTTTGGATCTTTACCAACCATTGGTCTTGCCTCCCTTCCTTCTTCCATGCCCTTTCTTAAAGTCACTGTTACCATTATTCTCTCTTTTATGCCTATGATTCTTATGACCTCTATTGTAACACCCCTCTCCTTAAACACGTAATAATCTCTCTCGTAGCAATAAATAAAACGTCTTACAGTGGAAGAAATAATAACAACAATACTCACTCGGGTGTCACTGGCCATTACTCGCCCATGCGAGTAACGAAGCCAAACTATATCCAATAACCAACATAAACAAACTGCTAACCGCTGTGATAACGAGATAACTCCTATACATCATACTAAGTCCATAACCATAAACGTCGACAAGTGAGCGTCTACCCAAACCCGAATAAATACAACCGTACCATAATACAATCCACAGGCTAACATCGTTATACAAATAAACTGCATGTGCGGTAATTAAAATAAACTCTAACTACCCTGATCCCACACTTCGGCTTCGGCGATAATCAACAACCTGCACAATGAGTGTAGTCTCAGCGATAAACGCTGAGTATGTCGAGCCTGGACCCTAATGGTCACTTAGTCATCTTAACCATCTTATTATTAGGTTGGTTTCATGCTTTACCATTTTACAGTTATAATCAACATTGTAATAGACATGCATAAATTCATAATCATCCATCCAATTCAAACAGTCATAAACTATCACAAACAACATTTGTATATCGAACATATCGAATAATAATACTGAATAAACGCCGTAGCGAACACCATCCTTTGTTAATTTAATTTGGCCTTCAAGGCCCCATCCATCCAAACCATGTTAATTAAATACCAGTTGGGCGTCATGTTAGGACAACCCGATAACCTCACCATGGACAGTAGTCCTCCCGTACACACAAAGGTGCTCATTTCGCCAGAGGTCCGGAGGCCCCTGACTATTCACTTTGCCTCGTAAGGCGTCCATATAAAGGCCGTAGCCACCTGACCCACGATCCAAATAGGGCTCATTGGGTATAAACCTGGAGCAGAACCCGATCGGGAACCCCTCAATGATCACAAATGCGCAACCAGGTAGTTCGTAAACTACACTGGATTCCTCACCTCAACTCACACCATCTCTCTCTCTCTCATAATGTTTAAGATATGCTCTTAGTCTTATGGAGAATATAATTTATTAATTAGCTGCCCAATGGGTCTCACACATACCTAGAAGTAATCTAGGTTATATTCATGTTCGAGATCCATGCTCTAGAGACCGACAATGTCGTGACTCATACCTAAGTGTTTTACTTAGGTTACCATATACTTAATATTAATACTATGGTATTATATCAAGTAACCGTCATGTTATCACATTAACGTATATGTATGTTTATATAAGTCGATCTATAGTCGACGTAGTGTAAGTCCCGTAGGACGCTCGTGCATAAATAAATAACGCAGTAACATGTAATCACATACACGTATCCAAAACACATAACACACAAGTGATATCAACCAAATCCGAGCCCAAGGAATTCCTTAGGACAACCCGGATCAAACCCCTTTACATTCCGTACACCTTAGACCAAGGATGTGCAGTGTAGACCACTAGCTCGTCAAGCGTCTTCGTCTGAAGTATGATCTAAACGGTAATAAACTATAAGTCAGTCTCCATGACTAACTAAATCCGGTATTTCCGAATAACAAGTAACCCCGACAGTTCATCCTCGGATTTCTACAGTTAATTGTTACAGGTTTCTCTAAACCAGCCGGCTATGTTACTAATACTCATATGTCGAAATGTTTCGACTGTTAAGTTAAATTCGTTATATTTCTTTAATCTTATCCATCATTTAATTTAGGTATATAACCTATAGTTGCATGTATGCATGCATTATGTATTATATTATATTATTTTCCCTCCATCCATTATAATACTTGTATTATATGATCCATTATCTTTAGTAAACTATATTTCCATTCAAAAACTTATAACATATAGTTTATAAACTATTTCCATGTAATAATCTCCACCATTATATTATATGGTTTCCAACCATAATATATATCCATCCTTACATACATTATTCTCGCATATGTATATATTTACCATATAGGTAAGTTTCATGAGTTATAAAACTCTTATATTATATGTTACATTTTATCATCTTATATTAGATGATTATTCCCATTAGTTGTATTATGTTATACAACTTATATTAAGATTATTATCCTAATATTATGTAAAAATTTATGTTGTATAATTACAACTCCTAAGGTTTATTCAATATATATATACCGTAGTTTATAAATCTTATTTATTTATAGTTTGTCACATTTTTTTAATGTGAATATCCTTACTTGTATTAATTCCATTTAAAACCATTAACACCATATAATTGTTATAACATTTATAACATTGTAGACCATAGTCTAAAATTCAAATTCCAACTCTTATTAATTAGGTACAGCACTTTATTTTATTTTAATTTCATTTTGACCCCATAACATTTTGTAATGTTATACCATATACTAATATCATATAATATGATATTATTATTTCCTTTAAACTTATAACCTATAGTTTATATACAAAACTATATTTAATATTGCCGCATGGGCACCATATCAAAACCTTATTCTTTCCATAACCCATAGTTTTTTTATTTACAAAATCACCCCATTATTTATACCATGTTATATATATATATATATCATATAATATAACATTTTTAACTTATAAAATGGTATAACCTATGGTTTTATAATATTTAAATTTGTGAGCAAACCAAAAACTGTTCTATATTATTTTTCTAACCCACCAACTTTCTATAATTGCCATTTGGCCCAATTTATAACATATAGTTTTATAATAACATTAAAACTATATATTATACATATATCTTATTAAATACTCTTATATTATTCCAAAAATCACCAAATTTCACCTAAGGGTTATAATTACCCTTACTAACCATATACTCTCAGTATTTTACATTTCCACCCCATCTACTATTCCAAAGTGTCATAATGACATAATAACTATATATTATACATATATAGTTTATTTTAATTCCAAAATCAACAAAATAAATTCCTAAAAATTCCTAATAGCCCATGAGTGTTTATAATACCATTTTACACCCTTAACTTATCTAATTTGGTCAAAGTCTACCATATGTTCAAGGTTGACCTCCTTAATATTGCCTTGACCATCAATTTCCGTATATTACAGTTTGTACCCTTATTTTTCAGAAATTACCATTTAACCCCAAAACTTTATAAAATCTTATAGTTTTTATTTTAAATCCTTTTAACCTCTAATTTTTTGCTTTATTAATATATAGCCTCCAAATTTAATTTAATTACACTTTATACCCCAATTCCTTGCGGTAATATATATATGTTACCTAAACTTAATTAAAACCTTATAAATACATAAATAAAATGGCCTAAAGTACATGGCCTTATTACAAACATTAGCTTATAAAATAAATTACACATAAATGCCCAAAAATGCTTTAAACTCTCGGCCTCTCCCATATGTTTTCCATATTTACCAATTTTCCACATAATGTCTTAAATTTGACAATTATGTTAGTTAATTACTTATATAAATTTACTAAACCTGAAATACCCCAAACTAATTATACATGGATTAAACATCTAATCGCATTAATTAAGGCCTAAACATGCCTTAAAAGTCAATTGAGAACAACAGTGGTCAACACAAAGCAAGACATTGCACCCTTTGACTGTTTAGGGTAAATAAATACCCAAATGAACTTCTTAGGACCTAAAACTTTGTCCTAAGCTATTAACACATAACTAAACATATTAAAATTGTTGGACAACACTCCAACACAAAGAACAAGCATTTACATGCTTCAAGGTCAAGTAGGGAAAAAATGTGCTCTAAGAAACCCTTAAAGGTCTTATGACCTCTAAATGATATAAAATTGGATTCCATGATCAAATATCATGTAAGGAACACAACAAAACTGTTCTCAAGGAAAACTAAGCTCAGAAACACCTTGTGACACAAAATGTGCACTAAAACACCTTAAAAGCACGTTTTTGTGTATGAGCTCTAAGATAATGACTTTTTGTCATTTTAAAGACTAGAGTATATTCTTTATAACATTAATGTGACGTGATAGACTATATTATAAAGTCTAAATCAAAGTTTGAAAATAAAATCAAAATGGGTAATTTTGGATGAATAGTACCTAAAAATAACATTTAATTACTTAGTCTTAACCATGGTCAAATGTCATCCATTGACCATACTACCCATTGCCGACCTCCTTTGGCTGTCACACCCATCCATTAATCAATCTCCAACAAATATCTAGCCAATCTAATGAGTCACCTATTTACTATTCATAAAGTAACATTTAATAACATAAAAAGCAAATATAGCTTATTTACCTCATTTGTCTTCCTTCCCAGCCGACACCCAGCTCATTCATCCTCTCTTTTGCTTCTACAAACCGTGGGAACACTCCATATTCAGAAGAGAACAACAATTGACATAGGTAAGCTTATTAAGCCATTTTATGTTCATTCTCTTCACATTTCTTTCCTCTTTCCATGGAGCTAAGCATCAACCATTTACATCCATGGTTTTAGGTTGTTTTGGAGGTTAAAAGGAGGGTGAATCTCGGCTGTAACAAGGGAAGGAGGTGGAGAAATCTAATCTTGTTCTTAAGGTAAAAAAATGTGCTTTAAGCACTTATCTTTTGGTTCCTTTCAATTCCTGTTTGAAAGCTTGCTTTACTAGGCTTATAATATTCTTCTTAACATGCTTATTCAGTTGGTACATCAAGAGCTTGAAGGTATAGCCAAATCCAAGCCAAAAATACCATTTTTGGCATTTTAATCAAGGTAAAAATTAGCCATCTTCTAATCTGAGTTATACCAGTTTTAAGCTTGGTTTTAGTATCTCTTTTGATTCTCTTGTTCTGCTGTAAAAACAGGCCGAGGAACACTTATTCTTGCCTTGGTATACTAAGGTAAAATTTACCTTGAAAATAGACATTAAACACTTCTTATGGTTAGATCTTGCTTGGAGACTAATCATGCCTTAATTGCTGTTTGATAACATGTAAATAATGCTGTGGAAACTTTATCTCCAAACAGCCGTGGCCAAACAAGGCCTAAACTAGGCAAAACAAGGTATAAATCACTTAAACCTTCACTTGGTATATTAATATGTGTTTATACATATGTATATATATGTGCCGTGAGTGAATGAGTTTATTAAGGTCTTATTTTGACCTTAGGTGATTAAGGAATGGTTTAGTAAATTTTATAACTAATTAATTAACTTAATAGTCAAATTTAAGACATTATGTGGAAAATTGGTAAATATGGAAAAGATATGTGTAAGGCCGAGAGTTTAAAGCATTTTTGGGCATTTATGTGTAATTCATTTTATAAGCTAATGTTTGTAATAAGGCCATGTACTTTAGGCCATTTTATTTATGTATTTATAAGGTTTTAATTAAGTTTAGGTAATATATATATTACCGCAAGGAATTAGGGGTAATACCATAATTAAATTAAATTTGGGGGCTATATAATAATAAAGCCAAAAATTAGGGGTTTAAATGAGTTTAAATAAAAATTATAAGATTTTATAAAGTTTTGGGGTTAAATGGTAATTTCTAGAAAATATTGGTACAAACCGTATTATATGGAGATTAATGGTCAAGACAATATTAAGGAGGTGAACCTTGACCATATGGTAGGTTTTGACCAAATTAGATAAGTTAAATAACTTATTTAAGGTTTTGTAATAAGATAAGTATTTAATTGTAACAATTTTATAACATATGTGGTAAATATGTTATTACCGAAAATAAGGGGCGTAAAATGGTATTATAAACACCCATGGGCTATTAGGAATTTTTAGGAATTTATTTGGTTGATTTTGGAATCAAAATAAACTATATATGTATAATATATAGTTATTATGTCATTATGACACTTTGGATAAATATATGTGGTGGAATAGTAATAACCGATTATATATGGGTTAATAATGTTAATTATAACCCTTGGGAGAAATTTGGTGATTTTTAGAATTATATAAGAGTATTCAATAAGATATATGTATAATATATAGTTTTAATGATATTATAAAACCATATGTTATAAGTTGGGCCAAATGGCAATTATAGAAACTTGGTGGGTTAGGAAATAATATAGAACAACACAAGGTCTGTTCGGAAATATTACAAAAATATAACCATATATTATACCTTTTATAAGGTTTAAAATGTTATATTATATGATATATATAACATGGTATAAATAATGGGGTGATTTTGTAAATAATGAAAACTATGGAATATGGAAAGAATAAGGTATAAATGTATATGCCTATGCGGCAATATAATATAGTTTTGTATAAAAACTATAGTTTATAAATTAAAGGAAATAAAAATATCATATTATATGATATTAGTATATGGTATAACATTACATAATGTTATATGGTCAAAATGGAAATTTAAATAAGGATAAGGGTTGTACCGAATTATAAAGGTTTGGAATGTGAATTTTAGACTATGGTCTACAATATTATAAATGTTATAACAATTATATGGTTTAGATGGAATTAATATAAGTAAGGATATTCACATTAAATAATGTGACAAACTATAAATAAATAAGATTTATAAACTAAGGTATATATTGAATAAACCTTAGGAGTTGAAAATATACAACATAAATTGTTACATAATATTAGGATAATAATCTTAATATAAGTTGTATAATATAATACAACTAATGGGAATAATCATCTAATATAAGATGATAAAATGTAACATATAATATAAGAGTTTTATAACTCATGGAACTTACCTACATGGTAAATATATACATATACAAGAATAATGTGTATAAGGATGAATATATATTATGGTTGGGAACCATATAATATAATGGTGGTGGTTATTACATGAAAAATAGTTACAAACTATAAGTTATAAGTTTTTGAATGCAAATATAATTTGCTAAGGTAATGGATTATATAATACAATGTATTATAATGGATGGTGGGAAAATAATACAATATAATAAATAATACAATATAATATAATAATGCATGCATACATGCAACTATAGGTTATATACCTAAATTTAATGGTGGATAAGATTAAAGAAATATAATGAATTAAACTTAACAGTCGAAATATTTTGACATACGAGTTTTAGTAACAGAGCCGACCGGTTTAGAGAAACCCGTAATCAATAACTGTAGAAATCCGGGGATGAACTGTAGGGGTTACTTGTTATTCGGAAATACCGGACGTAGTTAGTCATGGAGACTGACTTATAGCTTTATTACCGTTTAGATCATACTTCAGACGGAGGCGCTTGACGAGCTAGTGGTCTACACTGCGCATCCTAGGTCTTGGTGAACGATATGTAAAGGGGTTTGATCCTGGTTGTCCTAAGGAATTCCTTGGGCTCGGATTTGGTTGATATCACTTGTGTGTTAAGTGTTTTGGATACATGTATGTGATTGTGTGCTACTGCATTAATTATTTATGCACGAGCGTCCTACGGGACTAACACTACGTCGACTATAGATCGGCTTATATAAACATACATATACGTTATTGTGATGACAAGACGGTTACTTGATATAATACCATAGTATTAATATTAAGTATATGGTAACCTAAGTAAAACACTTAGGAACGAGTCACGACATTGTCGGTCTCTAGAGCATGGATCTCGAACATGAATATAATCTAGATTACTTCTAGGTATGCGTGAGACCCATTGGGCAGCTAGTTAATAAATTACATTCTCCATAAGACTAAGAGCATATCTTAAACATTATGAGAGAGAGATGGTGTGAGTTGAGGTGAGGAATCCAGTGTAGTTTACGAACTACCTGGTTGCGCATTTGTGATCACTGAGGGGTTCCCGATCGGGTTCCGCTCCAGGTTTATACCCAACGAGCCCTATTTGGATTGTGGGTCAGGTGGCTACGACCTTTATATGGATGTCTTACGAGACAAAAGAGAATAGTCAGGGGCCTCCGGACCTCTGGCGAAATGAGCACCTTTGTGTGTACGGGAGGACTACTGTCCATGGTAAGGTTATCGGGTTGTCCTAACATGACGCCCAACTGGTATTAATTAAACATGGTTTGGATGGATGGGGCCTTAAAGGCCAAATTAAATTAACAAAGGATGGTGTTCGCTACGACGTTTATTCAGTATTATTAATCGATACGTTCGATATACAATTGTTGCTTGTGATATTAAATGAATGTCTGGATTGGATGGATGGTTAAGTGTTTATGAATGTTTGGATGGATGGTTATGTTTATATGTATATATTACAGTATTGATTATATCTGTAAAATGGAAAAGCATGAAACCAATCTAATAATAAGATGGTTTAAAATGATTAAGTGACCATTAGGGTCCAGGCCCGGCATACTCAGCGTTTATCGTTGATACTACACCATTATGCAGGTTGTTGATTATTGTCGAAGCCGAAGTGGGGATCAGGGTAATTAGGGTTTACTTTAATTACCGCACATGGAGTTTGTTTGTATAGCAATGAAGATGGTGAATTGTATTATGGTAAGGTTATGTATATTTGGGATTGGGTAGACGCTCACTTGTCGATGTTTATGAGGATGGACTTAGTATGATGTATAGGAATTATCTCGTTATCATAGCGGTTAGCAGTTTGTTTATGTTGGTTGTTGGAGATAGTTGGCTTCGTTGCTCGCATAGGCAAGTAATGGCTGGTGACACCCGAGTGAGTATTGTTGTTATTATTTATCTTCCGCTGTAAGACGTTTTATTTATTGCTACGTGAGAGATTATTACGTGTTTAAGGAGAGGGGTGTTACAAAAGTGGTATCAGAGCGGAGTACCGCTCTAATGACGAGAAAATAGGTTAAGACAGTGAGCATAGGACTTGGGAAATTACGGGAAACGTTTGCGAGTTACGAGACGACTCGTCTTAAAAGATATTGTGAGTAATAACGCAAATTGCGTGATAAATTAGGCTTTAAGGCAATCCAATATCTATTGGTTGTGTACGGTAAATTATCGAGTATTTATGTGACATACTGTACTACAGATGTCTGGGGGAACTAGAGGGCGTGGTACTGGTAGAGGCGGAGGCGGTGACCCCGTGATTCCAGAAGTTGCTGAGACGATTGCTGCCGTTCTCACACAGCTTGGTACTCAAATTGGAGGAGCACCAGCCCACCCGCCACAGCCCAGGGAAACAAACTGGCTGAAGTCAGTTACCGAGACCCGACCACCTACTTATTATGGGGAGCCAGACCCCGTAGCCTTAGAGCGTTTCATTGTTGAACATGAGAAGGCCTACGAAGCTTTGCAAGTACCTGCCGACAAGAAGGTCGTCATTGCTGCTTTCCATCTGAAGGATGCAGCCAGCACTTGGTGGAGGTTGGTCAAGGACCATCACCTGGCTATACCCAACTTCTCGTGGGCTGCCTTTGTCGAGTTACTGAGGGGGAAGTACTACCCGGCGCATCTCAAACAGAAGAAGCGCCATGAGTTCGAGACATATCCCAGGGAGGTCTGACCGTGGATGAGTACTACGCTCGATTCATTGGTCTGCTGGACTTCATCCCCGGTGTTGATTACTCAGAGACCATGAAGGTCGAGAAGTTCCGGGGGGATTGTTGTTTCGCATCCAGATGGCGATGGGTGCTACCCTCTACACTACCATCCAGGTATTAACATGAAAGCCATAAATTCTTTACTTACTACATTACCGATCAACTTTGTGAGAACTTACCAATGAGATTCCAGGAGTGTTATGACGCTGCCTCGAGGACGGAGCTAATGCTCCAGACTCGGGAAGAGACTCTCGGGGCCAAGAAGAGAAAGAACCCTGAGGGAGAGTCTGAGGGTGGAGGAGCATCTCCAGGCGATAGCCAGAAGAAGGGAAAGTAAGGACTGATCCCATTCTAGATTACTTATCATATTAAATACCTTATGAATGCTGACCCGAAACCTTAAACAGGAAATTCTTTCAGAAGAAAGGGCAGCAGGGTCACCAGGGAGCGAAGGGGAAAGAGCCCGTCCTTCGGTTGACCGGCCCAGCTATAGATGCTCAGCCTTTGAGATCTGCGCCTCCTAAGGGTGAGAACACCTACCTCTTAAATTAAATTGTAACCTTAACCTTATATCATCAGATTTCAACTTAAACTAAATAATAATATTAGGCGCCGGACAGCCCCATCGCCATTTCTATTGCAAGCGTTGTGGGAAGGACCATCCTGGGGTCGACTGCAATGGCCGCAAAGTTGAGTGTCGGTGCTGCAAGAAAGAGGGCCATCAGGAGTTCGAGTGTTGGATGAACCCTGAGAGCCGTAACTACAGGCCACCAAGAAAGACATCTACTGATGCTGGAGCCCAGAAAGGCAAGGGAGTAGATAGGGCTTGAGTACCCTGAACTCCATGAGACCGCTGGTGGAAGACTTTTGCTTATTTCGTTATGTACTTACCTTGGATGTTAGACAAAGATATGTTATAAATATGTGGGAGCGTGTCATTGACCACTCGCCCTTTTGTGTATGACTTTTGAGACTAGTTATGTGGACTCGATACGAGTAACCTTGGAACCTTGACGGATTATATATATGAAATACCCCGAACCTAATTAATACCTTAAACTATTAAATAATGGAGAATTGATCTAGATATAGATCATTTTAGCTAAGCATGCTAATCTATGCATGCAAACGTTACGTAAATTAATATTACTACGCGTGCCCATGCAAACATCACGTAAAAATAGTCGTTTTACCATAAACGCTAACGGTTGTAATTTTACTAACGTCTTAACGTACTCATACAAAATACCCATGTACATTTATTAACGAGGATTAAAATCCTTAAATAACAAGCTCGATAAGAGAGCGACAACAAGGAAAATATATACGAACGTTTATACAACAACGACAATGTTCAATCCACGAACGCTAATAAATGTCGTCTTCACGTACGCATATAAACGCTTACGTACGAACATTAACGGGCATTAAACCCCTTACGAAACAAGCTCAACTAGGAGAGCGTCATCTAAGAAAAATATATACAAGCGTTTGTACGACTCGGTACACTATAACGTCACTGTAAAAATGCAAAAAAAAATACTAACGAGCAACGTAAATATTTTACGAACGCTTAGGCATTTATAAATGCAAAAATAAATTAATATACACATTTAAACATGTAACAACTTATGTTACATAATCTTAATACCTATATATCATAAATGCATAAGAAATGTTATAACAATACCTATAACAAGTATACATTTTTTTCCAAACAGCACTATATTGTCGTTTATGTATACCATTTGTGGTACTTGTTTTATACAATTTTACATAGTAAAATAAGTAATCACCAAATATACTCATCTTATATATGTATATAACATCAAGATAAGATTAAGATTCTACCTAATGTGACTACTATACTATACGGTATATACCATTTGCCACCGTATGCATATATACTTGTTTAAGATCAAAATAAAAGTTGTACGTAGCATATATATTAATGGTGTTGCTCATGCATATAATTAAACAAACAAAGTCGGTAGTATGCCCAAATGATTAACGGTAATATACTAATACTACAGCCAAGTTAAAAAAAAAAATTATGTAATCCATTTCAACCGATAATGGAGCCATGTGACATTACCGATAATTAAGCTATTCTCCTTGATAAGTGCCGATTTGCAAGCTGTGGGATATGACTCATATTCCCACTTTAGAAATGAAATAATTAACTCCAAATAATTAATCAAGTGGCATGAAACACCCCTACTAACTGAAACGCTTAAAACCACGAATGTACGAGGAGGGTTTAAGTAAACTGGGCACAGTAATATAATCACGGTATAACCTATAACCTACGATACTAAGGGACATACATATGTCCATGAATATCAACAAGTCACAATGTAACATACGCTTTGGTGCTCAGCGGCTTGACATTAACCGATGCAATTGAGCAAACTAAATTATTCCACGTGAGGACTTCTTGTACACCAAAACAGGCGAAGCGCATTATGTAAAATGAAATAGTTGGGTACTACTAACACATAATAATTGTATTAACTAATATAAGTACGAGAGTATAATATATACGTATTAATAATTGCAAATTTGTGCAAATAATATTACAACATAAACACTTGTGCTTACCGGCTTATATATCTCTTCAGGTAGATGAAAACTACTACCCAAGCACTAATTAATTCTACTATAGGACAACAAAGAGAACAACCCCACCCTTGGAATTTCCGAGAGCTCTGCAATTCCACTAACCCACACTTAAGTGGGGTACCCACTCAACCTGTTGATTACACACAGTCCGTCATTTTCTGCATGCAACCCGGTGTCCTATTCCCTCTCACGGTTGTGAGTCCCGATTGCAAAACCCACGCTGCCCTTCATTTCTCCATTTGCTTCCCGATGCGTGCAAGGCCAGAGCAAGACCTTGAACTTCCCTCAACAGCTGGCCATGGTAAGACTTTTCTTCTCCCAATGCTGCTATTCGAATTCTCCTTGAGTTCTGAATCGAAGATGCACCGTTATTGTCCATCAACTCCTCACGTATTCACCCGCAACTTAAGTCCTTTCGATTTCTCCTTGTGCATGTCTGGTAGAGGTTGTCCCAACTTCTGAAGATCTGGAGCTGATTGATACAAACAGCAAGGTAAACCGGTAACCAGCTCCTTAATCCCTTATGCCTTTGTTTCCCTCCTCTGTTGTTGTTGTCCGACAACCCTTGCTCAAACTCTTTAATCCTTTTCACTTTCCTTCGCATGAACCTCACATGCAAACCCATTGGAGGAATCTCTGGAAGACGTTGAACAGAAATCCTCCTCTTTGATCTCTCAAGGTAAGAGCAATAGAACCGAAACCATGGTTGTTTAATTTGTTCGCTATTCCCTGTTTTGACGTCCGAAAATTTAGTACTGACGCCTCTCCTTGTTTAACTACCTGCATGCATGAGACTCTCGAAAAAAAAAAAAAAGAAAACCTCCTCAGGATTTCGCCAAAAGAAAACCACCCAGAAACTCATCGCCAACTATCTTGAATGCGGTCCCAAGGTGAGACCACAAACAGACTTGTGTTCCTTGCCTTATTTCTCTTCTGGGTTGGAACCACCAAATATGTGATCGGACTCTAACTTCTCCTTCGTTTGCTGTTTGAATGTTCTATCAAGTGCTCCAGTAATTGTACGGATGTGAGAGCAATAACCTGTTCAAAACGTTCGTGTACATTCTCAAAGGTGAGGCCACAAAGCAGTTTCGATTCTTGCCTTATCCCTCCTGCTTAAATGTCGTGCAAGACATCAGCTTACCACCTGTTCTCTTCTTTTGTTTTGCCTGAAAATGACTTGCGGTTGCTCCAGCGAGTGTAGACCTTCTACAGCAACAACCTGCTTACATTGTAACTGGCAAAGAAAAAAAAACTATCCAAGGTGACTCCCTAAAAACTCGTGCATGTCTAGTAGGATTTAACCATCTTCTCGGTAAATAGGGATAACTAACCTGTACTCTTTCCTTGTGCCTGTCCGGTTGTAAGGCCGAAATTCTGAGTCAAAATGACAATCAAAACTGAAGAGATACCCAAGGCAGTAACCCCAAACTTATACCTAAAACTATGCTTAAGCTTGGGTATCATGTTGTTTGAATTTATCATGATTAGTCTGGTTATATGTTAGGTCGACTGATTTAGCAGAGGCAGTGTATCGAGAACTGATCTCTGTGTGATAATTGTTTGGCGAACGAGCAGTTAGACAACGAACTAAAAAGATGTAAGGGCCTGAATGAAAAGTGTCGAAAACATGCAGACTAAATCCTAGAGTAAATAACTAGTAATGATTGAGTACATCTGGTTGCTAACTACTGAAGTAACAACTGTAAATTGGATGCATCTGAAGCGAGATGTGGTGTTCCCTGGTATTGGATCCGCATGGAAACTGTCTTGGGTTGGTGGCTAGTGCTGTCTGAAACATAGAGTAACCAATGTGTTTACTGGTGATGAGTTGAGCCACCAATTAAATGGTGCAGAAAAAAAAAAAGGATGAATTAAAACTAGTGTAACCTGCTATAATATGTACTCTATACGCCTGAAAGAGTTATTGCAGTAGGCTGTCAACTAACTGGGGCAGAACTAGAAATTGAATTCAGGAATAAACAGAGGGATAGAAGATAGAGGGCCAGTGTATGTTTTCAGTTTCTGCAGTAAATACCGGTTGTGTATAAGGGAAATTCAGAGAAGTAAACAGGGTTGTTTTGGGGTGTCTTTAAGTTCAAAATCTTGATAAAACACTCAGACTAAAAGAGTAGCCATATTGGGAAAGTTAGTAGTCAGGTTAAGTAATGGATGGAGAAGCATGCTGAAGATTATGATCTCGGTTCCTGTTGTTTGGGTTCTGTCTTATTGTAACTTCAGTAAAACAAAAACAAAATCAGAATGAGTAAGTGAATTAGGCTAAGAGACTAGGGGGATATAATGTCATCAAACTGTTACAACAGTTAGCTAGTAAAAACCAGTTTAAAAGACAAGAAGGGACACAGAAGAGGAAACTACACAGATTCTATTTTTATATATCTTTCTGTAATTGGTAGTTTCAGTATAACTGAATTTCAGAAACGATATAGGTGCTATTGGCGAGATGATAAGGCTCAAAGACTACCAACACGTTAGACTAATTGTAAATGAGCTGGGAATGCTAGAGGGAACAAGATAACGCATGAAAAAAAGGGGTAGTAGAAGTAGGAGGATGCGGAAACTCCATCTCAGATTTCTGCAGTTACTACCGGTTCTGTGTAAGAAAGTTCTAAGGGAGTTAACAGAGTTGCTTTAGATTGTTTTTCAGTTCAAAATCCTGCTAAAACACCTTGGGGGATTTGAAGACAGATTAACAACCTAAAAGAAAGAAGGAAGAGGAGACACACAGAATTTTGTTTTCAGTTTGCTACAGTTTTACGTTTCAGTATGGGAAAGTTTTAGGAATGTTATCAGTGTTGAGTCTAAAACATTTCTAAAACACTCCAGTAAAACTATAAACACTTGGGAAGGGATAGGGATCAATGTAATGCAAGAGAGGAGAAACATACAGTGGTGATGTTTCAGTTTTCGTTCACCTCAGTTCTTTTTTTTGCGTTCTTTTTCTTGCTGCAGTATAGGAACATTTCAGTATGATGAAGTTTCAGTGGCTTAAACCATGTTGTTGTGGATCTGTTGTGAATTTAAAACCCCGTTAACACACTTAGCTAGATAGGTAAACAACCTGGGAGAAGTTAGAAGGCAACTCAGCTAACTGAAACCAAGAATAAAGAAGAAATGCACTGGTTCAGTTTTTTCCTATTTTTCAGTAACTAGTAGCTTCTGTATAACTGAATTTTAGAGATGCTAAGAGTGTTGTGTTGGCCTGTTAATAAACTTAAAACCTTGTTAATACACCTAATTAGGTCTATAAGCACTTGGGAAGGATAGGACATCAACTTAAGGCATTACAAGGAAAAACAGAATGGAAGATACGCATGGAAGTTGAGTTTCAGATTCTGAAACTGGTGTCTCAGTTTAATCGATCTGTAGGGGGTTAAAAGTGAGGCCTCGATTTAATGGAGAACCCAAGTCACAGCTAACACGTCTAAGCACATTGGTAAAAACCGTTAACTATGTAAGTAAATAAGGTGGGGGAAATTACAAGTCGGTTTGTAAACAAAGAAAATGGATAGCAGGTGATGTATCAGTTTTATTTTATTTTTTAGGTTCTGCAGTTCCTGGGCTGCAGTATGCTAACGCATCAGTAAGTTCAGTAGCATCACTTGAATTGCTTCCGGGTTTAAGATGCTGCTAGAAAACACAACTAAATGGGTGAGTACTTAGGGGGAAGATTTGAACTCAATTTAACTAGCTAAAAGTAGGAATGGGGATTTCGGTTTCAGTTTTCTGCAGCCTCTTTGGGTTCAGTATAAGGAAGTTACCAACGTTGTCTTGAGTTGGTTTTGAGTTCTAAACCTTCCTAATACACTTAGTTACTTGGGTGAAAAACTTTGGGTAGACTTAGAGAGCAGATTAATGAACAGAAAAGAAGACTAAAGAAGAAATATATTGATTAGTGCTGCAGTCTTTTATAGTCTTTCGGTTTCAGCATAGGAGAGTTTAAGGGAGTTATCGGTGAGGTTTTGGAATGGTCCTAAGCTTAAGAACCTTGCTTAAACACCCAACTAAATGGGTAAACATTCAGGGAAAAATTAGGAGTCATATTAATGAATTAAGTGAGAGATTAAGGAGGACATACACCGATTAAGGGTTGCGGCTTTCTGCAGTGTATGTTTCAGGATACGAAAGTTTAGAAACATTATAGGTGGAGTTGGCTTGATTTTTGTCTAAAACTTTACTGGAACACCTTTCTAAGTGGGTAAATATTTTGGGGGAAAGATAGAAGTCAGTTTAGTTAACTAAAGAGGGATGAAAGAGGAAGTACCTATATTGACGTTTTAGTTTTCTGAAATCGGTTACTCTTGTATAACCGATTTTCAGCAAGCATACGAGGGTGATATTAACTAGGTGTGGAGTTTAAAACATTGCTAAAACACACAACTGAGTCTGAACATAGGCTGATGGGTTATAATCCGTTTGGCCCCTAAAGAGTGAAATAAGATGGTACGTACACCTCAACTGGTACTCTGGAATCTGCAACTTTTGATTTTTGTACACCCAGTTTCAAAAGGGTTAAAGGGGGGGCAAACTTTGAATTGTTTAACATGGAACCGCTGGGCCTCCAGCGATGAGTCCGAACCCAACGAATGAAGTAGGACTAATGATGCCACTTATACCGTATAAGACTAGAGTAAATGTTATAAGAAGCTTTACGAATAGCAATGTGTGACCAACCAAACTAACCCGCTCATGTAACAACTATAGGAGTGTGTCACGCGAGCGGCGAGGAATCGTAGCGCAAGTATACCCGTCGACTGATAAGAGGTATGGACATGTGTGGTTCGTATGTTGCCGTGTTACACGGCTTGTGTGTTGTGTGCTTTGTTTGACAATGACCATAAGATTAAAGCATGGAATTTGATTGCTGGTTGTGATTGCTTATATGCTTGAGATATATCATTGCTGCATATTACTTGCGCACACAGTAGTTTAGTCCCTTTCTCGTCTAGGGAGTTTGAGATGAAACTTGGCGAACTACGTAAACAAACCAAAAGAACTACACAATGAGAAAACTCCTCTCTAACTATAGAGGACTCCTAAGGACACCCACTATGGTGTCAAGATATTTATGATAAGTGAATGCCCTATTGAGGACTACGATCGACACCCACAATGGTGTCGAGCTGACAAAAAAAAACATAACAAATAAATATATAATAAGTAAGTACCAGCTGATGGATCATATGGATAACCCGGGAAGAAGAATTCTCGGGCCGCGCGGTTTGGACGCTCGGGAGTTGGTATCTGCATCAGATCCTTCGACCGACTATTGTTATTATTGTGGAGCGCTTCCTGGGGTCAAGAGATGACCCCTCTGTCTTGACGTACGACGCCGGGACTGGAGGATTAGCGAGCACACCCTGGGGTCTAGAGATGACCCCTCTTTCTCGACATATGACGTCGGGAATGGAGGAGTGGCTATGGAGAAGACGTTCTCCAAATTGTGGTGATAAGAGAATTCACAAATAATCCTTTAAGAAACAAGGAATGATTAGCACCTACATAATAAAGACTCGGGATCTAATCTATATCCCCTGACTTGGTGCCAGAGAATAGAGGAAAACATGTGTGATGAGATCAAACAAATAAGAAAATTCACAAACGTGACTCTTTAAGAAACAAGAGCTGATTAGCACCTACATAACAAAATCTCGGGGTCTAACCTATACCCCTTGACTCGGTGCAAGGAAAGGAAGGTAAACTTGTGTAATGAGAACAAGAAAACAATACGTAATATCTTGAATGATCCCATAGTGAGGATCGACGGTATAATATACCTACGCACACGTCCTATGAATTACTTGGTTGTTGTTACTACGTTAGCAGCTTATTGTGCTGGATTGCGTGTTTGACATTGCTACTTGCAAGTTGTGTTTGGTTGCTTTTTGATGTTGCTATGCTACCGATGAGTGTGTATGTTATCATGATGTGTTGATGTGTGCTTTATTGCTTTATTTTAGCATGTAAATTGACCTAATAATATTCGACCAAGTAGTCGTGTGGCCCGGTAACATGCGGGCTTCACACGTTCATACTCAGCGTAGTTTGTTGAGTCCTTTACACCCAATTTTTTTCAGGTCTTGTGCCAGACAATAACGGAGCGTAGGCGGGATGGCTACCATGGGGGTAGTCCATCAGGGCATGACTTTTAAGTTTGTAGTGGCTTGTGTAATATACGGGTTGTTATAAAACCCAAGATGTAATTCTTAGTCTATGATTGGGTAAATTTGTTGTATACACTAGATATTTGGGAATTGTACTATCTGTTGTATTTGGATTTTGATAGAGGGCTGTTTCCAGTCATTCAGACCGTAGCTTGATATGGATAGAGTTGTTGTGTCAACCACGTGGGTGGTTGGCGTCTGTGACACCCGGATGGAGGTTATTCCGCTGCAAGCTAGTTTACATTATCGTCGGGCGTTTCAATTAATCTAGGGATGTTTTATTCGGGGGTGTTACATGGCATGTGCTGACCAATACTAATAACTTACTAATTAATACAACCGATTTCTTTTACTTCCACTCTGTACTCCTCTTCTTCACGTACCATCTTCTTCTTCTAAGTTCCCAGCTTTTTTTTTTGCTGTTACAGAACCGTGAGTGAATACCCATCTTCAATGGTTGCTAGCTCCAGCTGTAGGTGAGTATTTTTGCCTCAAAAATATCCATTTCCTTCCTCTCTTCCTCCTCTCCTCAATGAGCTCAACAATCTCCATTTTCTACCCAGCAAAATACCCTAAGATACTGCTTGAAGTAGAGCAGTTTATCGGCTGAAAACAGAAGAAGAAAGGGGTTGGTTCTCATCTGTAACTAACGAACAAAACATATACGTTTTTGTATATACCTTCACTTCTTTCTTGCATCCACATCCCTGAAGCAGTAAATTCCTGGAACAGCTACAAACTTACAGAGCCTGCGCTTCTGTTCTTCTTACCAACAAACACAGAACACCCTCTTCCTTCTCCTATTCTGAGAAATCGAAAACCCACCCACGTGTAGCTTCTATTTCTCTTAGTATCTCATCACACTTGGTGATTCCACAATCAGTGAGTAGACCTACAAACAAATGTTGTTTGAGTTCGATTTTGAGCGATTTCAGTGGTGATAAGTAAGTGGGTAAGATCAAGAAAAGATGAGTCATCGGTGGGCGGCAGAGGAGATTTTCTTTCATCCTGTAATGACGGTTTGAAGGCAAGAGCTCGTAAGAGCTAGGCAGTAAACTAACGGCGACAAGAATGGGAGTAGGACCAGGCTTTCATGGTGAGATTTGGAAGATAAACCCACCTCCAAACCATATGTAAGAGCGTGATTTAAATTTAAACAAATCTAACTACCGTTTTCTTTATGCTATTTGAAAGTTTCGGTTTAAAGGTGAATACAAGGGAATTACATAATTAGTTCCAAATAAAAATATCATAAATCATTAGTTTGTATGCTACCGATAACTACCTTTAGGACTGATTTTGTGTTAATTCGTAAGTTTGGGTAATATACTGGAGATTAAGTGTCGATTTGTGAATTCTAATACCTGACTTGGTAGTCTGGGTAGTTGTTGTGAAATGGAGTAGTTCACTAATCAGAAAAGAATGAGCAAAGAAAACCATTAAACTGTCACTTCATAAATTTCAGGGTTTTCATTAGTGATATGTGTGTCGTGGTTAGTTGGTAATCGGTGCCAATTGAGTGACAGTGTTATCCATAAATCTGACAAGAGTGGCTTGAATATAAGCGTTGAGTCTTTATTCTTAGATTAATTATGATTAAGTCAAAACTAAGCGCTATTTTGTGCGTTAATAAAGACCGAGTTGGACTTGAGATAAAGAAGTAAAAATAAGCTTAAAGACAAACTAGTGTGTTTAATCACACATTCTGAACTTCCGGTTCTGATGTAGTAGGATTCGGTTGGTCATATTAAGTTAATCTGAAAAATTGAATTATTTTGGGTTAGGTGGAATTTAAAATTATTGGAGTCAAATGTAAGTGCCGGGTTGAGTAATTAAGGTTAATTAGGAATTAATATTATGAATTTTGGATGAATTTAATAAGTGTTTAGAAGTTGAAATAACAATTTATAAAGTTTTGGGTGAAATCATAATTTATAAAGTTCATGTGAAAATCTAGAATTTTAATTGGGGCGGAAACTTAATTAATGGAAATTTATATGCCATTTGAAATTTAAGGAAATTAAATATTAAAACTATAGTTTATAGTTAATATATAACTATTATGAAGTTTTTGGGGTTAAAATGTAATTATGAGAAGTTATTGGTCAAAACCGAAAGGTTATGGTATGATTTAGAAATTTATAAAAGTTATAAGGTGTTCAAATAATAATTACCGAATTTATAGTGGTGGTTTAGTGAATTAATTATTTAAGGAAATAAAACTATGTACTATATATTTTGGAGTATAAAGTAAAGTTTATGAAATAAATGAGATTAAAAATATATGTAGGTCCTATATGGATATTTAAGATATTTAGAAAAGAAACTATGATTTAAGGATTTATGGAATTAAAACTATATGATATACAAGCACAAGTAATTTACTTGTAAAAGGTATAATATTATTTGGGTTTAGTTTGTAAATAATAAAAGATATGTTAATAACATGTCCATGTATGACATGTAAATAAATTGAGATTTATTAAGAGGTTATGTCATTTAGACAATTATATATAAATACATAAATAATACTGTGTGAAATATATATATAGATTTTCAAGTAAATCAAAAGGGAATGAGAATAAGTGATTAAGGGATTAAAACTATGGTTATATAGTTATAAGGAATTTAATTGTAACCAATATATAATTTATGGTTAAGAGGAGAATAACAAAGAATTATAAGAATATATGTCCAAGTGGACATATAAATATAGTTAAGGAATTATAAAGTTGTTATTGTCACTTAGACAATTAAAAATAAATAACAAATATAGTGCATGAATAAATATGTATATATATTTATACATTAAAAGATTTAGAAATACCACAAGGAGTGACAATAAGTTATACATCCAATCATAAGGTAATTAAAAGAAATTACCACACAATATAAGTCTTATAAGTTAGGACTACATGTTTTGGAAATATATAAGTACCTTAATTAATTATAAGGGAAAGAGGTTAAAAGAACTACCTAAATATAAAGGAATAAACCTCACATGAAATAACGAATATGAAATCGTTTCATGAAACAATAAAATTATTATACGAGAGTTACATAAATTAACACTCTCAAATTAATCCTATTTCTAGGACATTGTTTGACCAGACGTTGACCGGGAACTAAACAAGTACAGTCTACGGTGAACGGTATGGAATTATTGCAGTCTTCTTTCTACCGGATTACACCGGCTTGTGTGCTATCTGTTGTTTGATTTAACGACCAAGATAATTAATGTAAAATGTTGTTACTCTTGTGTGTTGTTGTATTATTTTATGTGTGCGTGAATGATGCTGACTACTACGTGTATGTCCCACGCATACAAACACTAGTATACCAGTGGATTAAAATACCTGCGTTTCAGTATACCGAGGACTTGTACTCAAGTCTCTCACTAACTTCACTTTATAACAAACGTCATTATCCTAAACGTGATAATTGACAATACACATTGTGTCCTTGTTTAACGTCTTTATATGACACTTAACAACTCTATACTACGAGAACGAGGAGCCCAGTTGGATCTGGTCATGCATGCTACAGGAGCTGTACCTGTCTCAGGTCATCTCCTATCTACGTCGCGACGGAACTTTTCAGTTGAGAGGAAGACTCTATTCCTCTCGGGTTTCTAATGCCCATCAGTTCAGTGTGAGGAAGACTTCATTCCTCTCGTGGGTTTTATTTCCCACAACTCTCAGTTCAGGGTTTAACTACGTTATCTCCTGGGGATTTTATGCCCAACCTTTCAATCTTAACGAGGTCACTATACCTTCACTATTTGAGATATTCAGTTATACCTGTCAGTCCCATTGTGTGGACCGACTATCATTTAAGAATTTCAGTTCAGCTAACTTGACCTTCTGAAGTCTTGTTCTATGTGACATTATTGTCCTTGTGTGGATACTTGATGTAACACCCCAACTACAACCATACATTTAACAACACATTGCAGCGGAAACTCAACTCATCACATTACTTATTTCAATGGTGTTACACGCCGTTAACCACCCACGTGGCTAACAAGGCTAATACATGTACTTTGTATCGGTCTGATGGACTAGACTCCCGAGCAACTACACGTTACATTTGCTTCCCTTAACAACAACCCATATACTTTATACATTCCAACCGTACCAAGTATTTACAAACTAATGCCGATAACAATTTCGGTCTTACTACGCCTACAATGCTTACGCCATTTAAATGGCTACCCATGTATAAACATCTACCCCGTCCTACTCTCGAACGGCTTCCAGCTCCTTGTACCTGAAATAGAAAAGGAGAGAAAGGGTGGCCCCCAAGGGGCTCAGCACCTTTGCTGGTATGGTAATCCCGCAGCCCACATGCTACCGGGCCACGCACAACTAATTGTCGTCTTAGCATGCAGTTGATTATATTTAAATCATGCATACAAACCATAAACACACAACACTTTGCATACACCCAACAATAGGGCTCAACATATATCCAACACATCCACACTTAACAAATCATCCAATGATTCCTTTAACCCTAGAGTGGCTCTCCTCTAAAACGGAGCTACTTCCTTAATGAACGACACGTACCCATTAATCGGGTTATCCTTAAACGCCTCTTGTCACAAACTGGGATTCATTTCCATGATCCACACACTCCATATCCTACAACATATCTCATTCCTCACATAACAAAACATAACAAAACCTTTCTTGTTTCGGCGTACACATGATAACATCGCATTCATTTTAAACACCTAACGTATACATATCATAGCATAGCAGGGGAAATTGCTTAGCACAATAACAACACAAACACCATAAGATCGGTTCACACAAGGAACCTTCCACCATAGTTAGTATATATAGTGAGCCTAGAGATTATTGCCAATCTCATGCTAAGCTCGTTACCAACCTCGTTACCGTCCAGTTATATCGAACGGTTAACTTAAACCCAAGGTGTGTCGGATATAGTAATCCCAAGCACACCGAAATAACATTCGTATGCCCCTGTGGCCCGACGTGAGTCAGTAACTAGCTTTGGATAAGCTAAGGGAAGGTAGAAACCAAATTGGAATACAACCCATACATACACCAAGAGAGCCGAACCGGATATGACATCGACTCCCGTCCTCACACGCGTGGCCGGAACAACCGGACTCCTCACCCCCCATTAGTACATATATACTTATAAATAAGTAGTTAGAGATCCATTATGGAGCCTACCACATCCACACACCATTCGGTATCATAACCGAGTTAAGCACACAAGGGAGGTTCACACACTTGCATACAACAACAATATCCAACTAACTCACACATAGCCGTGGTTAGAACATTCCCAAGGGTTGTGTCGTTAACTCCGAATACCGATCTCTCATGTGCTCCTAGTTCTAGTTAGCTAAGGTTTAACACTTATTTGAGGTTAAACGGTATCGGAGATTAAAAGCGCCACATAAATGAATTACTATAAACTCATTACATGTTTTTATCTTACAAGGTGGCAAACACTCAGAAAAACACATTGGCATACAAGCCGGTGTAATCCGGTAGGACACAGGTTGCAAGAAAACCATACCTGTCACCGGAGTCCACTTTATCACGTCCACTTATGTTCCTCGAGCAATTCTCGAACAACTGACAACATTACATATACTTTTATTAACTTCGGGGTAACATGATTGTTTAATGTCTAATGCTTATAACTTTTCCCCGTTAACTTAGTTACATAACTTCACTTTTCAACTTGTTTTACTTTCATATTTTATTACAACTTTTCACCCACTTAATTGTCATTAAAACTCACCTAACATGTCCTTAACAACCTCATAACATCATTAACCATCAATCCCCATCATTACACATCATTTCCATACCTTAAACAATGTTTTTGGTCCTTACAGCGCCTTGTCCGAACTTGTGTCCGGACTTCCAAAGTTCGGACACCGTTCGAGACTCTATGGGTGCAAATTGGTGAATGTCCGAACTTGCGTCCGGACTTCCCAAGTTCGGACGCTGTTCGAGGCCAAACCAGAGAAATAAATAGGTGTGTCCGAACTTCCCATGTTCGGACGGTAGTTCGGACGCTGTTCGAAGATCAGAATGTTCACGCGCACACAGGCACGTCCGAACGTCCACATTCGGACGGTAGTTCGGACAGCCAAGAACTTCACTTTCCAAGCTTTGTTTCATCTATTCTCTAAATCCATTGACCACCCAAGCTTCATACATGAACTTAGGCATATTCTAATACTAGAATATCACTTTGATTCACCTTAAAACATTGTCCAACTTGCTACTCAATCTTCTTATCAAATCTCTTAACACTTGTAACATTTCCTTTTGGTTTTCCAAGTGGTGCTTCACCTTAAATGACCACTACACTAAAATGCTTCCTCACCTTCATAACATCATCTCCCAAGCATCTCCTCTTACTAAGTAAATCCTCTTTTCACAACTTCTTGAATTCCTTTCTCAAAACCTTACCTAAACATCATTCTCTCCTTATTCATCAACATTCCTAAACCTTAAACAAACTTCTCCAAGACTTTAATACATTCTCAAAAACACATATTGAATTCCTAGAACTTCCAAGACAATGCCTAAATCCTTATAGCACCTTAGAACACCTTAATGCATGTTTTCTTCCTTAGTGAAGCATGTATCCATTCCTAACAATTCCTAGTTCACCCAAGTTCATTTAAGCACTTAGAACTCCTTATACATTTTACAAATTTCGCCATGGGTTCTCTTAGCACATCATCATTCCAAAACTCATAGTTTTCACCATTAAACACTCAAGAACACCTAAATCCATCAAGAACACCATCACCCACAAGACTTCACCAAATTTACACTACATCACAATATAGTGCACAATTTAAATTGCTTGGCACTTAGGCCCTTAAATAACATGGCTCTTAGGCCCTTAAATTGCATAAACCATAAACACTGAATTTCCACAATACATAAGCCTTTGACCTGCAATTACACACACCAAGACATATGTTCCTTTACTAGTCTCCTTGAGAACACCTTACTAAGTCATTCACCATTTGCTCTTTAGGTAGTTTTAGCAAGCATTATAAGCTCATTTCTCCTAAGGCATTAAACCACATTGAGGTAGCATATTTACCTCTTTTCCACTCAAACTTCTTTCTTGTTTCCTCTTAAAACCGGTAAGGCATTTCTTTCCTTGTCAACTACTAAACAATATACCAATATTGAAATGAGTATATAAGCTTTATGCTTCATCTCATTGTAAACCCTAGGTTTACATTATTTCAAAAACATTAATGTAGTTGTTTTACCTTGATCTTTGAAGGGAGTTTGAATATCTATGAAGAGAGGACTCCACCTAGTCCATAAGAGATTGGAATGAAGCTAGAACAAAGTCACACAAAGAGCTCCATCAATGAGTATTTTCGGTCACACAAAACATGGAGGAAACTTGATTTTTCTTTGAGATTCCTTACCTAGAAGCAAAGGAGATCAATAATATGTGGAAAGACAAGCTCAAGCTCCTTCAATGGTGGAACTCCATGGCACCGAAATGGGGCTCTTGAAGTTTTGAGAAGATAGAAATGAAGAGCTTGATGAGAGGAAGAGATTGGTGGTGTTTGTTTTTGATTTGGATAAGTGAGCTAGATTTTACAAGAGATTAAAGATGGACTTCCATGGTGGTGGTGCTGTATTACCGTGAGAGAACAGCAAGAAGGGAGGAAGGAGAAGGTTGGAACCGTGTGAAATGAGAAAGGAAGGGAGAATGAAGATAGACTTGCTTTTTACAAGATATTTGTAACTTATAAAGCAAATAGTACCTTAACTAGTCATTCTTTACTTATTTGATATGTTAACAAGAGTGGTGAGTCACCACACTTAAAAACCGGCCCCCCTTTTAGTTAGAAGGGTATTATAGTCTTTGTTGACCAATTTAATTATAACAATATATGTTACAAACTAGCTTATAAAAATCACTATTCACAAAACAAGGCACATAGAAGTGAAATTTTTGATTTCCCATTGATATAGACTTCCAAATGTGATACTATATAGTACACATGTTAATTAAAGAGTAATGATGGACATTTAGCCATTCAAAACTCATTTACAAGACAATTTTTCAAAAACGTGCTTTAAGACTCCTTAAAGCACATTTTGTGTTTTAACTTGTTTTCAAGCTTGGTTTTCTTTGGTAATTGATTTAATATGTTCATTAACATATTTATAAGGTATAGGTATGACCATTAGGTCTTTTACAAATTTATCCCAAGCTTAGAGCACATTTTTGCTCTTATTGACTTTAAGGTACTTATTTGTGTTTTGTTTGGTTTCATTGTCTACCAAGGTTTCCTAAGGACTTAATTAGCCTTATAAAATCATAATTTTATATTATCAAATCTTGGTAGGCTCTTTGGGTCCTAGCCAAGTTCACTCCAAGCTTAGAGCATGTTTTTGCTTAAACCGTGTCTTAGTGTTTTATTGTGTTTTACCATGGTTTAAATGGTTCATTTATGTTTCTAAGGCACTTTTTAGCCTTTAAATACCATAGTTTAACATTTACACAACATACCAAGGTTTGGGGTATTTCAATCTACCCCCCTTAAAAGAACTTCGTCCTCGAAGTTCACATTTCCTCGCATCATTGGATTAGAATACGGGAATTACTTATAGCCATAAAACTTCCATTACCAACCACCCTTTACATCCAACCTCGGACTTAATGGTCCGGGCAACATATCCACATTACATATAAAATATCATACTCACATGGTAACCTCGGACTTAATGGTCCGGGTACCTTCACCACACTTGCACTTACATAATATCCCTCAGACTCTTAGGTCTGGGTGACATAACCACATTTGGACTCGTAGGCCCGGGTAACACAATCAATTCAGAACCCACCCACATTAGAACTCAAGGTCTAAAATAATATTTATTACTTATTCCACACAACATGTCTTAGCATGTATATCAAACAGAAATACCTTTTCCATCTCTCCATGGGTTCGAATCCCACGTTGAGTACATATACACTGTGATCCCGCAGAACCCGGTCGCGATGGACACCTTCTGGTCCCCGTTCCTTTGGGAGATCAAAACATTCACTTAATTTTTAACATATATACTTCTCATGTCACCGGTCCGAAGACAAAGGCTCATACGTCCTCAGCTCGTGAGCAAGTACTACAAAAATATTCTTTACTAGGTTAAGTATAAGAAGATCTTTTATTCAAAATATTAATCGATTGTTTGAAAACACCAATTGAAAATCCTTTTGAAAACACCACACAACTCCAAGTCCAATTTATGCTCCTTGTATTTTTCTTAACATGGTTGTTTGTAACCACTTACAGGGAGCTTCAAGAGTCATCCAACCCTGATGTGATCAGCATCAGTGTTGAACTATCTTTCCACCCCAATTTGTGTTCGGCTTCCCTTGATCTCATGATAATCAGGTTTCACCTCCCACTTCTTTTTCAACCAACAACTAATTCAAGCGTATCCCATTTTCTATCTTTAAATTCTTCTAGTCATAATCATTACATCTCCAAGGGATAGAACTCCGTCTATCAATCATCACCCAAATCCGACTTAATTCAAGTTACCTAGGGAATTTAATTCTCACTAGGTTCTATGTCGGTCTCATACCCCTTCATAAATCACAACATTGTATATATATACATATATTTTTTTTTCAAAATACAATACATGGTTTACATTTATGCACCGTCGGGGTTTTAGTTCCCCGAGAGTTTCTTTACTCCCTTCCACTTGTACTCTCACACACCACTGTTAACAAAATAAACACACTTCCCACAATGGTATTCGCATCTTCTGTGCGCAATTACCACCATTTAACCATAAATGAGTGCGTATGTTTGTATAACACACGCGCCAACCATCATAACAAATTATTTGTGCTATGCACAACACAAATCACGTATACTTATACGGTAATACACACTAAGCGGCTTTACGCTCTACCCCCCTTAAAAGGGATTACGCCCACGTAATCAATCACTGAACATTAGCTTAAAATGTTCTGCCGTCGTGAAGTGTTTTAACTTCCACGCGGTCCATTACACAATGGATTCTGATTAGAGGATCTTAACCATATTAGCGGTTTAGTTCCTAAACCAAGAATTCGCATTGGAGTTGTAACTCATAACCGGTTTCGGTCCTGGCCTGTGAGGCTTTTAGGCATTGATAGCTAGCCATTTTTCATATTCACCATGTATATTCGGCATTTGATGCATGGGCTCACTGGCCTCTGCTGCGCCATTCTGATAATTATAGGGCTAGTTTGCCCCATTCGTTACTGTTACTGTATTGTACATCTCCAATGTATGGTATCTCTTACCCTGAGCGAATTCGGTGAGTTTCACAATTTTCCATCCACTTCTCCAATTGCTTACAGCGTAAACTACTATGTAATTCACAATGATTGACTTGCTTCTAAAGACTTACTGTCGGTTGAGATTGAGCTACTACTTAATGTGTAGTGCTCTCTCAGTTGTTTCCCACACCTGGGGTATATCTCATACCGACATTTGGTATTTAGTGTTACTGTAGTCACTTACTGTTAATCATGTCTCCACCTTTGGTTTTGCACATGTATTCTTTCATTCCTGCGGCCTTGCATTACCTATGCATCGGCCATTATAACATTATTCCTCCACAATAACCATGCTTCTGATTCCTAGCTATCCCACTTGATCATTACTGCGCAAGTGCAATACCAAAACACTCAGTCATACAGAGTGCAGAGGCGTAAACTCTTGACAGTAAATCTCTCATGCGATTGCGATAGGAATTTACACTGTGTTTTACCGAAATTCTTATCACATAATACTTGTCACCGGCTTACTGCTCGGTTCGTTTGCTATCATTTACTGTTGTGCCTCCACTGGGTTTAACTCGTAACTCTGCTCACTCCCCATTTTATCATCTAACAATACTCACACAACGGTCGCTTATTGCGCACCGTATCCTTACTCGTTATACAACATCAACTTATACTGCATCCGCTATTATATTAGCTTCCGCTATTACGCTGGGTTTATCTGGCCACTTATTTGGCTGATTTTGAATATACTACTATTTTTCTTGAGCCTTAGTGTCTGAGCGTTGTTCGCTACACATTTAGCTTCACACACCTATGGTGATTGCTATCAGACTTATTACTCTTCCTGTGTACACAACTGGTACGAGCACTTCTTTTCGTATTATTTTATTCAAATCATCCTGGGGTAATAACAACGTGGTCCATCCTCCACATATTTCTTGAACTTGGTCCACACAACTACCGCTCTCGCGGTTTCACAATATCGAGAGGTATCCCCACTCTTAAAGTAGTGGTTCGTTCTCCGCTCTATTTCCTTGTGTAACATATACTTCTGCAATCAATCTAATTTATATAACACACTTTATTTGTGGCCTATAAGCCTTATTGCCTTGAGCTGCGCTCATTCTAGGCTGTCCACATACATGTACTTCTTTGTGCAACATTACATAGTTTGGATATCATATTGAGCTCCATGACAAGGTCGTTGCATTCCGTTTCCTTTCATGGGATGCCCTTAGGATTGTCAGTCCGTCTTCTGACAACTTATGTCTAAACTGGGTGTTAGTTTCAACCCTCGTGTTTCTGTCATGCATTTCGTGCAACAATTGTTGATGCGAACACCCTTTAAGGATTGCTCCTGGGTGTTGCTAAGTCATGCCATTACATTTGGCTTACACTTATGGGTACTTTCAGTAAACTACGCCTTCTCCAATGTCTTTATATAACAGTCGGTGTACATCGCACCTCCTGTATCTTAAATATTTCCTTGCACACATCCACTGATTCCTTCAGTCTCTTTAATTTAGCTGGGTTCCTTTACTTCAACCATTCATGGTAATCCTTAGCTCTTGTTTGACTTACACTGCTGACCGTAGAACGGAGTCGACTACTTCCCGTGTTCTGGACTCTACTCGTATACATATATGGGGTATCATACTGATACATTACTACTTACCCAACTAACCTATAAGTAGGTCTGTCAGGCCCACATGCTCCTATCGGAGTGCGGTCGTCCCACAACACAGTTGGTACACTTGTAGTGTCCTTCACACGCCTAGGTGAAGTATTCTGTTGTCAACTCCCTTATATTGTCCCTTGATAATATGCGTCCCGTGCTTCCCGAACTTAATCGAAGGAAAGTTCATCCACTGTTGTATCCTTGTCAACTGTCTTTGGTTTCACTGGTTTGGTTTAAAAGAAGGTTGGAAAGAAGTGTTGGTTTGAAAGAAAATCTGGTTTTGAAAAGAAAGGGTTTGAATAAATTTGGGTTTGAAAGAAAATTTTCATGGTTTCACAACATCTTCTTACCTTAGCCAAGTCTAGCTTCTTGCTGACTGGTGTACTTCCAATTACAGAGGTTACGCTAACAGGCCCTTCCACTGTTATGACGATCACATTTAACCTTCTAGTACTTTGCTAAGTACTTTGTAATGGTTATAAATTTCCCGAACAGCCCTGTTATAGCAGCACTTGCTATGGCAAGTGCGCCATGCTAACTGGCTATCGGTTTAACACATACCGGTTGTGGTATTGTTTTTACCCATATTGTCATCAGTGGCCTTGTTGGCCCTCACTGATCTTACTGCCTTAATAATAACTCCTCTGGGTGACTTCTCACTGTCTACACATGATAATCATCAACTAGGGTGTTTCCCATTCTGGGAGACCCCTTTTTCTTAGTATTGTATTCTCTTTGTAGCCCGTTCCACGTATTTGGGCACTACGTTGTAGTCTCCCTTGTCGGTTGGTATACCGTTGGTGTATTATTTATCAATTGTGGTTCCGTAGACACTCGTCTCGGGTTTCATGAATCCACTTCTTGCCTGTTGCACGGTCGGTGCGTTGCAAGCTGGTTATTCTCGACAGCTCTGCATGTCGACCCAGGTTGCCGGAAATTCTATTCTCTTATACACAAAATCCTTCATTCTTCGCTATTAAATGCGGTTAACATTGTTCAGATGGAGACCGTCTCCGGGATTCCCAGTTTTCGGGATCTACCGTATGACAGGTTCTCCGTACTCTAAAGGTATTTAATAACAGCCAGATCGGGTATTCCCGAGTAAGAGAGGACTTTCATCTCTCTGGCGTTCTTTCCCAAGTTATAAAATAGGGATTGTGGAGGGCGGGAAGGATACTGTAGGTTTCCAGTATTCACTGGTAGTTCCTATCTAGCGTATCTCTCACGCTATCACTCAACCCTTAACCCAAAGTACTTAAATCTTAACTTGGTACTTCCTAAGCTCGGTAATTCAGTCATCAGAGCGATACTTAGCTCTGATACCACTTTTTTGTAACACCCCAACTACAACCATACATTTAACAACACATTGCAGCGGAAACTCAACTCATCACATTACTTATTTCAATGGTGTTACACGCCGTTAACCACCCACGTGGCTAACAAGGCTAATACATGTACTTTGTATCGGTCTGATGGACTAGACTCCCGAGCAACTACACGTTACATTTGCTTCCCTTAACAACAACCCATATACTTTATACATTCCAACCGTACCAAGTATTTACAAACTAATGCCGATAACAATTTCGGTCTTACTACGCCTACAATGCTTACGCCATTTAAATGGCTACCCATGTATAAACATCTACCCCGTCCTACTCTCGAACGGCTTCCAGCTCCTTGTACCTGAAATAGAAAAGGAGAGAAAGGGTGGCCCCCAAGGGGCTCAGCACCTTTGCTGGTATGGTAATCCCGCAGCCCACATGCTACCGGGCCACACAAACTAATTGTCGTCTTAGCATGCAGTTGATTATATTTAAATCATGCATACAAACCATAAACACACAACACTTTGCATACACCCAACAATAGGGCTCAACATATATCCAACACATCCACACTTAACAAATCATCCAATGATTCCTTTAACCCTAGAGTGGCTCTCCTCTAAAACGGAGCTACTTCCTTAATGAACGACACGTACCCATTAATCGGGTTATCCTTAAACGCCTCTTGTCACAAACTGGGATTCATTTCCATGATCCACACACTCCATATCCTACAACATATCTCATTCCTCACATAACAAAACATAACAAAACCTTTCTTGTTTCGGCGTACACATGATAACATCGCATTCATTTTAAACACCTAACGTATACATATCATAGCATAGCAGGGGAAATTGCTTAGCACAATAACAACACAAACACCATAAGATCGGTTCACACAAGGAACCTTCCACCATAGTTAGTATATATAGTGAGCCTAGAGATTATTGCCAATCTCATGCTAAGCTCGTTACCAACCTCGTTACCGTCCAGTTATATCGAACGGTTAACTTAAACCCAAGGTGTGTCGGATATAGTAATCCCAAGCACACCGAAATAACATTCGTATGCCCCTGTGGCCCGACGTGAGTCAGTAACTAGCTTTGGATAAGCTAAGGGAAGGTAGAAACCAAATTGGAATAACCCATACATACACCAAGAGAGCCGAACCGGATATGACATCGACTCCCGTCCTCACACGCGTGGCCGGAACAACCGGACTCCTCACCCCCCATTAGTACATAATATACTTATAAATAAGTAGTTAGAGATCCATTATGGAGCCTACCACATCCACACACCATTCGGTATCATAACCGAGTTAAGCACACAAGGGAGGTTCACACACTTCCATACAACAACAATATCCAACTAACTCACACATAGCCGTGGTTAGAACATTCCCAAGGGTTGGGTCGTTAACTCCGAATACCGATCTCTCATGTGCTCCTAGTTCTAGTTAGCTAAGGTTTAACACTTATTTGAGGTTAAACGGTATCGGAGATTAAAAGCGCCACATAAATGAATTACTATAAACTCATTACATGTTTTTATCTTACAAGGTGGTAAACACTCAGAAAAACACATTGGCATACAAGCCGGTGTAATCCGGTAGGACACAGGTTGCAAGAAAACCATACCTGTCACCGGAGTCCACTTTATCACGTCCACTTATGTTCCTCGAGCAATTCTCGAACAACTGACAACATTACATATACTTTTATTAACTTCGGGGTAACATGATTGTTTAATGTCTAATGCTTATAACTTTTCCCCGTTAACTTAGTTACATAACTTCACTTTTCAACTTGTTTTACTTTCATATTTTATTACAACTTTTCACCCACTTAATTGTCATTAAAACTCACCTAACATGTCCTTAACAACCGTAACATCATTAACCATCAATCCCCATCATTACACATCATTTCCATACCTTAAACAATGTTTTTGGTCCTTACAGCGCCTTGTCCGAACTTGTGTCCGGACTTCCAAAGTTCGGACACCGTTCGAGACTCTATGGGTGCAAATTGGTGAATGTCCGAACTTGCGTCCGGACTTCCCAAGTTCGGACGCTGTTCGAGGCCAAACCAGAGAAATAAATAGGTGTGTCCGAACTTCCCATGTTCGGACGGTAGTTCGGACGCTGTTCGAAGATCAGAATGTTCACGCGCACACAGGCACGTCCGAACGTCCACATTCGGACGGTAGTTCGGACAGCCAAGAACTTCACTTTCCAAGCTTTGTTTCATCTATTCTCTTTCCATTGACCACCCAAGCTTCATACATGAACTTAGGCATATTCTAATACTAGAATATCACTTTGATTCACCTTAAAACATTGTCCAACTTGCTACTCAATCTTCTTATCAAATCTCTTAACACTTGTAACATTTCCTTTTGGTTTTCCAAGTGGTGCTTCACCTTAAATGACCACTACACTAAAATGCTTCCTCACCTTCATAACATCATCTCCCAAGCATCTCCTCTTACTAAGTAAATCCTCTTTTCACAACTTCTTGAATTCCTTTCTCAAAACCTTACCTAAACATCATTCTCTCCTTATTCATCAACATTCCTAAACCTTAAACAAACTTCTCCAAGACTTTAATACATTCTCAAAAACACATATTGAATTCCTAGAACTTCCAAGACAATGCCTAAATCCTTATAGCACCTTAGAACACCTTAATGCATGTTTTCTTCCTTAGTGAAGCATGTATCCATTCCTAACAATTCCTAGTTCACCCAAGTTCATTTAAGCACTTAGAACTCCTTATACATTTTACAAATTTCGCCATGGGTTCTCTTAGCACATCATCATTCCAAAACTCATAGTTTTCACCATTAAACACTCAAGAACACCTAAATCCATCAAGAACACCATCACCCACAAGACTTCACCAAATTTACACTACATCACAATATAGTGCACAATTTAAATTGCTTGGCACTTAGGCCCTTAAATAACATGGCTCTTAGGCCCTTAAATTGCATAAACTATAAACACTGAATTTCCACAATACATAAGCCTTTGACCTGCAATTACACACACCAAGACATATGTTCCTTTACTAGTCTCCTTGAGAACACCTTACTAAGTCATTCACCATTTGCTCTTTAGGTAGTTTTAGCAAGCATTATAAGCTCATTTCTCCTAAGGCATTAAACCACATTGAGGTAGCATATTTACCTCTTTTCCACTCAAACTTCTTTCTTGTTTCCTCTTAAAACCGGTAAGGCATTTCTTTCCTTGTCAACTACTAAACAATATACCAATATTGAAATGAGTATATAAGCTTTATGCTTCATCTCATTGTAAACCCTAGGTTTACATTATTTCAAAAACATTAATGTAGTTGTTTTACCTTGATCTTTGAAGGGAGTTTGAATATCTATGAAGAGAGGACTCCACCTAGTCCATAAGAGATTGGAATGAAGCTAGAACAAAGTCACACAAAGAGCTCCATCAATGAGTATTTTCGGTCACACACAAAACATGGAGGAAACTTGATTTTTCTTTGAGATTCCTTACCTAGAAGCAAAGGAGATCAATAATATGTGGAAAGACAAGCTCAAGCTCCTTCAATGGTGGAACTCCATGGCACCGAAATGGGGCTCTTGAAGTTTTGAGAAGATAGAAATGAAGAGCTTGATGAGAGGAAGAGATTGGTGGTGTTTGTTGTTGATTTGGATAAGTGAGCTAGATTTTACAAGAGATTAAAGATGGACTTCCATGGTGGTGGTGTTGTATTACCGTGAGAGAACAGCAAGAAGGGAGGAAGGAGAAGGTTGGAACCGTGTGAAATGAGAAAGGAAGGGAGAATGAAGATAGACTTGCTTTTTACAAGATATTTGTAACTTATAAAGCAAATAGTACCTTAACTAGTCATTCTTTACTTATTTGATATGTTAACAAGAGTGGTGAGTCACCACACTTAAAAACCGGCCCCCCTTTTAGTTAGAAGGGTATTATAGTCTTTGTTGACCAATTTAATTACTTATAACAATATATGTTACAAACTAGCTTTAAAAATCACTATTCACAAAACAAGGCACATAGAAGTGAAATTTTGATTTCCCATTGATATAGACTTCCAAATGTGATACTATATAGTACACATGTTAATTAAAGAGTAATGATGGACATTTAGCCATTCAAAACTCATTTACAAGACAATTTTTCAAAAACGTGCTTTAAGACTCCTTAAAGCACATTTGTGTTTTAACTTGTTTTCAAGCTTGGTTTTCTTTGGTAATTGATTTAATATGTTCATTAACATATTTATAAGGTATAGGTATGACCATTAGGTCTTTTACAAATTTATCCCAAGCTTAGAGCACATTTTTGCTCTTATTGACTTTAAGGTACTTATTTGTGTTTTGTTTGGTTTCATTGTCTACCAAGGTTTCCTAAGGACTTAATTAGCCTTATAAAATCATAATTTTATATTATCAAATCTTGGTAGGCTCTTTGGGTCCTAGCCAAGTTCACTCCAAGCTTAGAGCATGTTTTTGCTCAAACCGTGTCTTAGTGTTTTATTGTGTTTTACCATGGTTTAAATGGTTCATTTATGTTTCTAAGGCACTTTTTAGCCTTTAAATACCATAGTTTAACATTTACACAACATACCAAGGTTTGGGGTATTTCACTTGATATTATCATGCTATGCTTATTTACAGCTTTTTAAATGAACTGCATGTATTCGACAATTAGTTGGTGTGGCCCAGTAGCTTGTGGGCTGCACGATTTCATACCGGCAAATTATTTTGCTGAGCCGTTTCATGGCTAAATAATTCCAGGTAAGAATGAAGAGATTGCCCGACCGAGTGTAGGTGGGGTAGAATTAAGACATGGGTTATTACCACCGGTGTCATCTTACAGTATCGTACTTTATCAATATCTTCTGTTGTATTAAGAGGTTTGTATTCAGTACTCAGACCGCATCATTTGTAAATTATGTTGGAGTAGCCTTGTTAGTCACATGGGTGACTAGCGGCGTTGTAGCACACCCGTTGTTATGTATATATTTTCCGCTGTATATCTAGTTATTTTTGGGAGCTATCATCGTTCAGGTTATTGGATTTCGGGTTGGGGTGTTACAAAAGTGGTATCAGAGCGTAGTTGCGCTCTGAGAACTGAGTACAACCAAAATTAGCCTTGGGATACAAGGGTGTGAGATAGTACAGTGAGGATTAGTAAGTTAGTTTCTACTTGGTCCGCCGAAGGGCGTTAATAACTGTTCAAACTTACAGTAACTACAAACTGTGACCTGCCTAAATAACGAGCAGATGTCATGAGAAGAAATACATTAATTAAAACAAATACTTAAGACTACCCGAACTGGCGAAAAAGGGTTTGTTGAAGACCGTACGACGCCAACTGTCATCTATACAGGAGCTGACGACGAATAACAGCGACGCCATACTGATGTTAACCCGAAGGGCTGACAATACCGTCAAGAACACAGTGAGGATGGAGTAAAAGTATATCTCAATGGACATACACTGCATGATGATCCAACCTGCCTGGCGCACTTGCTACAACAAGTGCTACTCCAATAAACCAAATAAAAGAGAATGAAGACCTACTTGAGAAGAGCAGACACTGAATTTTACGGGATACCCAGGCACTGAGCTTGCCGCCCAGTGCGGGACGGAAAATCTCACAATACCTTATTAACTTCGCGAGAAGATCGTGCGAAAGCTTGAAAAATATGACTATCAGTATAGTCCCACAGAAATAAATCAATGATTATATCAAGAAAATCATAACAAAATCTCACTGCATATAACTAAACATCCAGCGTAAATAAACACGGGATGTAGTACCTGCTACAAAGGGTCTCAGCTAGTATCATTACAGTGACAATGCTGGACTCCTAATAAACAGTGAGAAGTGAACAAACTTTTAGTTCAGATATTTTGAAGTGAGGAAAACTACCAAGATAGCAATATTAGATGCTATATTAAATACATATGATTGGGAGATTTTAAATCTGAAACTTTTTGAGAAATATTGATATATTCAGAGGAATAAGTATCATAAAATATACCTACCCTATCTTAAGGCACATGTCCTACACCATCCTTATGGATTTATACATGAGCATATGTCTTTTATGACAGCTCGATTTGTGGTTACCAGTAAAGAGCTCGGGAAATCTAAAGGAAGCTAACACCAATGTAATATAAATTTTTATATGATCATAGTAACAAATAATTCTCTATGGAGGCAGTGTAAGCTATACTAATAGTTCGAACTGGATATACACCAAAGGTGAGTGGAAGTGAAAACTTTTAAGGGGGGGAGAACATACCCTTGACTTGTAACAAGCGTTTTACACGTGAACTTTCCTAACGATATGTACCAATCTCTATGATTATAAATCCTCTATTTTATACATCTAAGCGGCCTATTTTCTTTTGAAGCCAATGAGTATGTGGATTAATCACGCTTCTAAGAGGTATAAACCGACAATAAGCTCTGATTTCCTTGACACTAAACTGCAGGATTCAAACTGGAAGTTCTTAGCAGGAAATATTACAAAACATTAAAAGAGATTAATCTAGGTGGAACATATGGTTCACCTGATGAAGTCTTAACGGAGTGAGAAAAAGCCAAGCTTTATGGAACAAAGATAATACTTTATGAAACCGTAATTGGTCAAATTTACAAAAAACTTTCCTTTGAGTCTTATTCCAAATTTAGAAATAACGATGACTGTCTTCATTCCAAGTGATGGTAACCCAAGTTAGGCAATAATCAAGCCTTGATAAGTTAAAAACTAGATAAGTCCTTTAAAAAAAAGAAGAGTATATTTCAAGGTATCCAAGTCCATAACTGAATTTATTGCTTGCATGATGTGTTTAAGAGTCAAATGACTGATGAAATAATTATTAGACAGTAAGTGTCTAGGTGTTAATAAGAATTTATCCTTTTAGGCCAAGAAGAAAGACTAGATTCCACGCTAAAGGATTGATCAAAGGAACTTAGTTCCAGGAATTAAGGAGTGCCCTAGTTTCGAGTCTAGGTTACAACAGCCGTTAGATTAGTAGTATAACAGTTAAGAGAGAATGTTATAATCACCACGTCACAAGTCTTGATAAGATAAAATTTGGAAACTTGCTATTATGTGGTTGTTTGATATTTGACGTGGGAGGTCGAACTTGATCCTGGTCAGATCAAGGGAAAACCAATCACAAAATGGAGTGGAGGGATAGTTCAAAACTGACGCTGACCCCGTCAGGGTTGGATGATTCCTGAGACTCCCTACAAGTGGTCACCAATATCTCTGATAAGTCAAATTTGTTCCTATTTCTAATGAAGGGTCTACCAAATAAAATATATTAGATGTTGAGGATATAAGTTAAAGGTTAAATTAACCATACTACCCTGAAAGAATTAAATAGCTTAAACGACTCAGGTTGTCAGAAAATAGTCAACTATGAAGGAAATACTAATCGTTATTATACATTGAGTCATGTTAATATATTAAATACAAGACCAAGAGACATCTATCTATATTGACAAGTATTTGAAAGCTACTTTCTAAGTTATGGCCTTATTGCCATCAGAAGGGAAAGAACGACTTTAAATCCTTCCTTTATCAATTCAAACCCAGTATATTAAACGGGAACCTATCTGTAAGTGAGGTGGAATATAAAGAGTAGAAACATTAAACTAATACTCTCATGAGTTGATGCGTAAACCGCAAAAACATGTGAAATTGTGAGAAAACTGTACCTTGTTAGAAACCTTAACGGGAACCCTACTGTGGTATACCTGATGAACAATCAATAAAAGATCGTGTATATACTACCGACAATTTGCGAATCAGTAATAACAGGAAATATTCCTATATTATATACAAGATACACGGCTCGACCGTAGCTCATATCCTATATTGAAAAGTGAAAACCAAATATGGTGACAGTAAACTCGAATACCAGAAACACAAGATGATGACCTGAAGATCAAAGAGACGAACTCTAACATGCCCCAGTATTAATACAAGACCCGAGCGCCAACGACTACAAGAGGCGATGAATAGAAGACAAATTTCAAACCGACAAGAATACTACAACAACTAAACCACTGGATGCATCAGCAACACCAACAAGATGATGAACCCCACCATCAGGACGTTACCACTATCAAAAGAGAATACATCAGAAAACCAAACAGGTAAGTAATAATATACATCAAGAAGATACCCCATATACGAAAGCAACTAGCGGGAGGAACACAGGAAAGGAATCAAATCTGATAAGGAGCAAAACGGCTCAGTAATATCGACGAGAAGAATCTTAGTGGAATCACCGCCATGAGCAGCTATCACAAATAAGCATACAGGCACAAACAACCAAGGGAAACTCGTGAAGAACTCAATGATGAAAAATCAATTGGAAGGCGAACTGTATTACAGTATATGCCACGTAGAGGAAGAACCTCGTAGTAGATTTACTCAAAAAGGATAATGGAAGATACATGACATGCGCTTGAGCATCACAGGATGGGCAAACTTTACAATATTATTGGAAGCCGACATACAGCAATAAGATATGCAATGAGGAATACCAACTATCCTGCAACTAAAAGTTACTTCGAGACAAGATAATCAAGAGCAGTGGCATAACGCGGCACATTGATCCGACAGTCTCAACAAGACATGGCATAATTGGCAACAAACAAGATGGAAGATCACCTTCACCCATACATACGGGATTCAAGTATACAGGCATAATAATGATTGAAGCGCGTTTAAGACTATTCCAAATGATTGAACATTACTTAATCAGAGTTGCGCAGCAGAAGCGTGGTGGTCCCATCAGTTAAAATTATCGACTGAACTCGAGGGAAATACACAACGTATTTAATGTATCTTACAGCCGGGAGGCTATCTTTTAAACTAAACATAAGTTTCAAATAAGAGTGAAGATTGCTCACTATTTACAGACAAGTTAGTCTATTCTAGGGTACGGGGGCGTACCCCTCTTTTTAAGGGGGGGAGAGCCTACTGCGTTTTAGCATATTTAGCATGAAAGTACACTTTCATTGCACTGTTGCACTGTGTTTTGTATGTGAACAAGTATGACTTTGTGATTCTATGAATTTCACTTACTAATGTGTACTACTAGAGCATAGCATGAATGAATTATGTGTACTACGTTACACTGTATTGAAGCTGCTTTGGCACTACGAAATTTTGTGTACTACGTTATACTATATTGGAATGACTCCATGTTTGCATGATCTGTACTATGCTACACTGCTATGAATGAATTACGTGCACTACGTTGCACTGCACTAAGTTGTTTTTGGTGATGACCTTTCATGCTCATTATACTGTATGTTATAATTGAATATATATGAACTGAGAAGTAGTGGAACTTGGGACTTGATCCCTAAAATAGAATTGAGTTGTGGATGCTTAGCGGAACTTGATTCCCCACAACCATTTAAACTTAGATATGAGACTTCGGGGCGAAGTCCTTTTTAAGGGGGGTAGATTGAAATACCCCGAACCTAATTAATACCTTAAACTATTAAATAATGGAGAATTGATCTAGAAATAGATCATTTTAGCTAAGCATGCTAATCTATGCATGCAAACGTTACGTAAATTAATATTACTACGCGTGCCCATGCAAACATCACGTAAAAATAGTCGTTTTACCATAAACGCTAACGGTTGTAATTTTACTAACGTCTTAACGTACTCATACAAAATACCCATGTACATTTATTAACGAGGATTAAAATCCTTAAATAACAAGCTCGATAAGAGAGCGACAACAAGGAAAATATATACGAACGTTTATACAACAACGACAATGTTCGATCCACGAACGCTAATATAATGTCGTCTTCATGTACGCATATAAACGCTTACGTACGAACATTAACGAGCATTAAACCCCTTACGAAACAAGCTCAACTAGGAGAGCGTCATCTAAGAAAAATATATACGAGCGTTTGTACGACTCGGTACACTATAACGTCACTGTAAAAATGCAAAAAAAAAATACTAACGAGCAACGTAAATATTTTACGAACGCTTAGGCATTTATAAATGCAAAAATAAATTAATATACACATTTAAACAATGTAACAACTTATGTTACATAATCTTAATACCTAATATATATCATAAATGCATAAGAAATGTTATAACAATACCTATAACAAGTATACATTTTTTTCCAAACAGCACTATATTGTCGTTTATATATACCATTTGTGGTACTTGTTTTATACAATTTTACAAAGTAAAATAAGTAATCACCAAATATACTCATCTTATATATGTATATAACATCAAGATAAGATTAAGATTCTACCTAATGTGACTACTATTATACGGTATATACCATTTGCCACCGTATGCATATATACTTGTTTAAGATCAAAATAAAAGTTGTACGTAGCATATATATTAATGGTGTTGCTCATGCATATAATTAAACAAACAAAGTCGGTAGTATGCCTAAATGATTAACGGTAATATACTAATACTACAGCCAAGTTAAAAAAAAAATTATGTAATCCATTTCAACCGATAATGGAGCCATGTGACATTACCGATAATTAAGCTATTCTCCTTGATAAGTGCCGATTTGCAAGCTGTGGGATATGACTCATATTCCCACTTTAGAAATGAAATAATTAACTCCAAATAATTAATCAAGTGGCATGTGCTGACCAATACTAATAACTTACTAATTAATACAACCGATTTCTTTTACTTCCACTCTGTACTCCTCTTTCACGTACCATCTTCTTCTTCTAAGTTCCCAGCTTTTTTTTTGCTGTTACAGAACCGTGAGTGAATACCCATCTTCAATGGTTGCTAGCTCCAGCTGTAGGTGAGTATTTTTGCCTCAAAAATATCCATTTCCTTCCTCTCTTCCTCCTCTCCTCAATGAGCTCAACAATCTCCATTTTCTACCCAGCAAAATACCCTAAGATACTGCTTGAAGAAGTAGAGCAGTTTATCGGCTGAAAACAGAAGAAGAAAGGGGTTGGTTCTCATCTGTAACTAACGAACAAAACATATACGTTTTTATATACCTTCACTTCTTTCTTGCATCCACATCCCTGAAGCAGTAAATTCCTGGAACAGCTACAAACTTACAGAGCCTGCGCTTCTGTTCTTCTTACCAACAAACACAGAACACCCTCTTCCTTCTCCTATGAGAAATCGAAAACCCACCCACGTGTAGCTTCTATTTCTCTCTTAGTATCTCATCACACTTGGTGATTCCACAATCAGTGAGTAGACCTACAAACAAATGTTGTTTGAGTTCGATTTTGAGCGATTTCAGTGGTGATAAGTAAGTGGGTAAGATCAAGAAAAGAGGAGAGTCACCGGTGGGCGGCAGAGGAGATTTTCTTTCATCCTGTAATGACGGTTTGAAGGCAAGAGCTCGTAAGAGCTGGGCAGTAAACTAACGGCGACAAGAATGGGAGTAGGACCAGGCTTTCATGGTGAGATTTGGAAGATAAACCCACCTCCAAACCATATGTAAGAGCGTGATTTAAATTTAAACAAATCTAACTACCGTTTTCTTTATGCTATTTGAAAGTTTCGGTTTAAAGGTGAATACAAGGGAATTACATAATTAGTTCCAAAGAAAAATATCATAAATCATTAGTTTGTATGCTACCGATAACTACCTTTAGGACTGATTTTGTGTTAATTCGTAAGTTTGGGTAATATACTGGAGATTAAGTGTCGATTTGTGAATTCTAATACCTGACTTGGTAGTCTGGGTAGTTGTTGTGAAATGGAGGAGTAGTTCACTAATCAGAAAAGAATGAGCAAAGAAAACCATTAAACTGTCACTTCGTAAATTTCAGGGTTTTCATTAGTGATATGTGTGTGGTGAGTTGGTAATCGGTGCCAATTGAGTGACAGTGTTATCCATAAATCTGACAAGAGTGGCTTGAATATAAGTGTTGAGTCTTTATTCTTAGATTAATTATGATTAAGTCAAAACTAAGCGCTATTTTGTGCGTTAATAAAGACCGAGTTGGACTTGAGATAAAGAAGTAAAAATAAGCTTAAAGACAAACTAGTGTGTTTAATCACACATTCTGAACTTCCGGTTCTGATGTAGTAGGATTCGGTTGGTCATATTAAGTTAATCTGAAAAATTGAATTATTTTGGGTTAGGTGGAATTTAAAATTATTGGAGTCAAATGTAAGTGCCGGGTTGAGTAATTAAGGTTAATTAGGAATTAATATTATGAATTTTGGATGAATTTAATAAGTGTTTAGAAGTTGAAATAACAATTTATAAAGTTTTGGGGTGAAATCGTAATTTATAAAAGTTCATGTGAAAATCTAGAATTTTAATTGGGGCGGAAACTTAATTAATGGAAATTTATATGCCATTTGAAATTTAAGGAAATTAAATATTAAAACTATAGTTTATAGTTAATATATAACTATTATGAAGTTTTTGGGGTTAAAATGTAATTATGAGAAGTTATTGGTCAAAACCGAAAGGTTATGGTATGATTTAGAAATTTATAAAAGTTATAAGGTGTTCAAATAATAATTACCGAATTTATAGTGGTGGTTTAGTGAATTAATTATTTAAGGAAAAAAACTATGTACTATAATGTATTTTGGAGTATAAAGTAAAGTTTATGAAATAAATGAGATTAAAAATATATGTAGGTCCTATATGGATATTTAAGATATTTAGAAAAGAAAACTATGATTTAAGGATTTATGGAATTAAACTATATGATATACAAGCACAAGTAATTTACTTGTAAAAGGTATAATATTATTTGGGTTTAGTTTGTAAATAATAAAAGATATGTTAATAACATGTCCATGTATGACATGTAAATATAAATTGAGATTTATTAAGAGGTTATGTCATTTAGACAATTATATATAAATAACATAAATAATACATGTGTGTGAAATATATATATATTATAGATTTTCAAGTAAATCAAAAGGGAATGAGAATAAGTGATTAAGGGATTAAAACTATGGTTATATAGTTATAAGGAATTTAATTGTAACCAATAAATATAATTTATGGTTAAGAGGAGAATAACAAAGAATTATAAGAATATAATGTCCAAGTGTGACATATAAATATAGTTAAGGAATTATAAAGTTGTTATGTCACTTAGACAATTAAAAATAAATAACAAATATAGTGCATGAATAAATATGTATATATATTATACATTAAAAGATTTAGAAATACCACAAGGAGTGACAATAAGTTATACATCCAATCATAAGGTAATTAAAAGAAATTACCACACATATAAGTCTTATAAGTTAGGACTACATGTTTTGGAAATATATAAGTACCTTAATTAATTATAAGGGAAAGAGGTTAAAAGAACTACCTAAATATAAAGGAATAAACCTCACATGAAATAACGAATATGAAATCGTTTCATGAAACAATAAAATTATTATACGAGAGTTACATAAATTAACACTCTCAAATTAATCCTATTTCTAGGACATTGTTTGACCAGACGTTGACCGGGAACTAAACAAGTACAGTCTACGGTGAACGGTATGGAATTATTGCAGTCTTCTTTCTACCGGATTACACCGGCTTGTGTGCTATCTGATGTTTGATTTAACGACCAAGATAATTAATGTAAAATGTTGTTACTCTTGTGTGCTGTTGTATTATTTTATGTGTGCGTGAATGATGCTGACTACTACGTGTATGTCCCACGCATACAAACACTAGTATACCAGTGGATTAAAATACCTGCGTTTCAGTATACCGAGGACTTGTACTCAAGTCTCTCACTAACTTCACTTTATAACAAACGTCATTATCCTAAACGTGATAATTGACAATACACATTGTGTCCTTGTTTAACGTCTTTATATGACACTTAACAACTCTATACTACGAGAACGAGGAGCCCAGTTGGATCTGGCCATGCATGCTACAGGAGCTGTACCTGTCTCAGGTCATCTCCTATCTACGTCGCGACGGAACTTTTCAGTTGAGAGGAAGACTCTATTCCTCTCGGGTTTCTAATGCCCATCAGTTCAGTGTGAGGAAGACTTCATTCCTCTCGTGGGTTTTATTTCCCACAACTCTCAGTTCAGGGTTTAACTACGTTATCTCCTGGGGATTTTATGCCCAACCTTTCAATCTTAACGAGGTCACTATACCTTCACTATTTGAGATATTCAGTTATACCTGTCAGTCCCATTGTGTGGACCGACTATCATTTAAGAATTTCAGTTCAGCTAACTTGACCTTCTGAAGTCTTGTTCTATGTGACATTATTGTCCTTGTGTGGATACTTGATATTATCATGCTATGCTTATTTACAGCTTTTTAAATGAACTGCATGTATTCGACAATTAGTTGGTGTGGCCCAGTAGCTTGTGGGCTGCACGATTTCATACCGGCAAATTATTTTGCTGAGCCGTTTCATGGCTAAATAATTCCAGGTACCTGAAGAATGAAGAGATTGCCCGACCGAGTGTAGGTGGGGTAGAATTAAGACATGGGTTATTACCACCGGTGTCATCTTACAGTATCGTACTTTATCAATATCTTCTGTTGTATTAAGAGGTTTGTATTCAGTACTCAGACCGCATCATTTGTAAATTAAGTTGGAGTAGCCTTGTTAGTCACATGGGTGACTAGCGGCGTTATAGCACCACCTGTTGTTATGTATATATTTTCCGCTGTATATCTAGTTATTTTTGGGAGCTATCATCGTTCAGGTTATTGGATTTCGGGTTGGGGTGTTACAAAAAGTGGTATCAGAGCGTAGTTGCGCTCTGAGAACTGAGTACAACCAAAATTAGCCTTGGGATACAGGGTGTGAGATAGTACAGTGAGGATTAGTAAGTTAGTTTCTACTTGGTCCGCCGAAGGGCGTTAATAACTGTTCAAACTTACAGTAACTACAAACTGTGACCTGCCTAAATAACGAGCAGATGTCATGAGAAGAAATACATTAATTAAAACAAATACTTAAGACTACCCGAACTGGCGAAAAAGGGGTTTGTTGAAGACCGTACGACGCCAACTGTCATCTATACAGGAGCTGACGACGAAAACAGCGACGCCATACTGATGTTAACCCGAAGGGCTGACAATACCGTCAAGAACACAGTGAGGATGGAGTAAAAGTATATCTCAATGGACATACACTGCATGATGATCCAACCTGCCTGGCGCACTTGCTACAACAAGTGCTGCTCCAATAAACCAAATAAAAGAGAATGAAGACCTACTTGAGAAGAGCAGACACTGAATTTTACGGGATACCCAGGCACTGAGCTTGCCGCCCAGTGCGGGACGGAAAATCTCACAATACCTTATTAACTTCGCGAGAAGAACGTGCGAAAGCTTGAAAAATATGACTATCAGTATAGTCCCACAGAAATAAATCAATGATTATATCAAGAAAATCATAACAAAATCTCACTGCATATAACTAAACATCCAGCGTAAATAAACACGGGATGTAGTACCTGCTCTAATACAAAGGGTCTCAGCTAGTATCATTACAGTGACAATGCTGGACTCCTAATAAACAGTGAGAAGTGAACAAACTTTTAGTTCAGATATTTTGAAGTGAGGAAAACTACCAAGATAGCAATATTAGATGCTATATATAAATACATATGATTGGGAGATTTTAAATCTGAAACTTTTTGAGAAATATTGATATATTCAGAGGAATAAGTATCATAAAATATACCTACCCTATCTTAAGGCACATGTCCTACACCATCCTTATGGATTTATACATGAGCATATGTCTTTTATGACAACTCGATTTGTGGTTACCAGTAAAGAGCTCGGAAATCTAAAGGAAGCTAACACCAATGTAATATAAATTTTTATATGATCATAGTAACAAATAATTCTCTATGGAGGCAGTGTAAGCTATACTAATAGTTCGAACTGGATATACACCAAAGGTGAGTGGAAGTGAAAACTTTTAAGGGGGGGAGAACATACCCTTGACTTGAAACTAGCGTTTTACACGTGAACTTTCCTAACGATATGTACCAATCTCTATGATTATAAATCCTCTATTTTATACATCTAAGCGGCCTATTTTCTTTTGAAGCCAATGAGTATGTGGATTAATCACGCTTCTAAGAGGTATAAACCGACAATAAGCTCTGATTTCCTTGACACTAAACTGCAGGATTCAAACTGGAAGTTCTTAGCAGGAAATATTACAAAACATTAAAAGAGATTAATCTAGGTGGAACATATGGTTCACCTGATGAAGTCTTAACGGAGTGAGAAAAAGCCAAGCTTTATGGAACAAAGATAATACTTTATGAAACCGTAATTGGTCAAATTTACAAAAAACTTTCCTTTGAGTCTTATTCCAAATTTAGAAATAACGATGACTGTCTTCATTCCAAGTGATGGTAACCCAAGTTAGGCAATAATCAAGCCTTGATAAGTTAAAAACTAGATAAGTCCTTTAAAAAAAAGAAGAGTATATTTCAAGGTATCCAAGTCCATAACTGAATTTATTGCTTGCATGATGTGTTTAAGAGTCAAATGACTGATGAAATAATTATTAGACAGTAAGTGTCTAGGTGTTAATAAGAATTTATCCTTTTAGGCCAAGAAGAAAGACTAGATTCCACGCTAAAGGATTGATCAAAGGAACTTAGTTCCAGGAATTAAGGAGTGCCCTAGTTTCGAGTCTAGGTTACAACACCGTTAGATTAGTAGTAACAGTTAAGAGAGAATGTTATAATCACCACGTCACAAGTCTTGATAAGATAAAATTTGGAAACTTGCTATTATGTGGTTGTTTGATATTTGACGTGGGAGGTCGAACTTGATCCTGGTCAGATCAAGGGAAAACCAATCACAAAATGGAGTGGAGGGATAGTTCAAAACTGACGCTGACCCCGTCAGGGTTGGATGATTCCTGAGACTCCCTACAAGTGGTCACCAATATCTCTGTGATAAGTCAAATTTTTCCTATTTCTAATGAAGGGTCTACCAAATAAAATTATTAGATGTTGAGGATATAAGTTAAAGGTTAAATTAACCATACTACCCTGAAAGAATTAAATAGCTTAAACGACTCAGGTTGTCAGAAAATAGTCAACTATGAAGGAAATACTAATCGTTATTATACATTGAGTCATGTTAATATATTAAATACAAGACCAAGAGACATCTATCTATATTGACAAGTATTTGAAAGCTACTTTCTAAGTTATGGCCTTATTGCCATCAGAAGGGAAAGAACGACTTTAAATCCTTCCTTTATCAATTCAAACCCAGTATATTAAACGGGAACCTATCTGTAAGTGAGGTGGAATATAAAGAGTAGAAACATTAAACTAATACTCTCATGAGTTGATGCGTAAACCGCAAAAACATGTGAAATTGTGAGAAAACTGTACCTTGTTAGAAACCTTAACGGGAACCCTACTGTGGTATACCTGATGAACAATCAATAAAAGATCGTGTATATACTACCGACAATTTGCGAATCAGTAATAACAGGAAATATTCCTATATTATATACAAGATACACGGCTCGACCGTAGCTCATATCCTATATTGAAAAGTGAAAACCAAATATGGTGACAGTAAACTCGAATACCAGAAACACAAGATGATGACCTGAAGATCAAAGAGGAACTCTAACATGCCCCAGTATTAATACAAGACCCGAGCGCCAACGACTACAAGAGGCGATGAATAGAAGACAAATTTCAAACCGACAAGAATACTACAACAACTAAACCACTGGATGCATCCGCAACACCAACAGATGATGAACCCCACCATCAGGACGTTACCACTATCAAAGAGAATACATCAGAAAACCAAAGGTAAGTTAATATACATCAAGAAGATACCCCATATACGAAAGCAACTAGCGGGAGGAACACAGGAAAGGAATCAAATCTGATAAGGAGCAAAACGGCTCAGTAATATCGACGAGAAGAATCTTAGTGGAATCACCGCCATGAGCAGCTATCACAAAATAAGCATACAGGCACAAACAACCAAGGGAAACTCGTGAAGAACTCAATGATGAAAAATCAATTGGAAGGCGAACTGTATTACAGTATATGCCACGTAGAGGAAGAACCTCGTAGTAGATTTACTCAAAAAGGATAATGGAAGATACATGACATGCGCTTGAGCATCACAGGATGGGCAAACTTTACAATATTATTGGAAGCCGACATACAGCAATAAGATATGCAATGAGGAATACCAACTATCCTGCAACTAAAAGTTACTTCGAGACAAGATAATCAAGAGCAGTGGCATAACGCGGCACATTGATCCGACAGTCTCAACAAGACATGGCATAATTGGCAACAAACAAGATGGAAGATCACCTTCACCCATACATACGGGATTCAAGTATACAGGCATAATAATGCAACAAGAGCATGACAGAGAATACACGGAATTTTAGGGGCAAGACCCCGTAAAAGGACAGAAGTCCAAACAAGATCAGCAATAACAATCAAACGAAAATAATGATGAACATAACTCATCGACCCTACACGTGAACATAAAGAAACTTAAATACATCACCTATGAAGCGCGTTTAAGACTATTCCAAATGATTGAACATTACTTAATCAGAGTTGCGCAGCAGAAGCGTGGTGGTCCCATCAGTTAAAATTATCGACTGAACTCGAGGGAAATACACAACGTATTTAATGTATCTTACAGCCGGGAGGCTATCTTTTAAACTAAACATAAGTTTCAAATAAGAGTGAAGATTGCTCACTATTTACAGACAAGTTAGTCTATTCTAGGGTACGGGGGCGTACCCCTCTTTTTAAGGGGGGAGAGCCTACTGCGTTTTAGCATATTTAGCATGAAAGTACACTTTCATTGCACTGTTGCACTGTGTTTTGTATGTGAACAAGTATGACTTTGTGATTCTATGAATTTCACTTACTAATGTGTACTACGTTACACTAGCATGAATGAATTATGTGTACTACGTTACACTGTATTGAAGCTGCTTTGGCACTACGAAATTTTGTGTACTACATTATACTATATTGGAATGACTCCATGTTTGCATGATCTGTACTATGCTACACTGCTATGAATGAATTACGTGCACTACGTTGCACTGCACTAAGTTGTTTTTGGTGATGACCTTTCATGCTCATTATACTGTATGTTATAATTGAATATACTACGAACTGAGAAGTAGTGGAACTTGGGACTTGATCCCTAAAATAGAATTGAGTTGTGGATGCTTAGCGGAACTTGATTCCCCACAACCATTTAAACTTAGATATGAGACTTCGGGGCGAAGTCCTTTTTAAGGGGGGTAGATTGAAATACCCCGAACCTAATTAATACCTTAAACTATTAAATAATGGAGAATTGATCTAGAAATAGATCATTTTAGCTAAGCATGCTAATCTATGCATGCAAACGCTACGTAAATTAATATTACTACGCGTGCCCATGCAAACATCACGTAAAAATAGTCGTTTTACCATAAACGCTAACGGTTGTAATTTTACTAACGTCTTAACGTACTCATACAAAATACCCATGTACATTTATTAACGAGGATTAAAATCCTTAAATAACAAGCTCGATAAGAGAGCGACAACAAGGAAAATATATACGAACGTTTATACAACAACGACAATGTTCGATCCACGAATGCTAATATAATGTCGTCTTCACGTACGCATATAAACGCTTACGTACGAACATTAACGGGCATTAAACCCCTTACGAAACAAGCTCAACTAGGAGAGCGTCATCTAAGAAAAATATATACGAGCGTTTGTACGACTTGGTACACTATAACGTCACTGTAAAAATGCAAAAAAAAAATACTAACAAGCAACGTAAATATTTTACGAACGCTTAGGCATTTATAAATGCAAAAATAAATTAATATACACATTTAAACAATGTAACAACTTATGTTACATAATCTTAATACCTAATATATATCATAAATGCATAAGAAATGTTATAACAATACCTATAACAAGTATACATTTTTTTTCAAACAGCACTATATTGTCGTTTATGTATACCATTTGTGGTACTTGTTTTATACAATTTTACATAGTAAAATAAGTAATCACCAAATATACTCATCTTATATATGTATATCATCAAGATAAGATTAAGATTCTACCTAATGTGACTACTATACTATACGGTATATACCATTTGCCACCGTATGCATATATACTTGTTTAAGATCAAAATAAAAGTTGTACGTAGCATATATATTAATGGTGTTGCTCATGCATATAATTAAACAAACAAAGTCGGTAGTATGCCCAAATGATTAACGGTAATATACTAATACTACAGCCAAGTTAAAAAAAAAATTATGTAATCCATTTCAACCGATAATGGAGCCATGTGACATTACCGATAATTAAGCTATTCTCCTTGATAAGTGCCGATTTGCAAGCTGTGGGATATGACTCATATCCCACTTTAGAAATGAAATAATTAACTCCAAATAATTAATCAAGTGGCATGTGCTGACCAATACTAATAACTTACTAATTAATACAACCGATTTCTTTTACTTCCACTCTGTACTCCTCTTCGTCACGTACCATCTTCTTCTTCTAAGTTCCCAGCTTTTTTTTTTGCTGTTACAGAACCGTGAGTGAATACCCATCTTCAATGGTTGCTAGCTCCAGATGTAGGTGAGTATTTTTGCCTCAAAAATATCCATTTCCTTCCTCTCTTCCTCCTCTCCTCAATGAGCTCAACAATCTCCATTTTCTACCCAGCAAAATACCCTAAGATACTGCTTGAAGTAGAGCAGTTTATCGGCTGAAAACAGAAGAAAGGGGTTAGTTCTCATCTGTAACTAACGAACAAAACATATACGTTTTTATATATACCTTCACTTCTTTCTTGCATCCACATCCCTGAAGCAGTAAATTCCTGGAACAGCTACAAACTTATAGAGCCTGCGCTTCTGTTCTTCTTACCAACAAACACAGAACACCCTCTTCCTTCTCCTATTCTGAGAAATCGAAAACCCACCCACGTGTAGCTTCTATTCTCTCTTAGTATCTCATCACACTTGGTGATTCCACAATCAGTGAGTAGACCTACAAACAAATGTTGTTTGAGTTCGATTTTGAGCGATTTCAGTGGTGATAAGTAAGTGGGTAAGATCAAGAAAAGAGGAGAGTCACCGGTGGGAGGCAAAGGAGATTTTCTTTCATCCTGTAATGACGGTTTGAAGGCAAGAGCTCGTAAGAGCTGGGCAGTAAACTAACGGCGACAAGAATGGGAGTAGGACCAGGCTTTCATGGTGAGATTTGGAAGATAAACCCACCTCCAAACCATATGTAAGAGCGTGATTTAAATTTAAACAAATCTAACTACCGTTTTCTTTATGCTATTTGAAAGTTTCGGTTTAAAGGTGAATACAAGGGAATTACATAATTAGTTCCAAATAAAAATATCATAAATCATTAGTTTGTATGCTACCGATAACTACCTTTAGGACTGATTTTGTGTTAATTCGTAAGTTTGGGTAATATACTGGAGATTAAGTGTCGATTTGTGAATTCTAATATCTGACTTGGTAGTCTGGGTAGTTGTTGTGAAATGGAGTAGTTCACTAATCAGAAAAGAATGAGCAAAGAAAACCATTAAACTGTCACTTCGTAAATTTCAGGGTTTTCATTAGTCATATGTGTGTCGTGGTGAGTTGGTAATCGGTGCCAATTGAGTGACAGTTTTATCCATAAATCTGACAAGAGTGGCTTGAATATAAGCGTTGAGTCTTTATTCTTAGATTAATTATGATTAAGTCAAAACTAAGCGCTATTTTGTGCGTTAATAAAGACCGAGTTGGACTTGAGATAAAGAAGTAAAAATAAGCTTAAAGACAAACTAGTGTGTTTAATCACACATTCTGAACTTCCGGTTCTGATGTAGTAGGATTCGGTTGGTCATATTAAGTTAATCTGAAAAACTGAATTATTTTGGGTTAGGTGGAATTTAAAATTATTGGAGTCAAATGTAAGTGCCGGGTTGAGTAATTAAGGTTAATTAGGAATTAATATTATGAATTTTGGATGAATTTAATAAGTGTTTAGAAGTTGAAATAACAATTTATAAAGTTTTGGGGTGAAATCGTAATTTATAAAAGTTCATGTGAAAATCTAGAATTTTAATTGGGGCGGAAACTTAATTAATGGAAATTTATATGCCATTTGAAATTTAAGGAAATTAAATATTAAAACTATAGTTTATAGTTAATATATAACTATTATGAAGTTTTTGGGGTTAAAATGTAATTATGAGAAGTTATTGGTCAAAACCGAAAGGTTATGGTATGATTTAGAAATTTATAAAAGTTATAAGGTGTTCAAATAATAATTACCGAATTTATAGTGGTGGTTTAGTGAATTAATTATTTAAGGAAATAAAACTATGTACTATAATGTATTTTGGAGTATAAAGTAAAGTTTATGAAATAAATGAGATTAAAAATATATGTAGGTCCTATATGGATATTTAAGATATTTAGAAAAGAAAACTATGATTTAAGGATTTATGGAATTAAGACTATATGATATACAAGCACAAGTAATTTACTTGTAAAAGGTATAATATTATTTGGGTTTAGTTTGTAAATAATAAAAGATATGTTAATAACATGTCCATGTATGACATGTAAATATAAATTGAGATTTATTAAGAGGTTATGTCATTTAGACAATTATATATAAATAACATAAAATACATGTGTGTGAAATATATATATATTAGATTTTCAAGTAAATCAAAAGGGAATGAGAATAAGTGATTAAGGATTAAAACTATGGTTATATAGTTATAAGGAATTTAATTGTAACCAATAAATATAATTTATGGTTAAGAGGAGAATAACAAAGAATTATAGAATATAATGTCCAAGTGTGACATATAAATATAGTTAAGGAATTATAAAGTTGTTATGTCACTTAGACAATTAAAAATAAATAACAAATATAGTGCATGAATAAATATGTATATATATTTATACATTAAAAGATTTAGAAATACCACAAGGAGTGACAATAAGTTATACATCCAATCATAAGGTAATTAAAAGAAATTACCACACAATATAAGTCTTATAAGTTAGGACTACATGTTTTGGAAATATATAAGTACCTTAATTAATTATAAGGGAAAGAGGTTAAAAGAACTACCTAAATATAAAGGAATAAACCTCACATGAAATAACGAATATGAAATCGTTTCATGAAACAATAAATTATTATACGAGAGTTACATAAATTAACACTCTCAAATTAATCCTATTTCTAGGACATTGTTTGACCAGACGTTGACCGGGAACTAAACAAGTACAGTCTACGGTGAACGGTATGGAATTATTGCAGTCTTCTTTCTACCGGATTACACCGGCTTGTGTGCTATCTGATGTTTGATTTAACGACCAAGATAATTAATGTAAAATGTTGTTTCTTGTGTGCTGTTGTATTATTTTATGTGTGCGTGAATGATGCTGACTACTACGTGTATGTCCCACATACAAACACTAGTATACCAGTGGATTAAAATACCTGCGTTTCAGTATACCGAGGACTTGTACTCAAGTCTCTCACTAACTTCACTTTATAACAAACGTCATTATCCTAAACGTGATAATTGACAATACACATTGTGTCCTTGTTTAACGTCTTATATGACACTTAACAACTCTATACTACGAGAACGAGGAGCCCAGTTGGATCTGGCCATGCATGCTACAGGAGCTGTACCTGTCTCAGGTCATCTCCTATCTACGTCGCGACGGAACTTTTCAGTTGAGAGGAAGACTCTATTCCTCTCGGGTTTCTAATGCCCATCAGTTCAGTGTGAGGAAGACTTCATTCCTCTCGTGGGTTTTATTTCCCACAACTCTCAGTTCAGGGTTTAACTACGTTATCTCCTGGGGATTTTTATGCCCAACCTTTCAATCTTAACGAGGTCACTATACCTTCACTATTTGAGATATTCAGTTATACCTGTCAGTCCCATTGTGGACCGACTATCATTTAAGAATTTCAGTTCAGCTAACTTGACCTTCTGAAGTCTTGTTCTATGTGACATTATTGTCCTTGTGTGGATACTTGATATTATCATGCTATGCTTATTTATAGCTTTTTAAATGAACTGCATGTATTCGACAATTAGTTGGTGTGGCCCAGTAGCTTGTGGGCTGCACGATTTCATACCGGCAAATTATTTTGCTGAGCCGTTTCATGGCTAAATAATTCCAGGTACCTGAAGAATGAAGAGATTGCCCGACCGAGTGTATGTGGGGTAGAATTAAGACATGGGTTATTACCACCGGTGTCATCTTACAGTATCGTACTTTATCAATATCTTCTGTTGTATTAAGAGGTTTGTATTCAGTACTCAGACCGCATCATTTGTAAATTAAGTTGGAGTAGCCTTGTTAGTCACATGGGTGACTAGCGGCGTTGTAGCACCACCTGTTGTTATGTATATATTTTCCGCTGTATATCAAGTTATTTTGGGAGCTATCATCGTTCAGGTTATTGGATTTCGGGTTGGGGTGTTACAAAAAGTGGTATCAGAGCGTAGTTGCGCTCTGAGAACTGAGTACAACCAAAATTAGCCTTGGGATACAGGGTGTGAGATAGTACAGTGAGGATTAGTAAGTTAGTTTCTACTTGGTCCGCCGAAGGGCGTTAATAACTGTTCAAACTTACAGTAACTACAAACTGTGACCTGCCTAAATAACGAGCAGATGTCATGAGAAGAAATACATTAATTAAAACAAATACTTAAGACTACCCGAACTGGCGAAAAAGGGGTTTGTTGAAGACCGTACGACGCCAACTGTCATCTATACAGGAGCTGACGACGAATAACAGCGACGCCATACTGATGTTAACCCGAAGGGCTGACAATACCGTCAAGAACACAGTGAGGATGGAGTAAAAGTATATCTCAATGGACATACACTGCATGATGATCCAACCTGCTGGCGCACTTGCTACAACAAGTGCTGCTCCATAACCAATAAAAGAGCCAAAAAAAAAGAAGAAGACCTACTTGATAAGAGCAGACACTGAATTTTACGGGATACCCAGGCACTGAGCTTGCCGCCCAGTGCGGGACGGAAAATCTCACAATACCTTATTAACTTCGCGAGAAGAACGTGCGAAAGCTTGAAAAATATGACTATCAGTATAGTCCCACAGAAATAAATCAATGATTATATCAAGAAAATCATAACAAAATCTCACTGCATATAACTAAACATCCAGCGTAAATAAACACGGGATGTAGTACCTCTCTAATACAAAGGGTCTCAGCTAGATCATTACAGTGACAATGCTGGACTCCTAATAAACAGTGAGAAGTGAACAAACTTTTAGTTCAGATTTTGAAGTGAGGAAAACTACCAAGATAGCAATATTAGATGCTATATATAAATACATATGATTGGGAGATTTAAATCTGAAACTTTTGAGAAATATTGATATATTCAGAGGAATAAGTATCATAAAATATACCTACCCTATCTTAAGGCACATGTCCTACACCATCCTTATGGATTTATACATGAGCATATGTCTTTATGACAACTCGATTTGTGGTACCAGTAAAGAGCTCGGAAATCTAAAGGAAGCTAACACCAATGTAATATAAATTTTATATGATCATAGTAACAAATAATTCTCTATGGAGGCAGTGTAAGCTATACTAATAGTTCGAACTGGATATACACCAAAGGTGAGTGGAAGTGAAAACTTTTAAGGGGGGGAGAACATACCCTTGACTTGAAACTAGCGTTTTACACGTGAACTTTCCTAACGATATGTACCAATCTCTATGATTATAAATCCTCTATTTTATACATCTAAGCGGCCTATTTTCTTTTGAAGCCAATGAGTATGTGGATTAATCACGCTTCTAAGAGGTATAAACCGACAATAAGCTCTGATTTCCTTGACACTAAACTGCAGGATTCAAACTGGAAGTTCTTAGCAGGAAATATTACAAAACATTAAAAGAGATTAATCTAGGTGGAACATATGGTTCACCTGATGAAGTCTTAACGGAGTGAGAAAAAGCCAAGCTTATGGAACAAAGATAATACTTTATGAAACCGTAATTGGTCAAATTTACAAAAAACTTTCCTTTGAGTCTTATTCCAAATTTAGAAATAACGATGACTGTCTTCATTCCAAGTGATGGTAACCCAAGTTAGGCAATAATCAAGCCTTGATAAGTTAAAAACTAGATAAGTCCTTTAAAAAAAAAGAAGAGTATATTTCAAGGTATCCAAGTCCATAACTGAATTTATTGCTTGCATGATGTGTTTAAGAGTCAAATGACTGATGAAATAATTATTAGACAGTAAGTGTCTAGGTGTTAATAAGAATTTATCCTTTTAGGCCAAGAAGAAAGACTAGATTCCACGCTAAAGGATTGATCAAAGGAACTTAGTTCCAGGAATTAAGGAGTGCCCTAGTTTCGAGTCTAGGTTACAACAACTGTTAGATTAGTAGTATAACAGTTAAGAGAGAATGTTATAATCACCACGTCACAAGTCTTGATAAGATAAAATTTGGAAACTTGCTATTATGTGGTTGTTTGATATTTGACGTGGGAGGTCGAACTTGATCCTGGTCAGATCAAGGGAAAACCAATCACAAAATGGAGTGGAGGGATAGTTCAAAACTGATGCTGACCCCGTCAGGGTTGGATGATTCCTGAGACTCCCTACAAGTGGTCACCAATATCTCTGTGATAAGTCAAATTTTCCTATTTCTAATGAAGGGTCTACCAAATAAATATATTAGATGTTGAGGATATAAGTTAAAGGTTAAATTAACCATACTACCCTGAAAGAATTAAATAGCTTAAACGACTCAGGTTGTCAGAAAATAGTCAACTATGAAGGAAATACTAATCGTTATTATACATTGAGTCATGTTAATATATTAAATACAAGACCAAGAGACATCTATCTATATTGACAAGTATTTGAAAGCTACTTTCTAAGTTATGGCCTTATTGCCATCAGAAGGGAAAGAACGACTTTAAATCCTTCCTTTATCAATTCAAACCCAGTATATTAAACGGGAACCTATCTGTAAGTGAGGTGGAATATAAAGAGTAGAAACATTAAACTAATACTCTCATGAGTTGATGCGTAAACCGTAAAAAACATGTGAAATTGTGAGAAAACTGTACCTTGTTAGAAACCTTAACGGGAACCCTACTGTGGTATACCTGATGAACAATCAATAAAAGATCGTGTATATACTACCGACAATTTGCGAATCAGTAATAACAGGAAATATTCCTATATTATATACAAGATACACGGCTCGACCGTAGCTCATATCCTATATTGAAAAGTGAAAACCAAATATGGTGACAGTAAACTCGAATACCAGAAACACAAGATGATGACCTGAAGATCAAAGAGACGAACTCTAACATGCCCCAGTATTAATACAAGACCCGAGCGCCAACGACTACAAGAGGCGATGAATAGAAAGACAAATTTCAAACCGACAAGAATACTACAACAACTAAACCACTGGATGCATCCGCAACACCAACTAGATGATGAACCCCACCATCAGGACGTTACCACTATCAAAAGAGAATACATCAGAAAACCAAATAGGTAAGTAATAATATACATCAAGAAGATACCCATATACGAAAGCAACTAGCGGGAGGAACACAGGAAAGGAATCAAATCTGATAAGGAGCAAAACGGCTCAGTAATATCGACGAGAAGAATCTTAGTGGAATCACCGCCATGAGCAGCTATCACAAAATAAGCATACAGGCACAAACAACCAAGGGAAACTCGTGAAGAACTCAATGATGAAAAATCAATTGGAAGGCGAACTGTATTACAGTATATGCCACGTAGAGGAAGAACCTCGTAGTAGATTTACTCAAAAAGGATAATGGAAGATACATGACATGCGCTTGAGCATCACAGGATGGGCAAACTTTACAATATTATTGGAAGCCGACATACAGCAATAAGATATGCAATGAGGAATACCAACTATCCTGCAACTAAAAGTTACTTCGAGACAAGATAATCAAGAGCAGTGGCATAACGCGGCACATTGATCCGACAGTCTCAACAAGACATGGCATAATTGGCAACAAACAAGATGGAAGATCACCTTCACCCATACATACGGGATTCAAGTATACAGGCATAATAATGCAACAAGAGCATGACAGAGAATACACGGAATTTTAGGGGCAAGACCCGTAAAAGGACAGAAGTCCAAACAAGATCAGCAATAACAATCAAACGAAAATAATGATGAACATAACTCATCGACCCTACACGTGAACATAAAGAAACTTAAATACATCACCTATGAAGCGCGTTTAAGACTATTCCAAATGATTGAACATTACTTAATCAGAGTTGCGCAGCAGAAGCGTGGTGGTCCCATCAGTTAAAATTATCGACTGAACTCGAGGGAAATACACAACGTATTTAATGTATCTTACAGCCGGGAGGCTATCTTTTAAACTAAACATAAGTTTCAAATAAGAGTGAAGATTGCTCACTATTTACAGACAAGTTAGTCTATTCTAGGGTACGGGGGCGTACCCCTCTTTTTAAGGGGGGGAGAGCCTACTGCGTTTTAGCATATTTAGCATGAAAGTACACTTTCATTGCACTGTTGCACTGTGTTTTGTATGTGAACAAGTATGACTTTGTGATTCTATGAATTTCACTTACTAATGTGTACTACGTTACACTAGCATGAATGAATTATGTGTACTACGTTACACTGTATTGAAGCTGCTTTGGCACTACGAAATTTTGTGTACTACGTTATACTATATTGGAATGACTCCATGTTTGCATGATCTGTACTATGCTACACTGCTATGAATGAATTACGTGCACTACGTTGCACTGCACTAAGTTGTTTTTGGTGATGACCTTTCATGCTCATTATACTGTATGTTATAATTGAATATATACTACGAACTGAGAAGTAGTGGAACTTGGGACTTGATCCCTAAAATAGAATTGAGTTGTGGATGCTTAGCGGAACTTGATTCCCCACAACCATTTAAACTTAGATATGAGACTTCGGGGCGAAGTCCTTTTAAGGGGGGTAGATTGAAATACCCCGAACCTAATTAATACCTTAAACTATTAAATAATGGAGAATTGATCTAGAAATAGATCATTTTAGCTAAGCATGCTAATCTATGCATGCAAACTACGTAAATTAATATTACTACGCGTGCCCATGCAAACATCACGTAAAAATAGTCGTTTTACCATAAACGCTAACGGTTGTAATTTTACTAACGTCTTAACGTACTCATACAAAATACCCATGTACATTTATTAACGAGGATTAAAATCCTTAAATAACAAGCTCGATAAGAGAGCGACAACAAGGAAAATATATACGAACGTTTATACAACAACGACAATGTTCGATCCACGAACGCTAATATAATGTCGTCTTCACGTACGCATATAAACGCTTACGTACGAACATTAACGAGCATTAAACCCCTTACGAAACAAGCTCAACTAGGAGAGCGTCATCTAAGAAAAATATATACGAGCGTTTGTACGACTGGTACACTATAACGTCACTGTAAAAATGCAAAAAAAAAATACTAACGAGCAACGTAAATATTTTACGAACGCTTAGGCATTTATAAATGCAAAAATAAATTAATATACACATTTAAACAATGTAACAACTTATGTTACATAATCTTAATACCTAATATATATCATAAATGCATAAGAAATGTTATAACAATACCTATAACAAGTATACATTTTTTTCCAAACAGCACTATATTGTCGTTTATGTATACCATTTGTGGTACTTGTTTTATACAATTTTACATAGTAAAATAAGTAATCACCAAATATACTCATCTTATATATGTATATAACATCAAGATAAGATTAAGATTCTACCTAATGTGACTACTATACTATACGGTATATACCATTTGCCACCGTATGCATATATACTTGTTTAAGATCAAAATAAAAGTTGTACGTAGCATATATATTAATGGTGTTGCTCATGCATATAATTAAACAAACAAAGTCGGTAGTATGCCCAAATGATTAACGGTAATATACTAATACTACAGCCAAGTTAAAAAAAAAATTATGTAATCCATTTCAACCGATAATGGAGCCATGTGACATTACCGATAATTAAGCTATTCTCCTTGATAAGTGCCGATTTGCAAGCTGTGGGATATGACTCATATTCCCACTTTAGAAATGAAATAATTAACTCCAAATAATTAATCAAGTGGCATGTGCTGACCAATACTAATAACTTACTAATTAATACAACCGATTTCTTTTACTTCCACTCTGTACTCCTCTTCTTCACGTACCATCTTCTTCTTCTAAGTTCCCAGCTTTTTTTTTGCTGTTACAGAACCGTGAGTGAATACCCATCTTCAATGGTTGCTAGCTCCATGTAGGTGAGTATTTTTGCCTCAAAAATATCCATTTCCTTCCTCTCTTCCTCCTCTCCTCAATGAGCTCAACAATCTCCATTTTCTACCCAGCAAAATACCCTAAGATACTGCTTGAAGTAGAGCAGTTTATCGGCTGAAAACAGAAGAAGAAAGGGGTTGGTTCTCATCTGTAACTAACGAACAAAACATATACGTTTTTGTATATACCTTCACTTCTTTCTTGCATCCACATCCCTGAAGCAGTAAATTCCTGGAACAGCTACAAACTTATAGAGCCTGCGCTTCTGTTCTTCTTACCAACAAACACAGAACACCCTCTTCCTTCTCCTATTCTGAGAAATCGAAAACCCACCCACGTGTAGCTTCTATTTCTCTCTTAGTATCTCATCACACTTGGTGATTCCACAATCAGTGAGTAGACCTACAAACAAATGTTGTTTGAGTTCGATTTTGAGCGATTTCAGTGGTGATAAGTAAGTGGGTAAGATCAAGAAAAGAGGAGAGTCACCGGTGGGAGGCAAAGGAGATTTTCTTTCATCCTGTAATGACGGTTTGAAGGCAAGAGCTCGTAAGAGCTGGGCAGTAAACTAACGGCGACAAGAATGGGAGTAGGACCAGGCTTTCATGGTGAGATTTGGAAGATAAACCCACCTCCAAACCATATGTAAGAGCGTGATTTAAATTTAAACAAATCTAACTACCGTTTTCTTTATGCTATTTGAAAGTTTCGGTTTAAAGGTGAATACAAGGGAATTACATAATTAGTTCCAAAGAAAAATATCATAAATCATTAGTTTGTATGCTACCGATAACTACCTTTAGGACTGATTTTGTGTTAATTCGTAAGTTTGGGTAATATACTGGAGATTAAGTGTCGATTTGTGAATTCTAATACCTGACTTGGTAGTCTGGGTAGTTGTTGTGAAATGGAGTAGTTCACTAATCAGAAAAGAATGAGCAAAGAAAACCATTAAACTGTCATTCGTAAATTTCAGGGTTTTCATTAGTGATATGTGTGTCGTGGTGAGTTGGTAATCGGTGCCAATTGAGTGACAGTGTTATCCATAAATCTGACAAGAGTGGCTTGAATATAAGTGTTGAGTCTTTATTCTTAGATTAATTATGATTAAGTCAAAACTAAGCGCTATTTTGTGCGTTAATAAAGACCGAGTTGGACTTGAGATAAAGAAGTAAAAATAAGCTTAAAGACAAACTAGTGTGTTTAATCACACATTCTGAACTTCCGGTTCTGATGTAGTAGGATTCGGTTGGTCATATTAAGTTAATCTGAAAAATTGAATTATTTTGGGTTAGGTGGAATTTAAAATTATTGGAGTCAAATGTAAGTGCCGGGTTGAGTAATTAAGGTTAATTAGGAATTAATATTATGAATTTTGGATGAATTTAATAAGTGTTTAGAAGTTGAAATAACAATTTATAAAGTTTTGGGGTGAAATCGTAATTTATAAAAGTTCATGTGAAAATCTAGAATTTTAATTGGGGCGGAAACTTAATTAATGGAAATTTATATGCCATTTGAAATTTAAGGAAATTAAATATTAAAACTATAGTTTATAGTTAATATATAACTATTATGAAGTTTTTGGGGTTAAAATGTAATTATGAGAAGTTATTGGTCAAAACCGAAAGGTTATGGTATGATTTAGAAATTTATAAAAGTTATAAGGTGTTCAAATAATAATTACCGAATTTATAGTGGTGGTTTAGTGAATTAATTATTTAAGGAAATAAAACTATGTACTATAATGTATTTTGGAGTATAAAGTAAAGTTTATGAAATAAATGAGATTAAAAATATATGTAGGTCCTATATGGATATTTAAGATATTTAGAAAAGAAAACTATGATTTAAGGATTTATGGAATTAAACTATATGATATACAAGCACAAGTAATTTACTTGTAAAAGGTATAATATTATTTGGGTTTAGTTTGTAAATAATAAAAGATATGTTAATAACATGTCCATGTATGACATGTAAATATAAATTGAGATTTATTAAGAGGTTATGTCATTTAGACAATTATATATAAATAACATAAATAACACATGTGTGTGAAATATATATATATATATTAGATTTTCAAGTAAATCAAAAGGGAATGAGAATAAGTGATTAAGGGATTAAAACTATGGTTATATAATTATAAGGAATTTAATTGTAACCAATAAATAATTTATGGTTAAGAGGAGAATAACAAAGAATTATAAGAATATAATGTCCAAGTGTGACATATAAATATAGTTAAGGAATTATAAAGTTGTTATGTCACTTAGACAATTAAAAATAAATAACAAATATAGTGCATGAATAAATATGTATATATATTTATACATTAAAAGATTTAGAAATACCACAAGGAGTGACAATAAGTTATACATCCAATCATAAGGTAATTAAAAGAAATTACCACACAATATAAGTCTTATAAGTTAGGACTACATGTTTTGGAAATATATAAGTACCTTAATTAATTATAAGGGAAAGAGGTTAAAAGAACTACCTAAATATAAAGGAATAAACCTCACATGAAATAACGAATATGAAATCGTTTCATGAAACAATAAAATTATTATACGAGAGTTACATAAATTAACACTCTCAAATTAATCCTATTTCTAGGACATTGTTTGACCAGACGTTGACCGGGAACTAAACAAGTACAGTCTACGGTGAACGGTATGGAATTATTGCAGTCTTCTTTCTACCGGATTACACCGGCTTGTGTGCTATCTGTTGTTTGATTAACGACCAAGATAATTAATGTAAAATGTTGTTACTCTTGTGCTGTTGTATTATTTTATGTGCGTGAATGATGCTGACTACTACGTGTATGTCCCACGCATACAAACACTACTATACCAGTGGATTAAATACCTGCGTTTCAGTATACCGAGGACTTGTACTCAAGTCTCTCACTAACTTCACTTTATAACAAACGTCATTATCCTAAACGTGATAATTGACAATACACATTGTGTCTTGTTTAACGTCTTTATATGACACTTAACAACTCTATACTACGAGAACGAGGAGCCCAGTTGGATCTGGCCATGCATGCTACAGGAGCTGTACCTGTCTCAGGTCATCTCCTATCTACGTCGCGACGGAACTTTTCAGTTGAGAGGAAGACTCTATTCCTCTCGGGTTTCTAATGCCCATCAGTTCAGTGTGAGGAAGACTTCATTCCTCTCGTGGGTTTATTTCCCACAACTCTCAGTTCAGGGTTTAACTACGTTATCTCCTGGGGATTTTATGCCCAACCTTTCAATCTTAACGAGGTCACTATACCTTCACTATTTGAGATATTCAGTTATACCTGTCAGTCCCATTGTGTGGACCGACTATCATTTAAGAATTTCAGTTCAGCTAACTTGACCTTCTGAAGTCTTGTTCTATGTGACATTATTGTCCTTGTGTGGATACTTGATATTATCATGCTATGCTTATTTACAGCTTTTAAATGAACTGCATGTATTCGACAATTAGTTGGTGTGGCCCAGTAGCTTGTGGGCTGCACGATTTCATACCGGCAAATTATTTTGCTGAGCCGTTTCATGGCTAAATAATTCCAGGTACCTGAAGAATGAAGAGATTGCCCGACCGAGTGTAGGTGGGGTAGAATTAAGACATGGGTTATTACCACCGGTGTCATCTTACAGTATCGTACTTTATATATCTTCTGTTGTTAAGAGGTTTGTATTCAGTACTCAGACCGCATCATTTGTAAATTAAGTTGGAGTAGCCTTGTTAGTCACATGGGTGACTAGCGGCGTTGTAGCACCACCCGTTGTTATGTATATATTTTCCGCTGTATATCTAGTTATTTTTGGGAGCTATCATCGTTCAGGTTATTGGATTTCGGGTTGGGGTGTTACAAAAAGTGGTATCAGAGCGTAGTTGCGCTCTGAGAACTGAGTACAACCAAAATTAGCCTTGGGATACAGGGTGTGAGATAGTACAGTGAGGATTAGTAAGTTAGTTTCTACTTGGTCCGCCGAAGGGCGTTAATAACTGTTCAAACTTACAGTAACTACAAACTGTGACCTGCCTAAATAACGAGCAGATGTCATGAGAAGAATACATTAATTAAAACAAATACTTAAGACTACCCGAACTGGCGAAAAAGGGTTTGTTGAAGACCGTACGACGCCAACTGTCATCTATACAGGAGCTGACGACGAATAACAGCGACGCCATACTGATGTTAACCCGAAGGGCTGACAATACCGTCAAGAACACAGTGAGGATGGAGTAAAAGTATATCTCAATGGACATACACTGCATGATGATCCAACCTGCCTGGCGCACTTGCTACAACAAGTGCTGCTCCAATAAACCAAATAAAAGAGAATGAAGACCTACTTGAGAAGAGCAGACACTGAATTTTACGGGATACCCAGGCACTGAGCTTGCCGCCCAGTGCGGGACGGAAAATCTCACAATACCTTATTAACTTCGCGAGAGAAGACGTGCGAAAGCTTGAAAATATGACTATCAGTATAGTCCCACAGAAATAAATCAATGATTATATCAAGAAAATCATAACAAAATCTCACTGCATATAACTAAACATCCAGCGTAAATAAACACGGGATGTAGTACCTGCTCTAATACAAAGGGTCTCAGCTAGTATCATTACAGTGACAATGCTGGACTCCTAATAAACAGTGAGAAGTGAACAAACTTTTAGTTCAGATATTTTGAAGTGAGGAAAACTACCAAGATAGCAATATTAGATGCTATATATAAATACATATGATTGGGAGATTTTAAATCTGAAACTTTTTGAGAAATATTGATATTTCAGAGGATAAGTATCATAAAATATACCTACCCTATCTTAAGGCACATGTCCTACACCATCCTTATGGATTTATACATGAGCATATGTCTTTTATGACACTCGATTTGTGGTTACCAGTAAAGAGCTCGGAAATCTAAAGGAAGCTAACACCAATGTAATATAAATTTTTATATGATCATAGTAACAAATAATTCTCTATGGAGGCAGTGTAAGCTATACTAATAGTTCGAACTGGATATACACCAAAGGTGAGTGGAAGTGAAAACTTTTGGGGGGGGAGAACATACCCTTGACTTGAAACAAGCGTTTTACACGTGAACTTTCCTAACGATATGTACCAATCTCTATGATTATAAATCCTCTATTTTATACATCTAAGCGGCCTATTTTCTTTTGAAGCCAATGAGTATGTGGATTAATCACGCTTCTAAGAGGTATAAACCGACAATAAGCTCTGATTTCCTTGACACTAAACTGCAGGATTCAAACTGGAAGTTCTTAGCAGGAAATATTACAAAACATTAAAAGAGATTAATCTAGGTGGAACATATGGTTCACCTGATGAAGTCTTAACGGAGTGAGAAAAAGCCAAGCTTTATGGAACAAAGATAATACTTTATGAAACCGTAATTGGTCAAATTTACAAAAAACTTTCCTTTGAGTCTTATTCCAAATTTAGAAATAACGATGACTGTCTTCATTCCAAGTGATGGTAACCCAAGTTAGGCAATAATCAAGCCTTGATAAGTTAAAAACTAGATAAGTCCTTTAAAAAAAAGAAGAGTATATTTCAAGGTATCCAAGTCCATAACTGAATTTATTGCTTGCATGATGTGTTTAAGAGTCAAATGACTGATGAAATAATTATTAGACAGTAAGTGTCTAGGTGTTAATAAGAATTTATCCTTTTAGGCCAAGAAGAAAGACTAGATTCCACGCTAAAGGATTGATCAAAGGAACTTAGTTCCAGGAATTAAGGAGTGCCCTAGTTTCGAGTCTAGGTTACAACAACCGTTAGATTAGTAGTATAACAGTTAAGAGAGAATGTTATAATCACCACGTCACAAGTCTTGATAAGATAAAATTTGGAAACTTGCTATTATGTGGTTGTTTGATATTTGACGTGGGAGGTCGAACTTGATCCTGGTCAGATCAAGGGAAAACCAATCACAAAATGGAGTGGAGGGATAGTTCAAAACTGATGCTGACCCCGTCAGGGTTGGATGATTCCTGAGACTCCCTACAAGTGGTCACCAATATCTCTGTGATAAGTCAAATTTTTCCTATTTCTAATGAAGGGTCTACCAAATAAAATATAGATGTTGAGGATATAAGTTAAAGGTTAAATTAACCATACTACCCTGAAAGAATTAAATAGCTTAAACGACTCAGGTTGTCAGAAAATAGTCAACTATGAAGGAAATACTAATCGTTATTATACATTGAGTCATGTTAATATATTAAATACAAGACCAAGAGACATCTATCTATATTGACAAGTATTTGAAAGCTACTTTCTAAGTTATGGCCTTATTGCCATCAGAAGGGAAAGAACGACTTTAAATCCTTCCTTTATCAATTCAAACCCAGTATATTAAACGGGAACCTATCTGTAAGTGAGGTGGAATATAAAGAGTAGAAACATTAAACTAATACTCTCATGAGTTGATGCGTAAACCGCAAAAACATGTGAAATTGTGAGAAAACTGTACCTTGTTAGAAACCTTAACGGGAACCCTACTGTGGTATACCTGATGAACAATCAATAAAAGATCGTGTATATACTACCAACAATTTGCGAATCAGTAATAACAGGAAATATTCCTATATTATATACAAGATACACGGCTCGACCGTAGCTCATATCCTATATTGAAAAGTGAAAACCAAATATGGTGACAGTAAACTCGAATACCAGAAACACAAGATGATGACCTGAAGATCAAAGAGACGAACTCTAACATGCCCCAGTATTAATACAAGACCCGAGCGCCAACGACTACAAGAGGCGATGAATAGAAGACAAATTTCAAACCGACAAGAATACTACAACAACTAAACCACTGGATGCATCCGCAACACCAACTAGATGATGAACCCCACCATCAGGACGTTACCACTATCAAAAGAGAATACATCAGAAAACCAAATAGGTAAGTAATAATATACATCAAGAAGATACCCCATATACGAAAGCAACTAGCGGGAGGAACACAGGAAAGGAATCAAATCTGATAAGGAGCAAAACGGCTCAGTAATATCGACGAGAAGAATCTTAGTGGAATCACCGCCATGAGCAGCTATCACAAAATAAGCATACAGGCACAAACAACCAAGGGAAACTCGTGAAGAACTCAATGATGAAAAATCAATTGGAAGGCGAACTGTATTACAGTATATGCCACGTAGAGGAAGAACCTCGTAGTAGATTTACTCAAAAAGGATAATGGAAGATACATGACATGCGCTTGAGCATCACAGGATGGGCAAACTTTACAATATTATTGGAAGCCGACATACAGCAATAAGATATGCAATGAGGAATACCAACTATCCTGCAACTAAAAGTTACTTCGAGACAAGATAATCAAGAGCAGTGGCATAACGCGGCACATTGATCCGACAGTCTCAACAAGACATGGCATAATTGGCAACAAACAAGATGGAAGATCACCTTCACCCATACATACGGGATTCAAGTATACAGGCATAATAATGCAACAAGAGCATGACAGAGAATACACGGAATTTTAGGGGCAAGACCCCGTAAAAGGACAGAAGTCCAAACAAGATCAGCAATAACAATCAAACGAAAATAATGATGAACATAACTCATCGACCCTACACGTGAACATAAAGAAACTTAAATACATCACCTATGAAGCGCGTTTAAGACTATTCCAAATGATTGAACATTACTTAATCAGAGTTGCGCAGCAGAAGCGTGGTGGTCCCATCAGTTAAAATTATCGACTGAACTCGAGGGAAATACACAACGTATTTAATGTATCTTACAGCCGGGAGGCTATCTTTTAAACTAAACATAAGTTTCAAATAAGAGTGAAGATTGCTCACTATTTACAGACAAGTTAGTCTATTCTAGGGTACGGGGGCGTACCCCTCTTTTTAAGGGGGGGAGAGCCTACTGCGTTTTAGCATATTTAGCATGAAAGTACACTTTCATTGCACTGTTGCACTGTGTTTTGTATGTGAACAAGTATGACTTTGTGATTCTATGAATTTCACTTACTAATGTGTACTACGTTACACTAGCATGAATGAATTATGTGTACTACGTTACACTGTATTGAAGCTGCTTTGGCACTACGAAATTTTGTGTACTACGTTATACTATATTGGAATGACTCCATGTTTGCATGATCTGTACTATGCTACACTGCTATGAATGAATTACGTGCACTACGTTGCACTGCACTAAGTTGTTTTTGGTGATGACCTTTCATGCTCATTATACTGTATGTTATAATTGAATATATACTACGAACTGAGAAGTAGTGGAACTTGGGACTTGATCCCTAAAATAGAATTGAGTTGTGGATGCTTAGCGGAACTTGATTCCCCACAACCATTTAAACTTAGATATGAGACTTCGGGGCGAAGTCCTTTTTAAGGGGGGTAGATTGAAATACCCCGAACCTAATTAATACCTTAAACTATTAAATAATGGAGAATTGATCTAGAAATAGATCATTTTAGCTAAGCATGCTAATCTATGCATGCAAACGCTACGTAAATTAATATTACTACGCGTGCCCATGCAAACATCACGTAAAAATAGTCGTTTTACCATAAACGCTAACGGTTGTAATTTTACTAACGTCTTAACGTACTCATACAAAATACCCATGTACATTTATTAACGAGGATTAAAATCCTTAAATAACAAGCTCGATAAGAGAGCGACAACAAGGAAAATATATACGAACGTTTATACAACAATGACAATGTTCGATCCACGAACGCTAATATAATGTCGTCTTCACGTACGCATATAAACGCTTACGTACGAACATTAACGGGCATTAAACCCCTTACGAAACAAGCTCAACTAGGAGAGCGTCATCTAAGAAAAATATATACGAGCGTTTGTACGACTCGGTACACTATAACGTCACTGTAAAAATGCAAAAAAAAAAACTAACAGCAACGTAAATATTTTACGAACGCTTAGGCATTTATAAATGCAAAAATAAATTAATATACACATTTAAACAATGTAACAACTTATGTTACATAATCTTAATACCTAATATATATCATAAATGCATAAGAAATGTTATAACAATACCTATAACAAGTATACATTTTTTTCCAAACAGCACTATATTGTCGTTTATGTATACCATTTGTGGTACTTGTTTTATACAATTTTACATAGTAAAATAAGTAATCACCAAATATACTCATCTTATATATGTATATAACATCAAGATAAGATTAAGATTCTACCTAATGTGACTACTATACTATACGGTATATACCATTTGCCACCGTATGCATATATACTTGTTTAAGATCAAAATAAAAGTTGTACGTAGCATATATATTAATGGTGTTGCTCATGCATATAATTAAACAAACAAAGTCGGTAGTATGCCCAAATGATTAACGGTAATATACTAATACTACAGCCAAGTTAAAAAAAAATTATGTAATCCATTTCAACCGATAATGGAGCCATGTGACATTACCGTTAATTAAGCTATTCTCCTTGATAAGTGCCGATTTGCAAGCTGTGGGATATGACTCATATTCCCACTTTAGAAATGAAATAATTAACTCCAAATAATTAATCAAGTGGCATGTGCTGACCAATACTAATAACTTACTAATTAATACAACCGATTTCTTTTACTTCCACTCTGTACTCCTCTTCGTCACGTACCATCTTCTTCTTCTAAGTTCCCAGCTTTTTTTTTTGCTGTTACAGAACCGTGAGTGAATACCCATCTTCAATGGTTGCTAGCTCCAGCTGTAGGTGAGTATTTTTGCCTCAAAAATATCCATTTCCTTCCTCTCTTCCTCCTCTCCTCAATGAGCTCAACAATCTCCATTTTCTACCCAGCAAAATACCCTAAGATACTGCTTGAAGTAGAGCAGTTTATCGGCTGAAAATAGAAGAAGAAAGGGGTTGTTCTCATCTGTAACTAACGAACAAAACATATACGTTTTTATATATACCTTCACTTCTTTCTTGCATCCACATCCCTGAAGCAGTAAATTCCTGGAACAGCTACAAACTTATAGAGCCTGCGCTTCTGTTCTTCTTACCAACAAACACAGAACACCCTCTTCCTTCTCCTATTCTGAGAAATCGAAAACCCAGCCACGTGTAGCTTCTATTTCTCTCTTAGTATCTCATCACACTTGGTGATTCCACAATCAGTGAGTAGACCTACAAACAAATGTTGTTTGAGTTCGATTTTGAGCGATTTCAGTGGTGATAAGTAAGTGGGTAAGATCAAGAAAAGAGGAGAGTCACCGGTGGGCAAGGAGATTTTCTTTCATCCTGTAATGACGGTTTGAAGGCAAGAGCTCGTAAGAGCTGGGCAGTAAACTAACGGCGACAAGAATGGGAGTAGGACCAGGCTTTCATGGTGAGATTTGGAAGATAAACCCACCTCCAAACCATATGTAAGAGCGTGATTTAAATTTAAACAAATCTAACTACCGTTTTCTTTATGCTATTTGAAAGTTTCGGTTTAAAGGTGAATACAAGGGAATTACATAATTAGTTCCAAATAAAAATCATAAATCATTAGTTTGTATGCTACCGATAACTACCTTTAGCTGATTTTGTGGGTTAATTCGTAAGTTTGGGTAATATACTGGAGATTAAGTGTCGATTTGTGAATTCTAATATCTGACTTGGTAGTCTGGGTAGTTGTTGTGAAATGGAGTAGTTCACTAATCAGAAAAGAATGAGCAAAGAAAACCATTAAACTGTCACTTCGTAAATTTCAGGGTTTTCATTAGTGATATGTGTGTCGTGGTGAGTTGGTAATCGGTGCCAATTGAGTGACAGTTTTATCCATAAATCTGACAAGAGTGGCTTGAATATAAGCGTTGAGTCTTTATTCTTAGATTAATTATGATTAAGTCAAAACTAAGCGCTATTTTGTGCGTTAATAAGACCGAGTTGGACTTGAGATAAAGAAGTAAAATAAGCTTAAAGACAAACTAGTGTGTTTAATCACACATTCTGAACTTCCTTCTGATGTAGTAGGATTCGGTTGGTCATATTAAGTTAATCTGAAAAATGAATTATTTTGGGTTAGGTGAATTTAAAATTATTGGAGTCAAATGTAAGTGCCGGGTTGAGTAATTAAGGTTAATTAGGAATTAATATTATGAATTTTGGATGAATTTAATAAGTGTTTAGAAGTTGAAATAACAATTTATAAAGTTTTGGGGTGAAATCGTAATTTATAAAAGTTCATGTGAAAATCTAGAATTTTAATTGGGGCGGAAACTTAATTAATGGAAATTTATATGCCATTTGAAATTTAAGGAAATTAAATATTAAAACTATAGTTTATAGTTAATATAAACTATTATGAAGTTTTTGGGGTTAAAATGTAATTATGAGAAGTTATTGGTCAAAACCGAAAGGTTATGGTATGATTTAGAAATTTATAAAAGTTATAAGGTGTTCAAATAATAATTACCGAATTTATAGTGGTGGTTTAGTGAATTAATTATTTAAGGAATAAAACTATGTACTATAATGTATTTTGGAGTATAAAGTAAAGTTTATGAAATAAATGAGATTAAAAATATATGTAGGTCCTATATGGATATTTAATATTTAGAAAAGAAAACTATGATTTAAGGATTTATGGAATTAAGACTATATGATATACAAGCACAAGTAATTTACTTGTAAAAGGTATAATTTATTTGGGTTTAGTTTGTAAATAATAAAAGATATGTTAATAACATGTCCATGTATGACATGTAAATATAAATTGAGATTTATTAAGAGGTTATGTCATTTAGACAATTATATATAAATAACATAAATAATACATGTGTGTGAAATATATATATATATATATATATATATATTAGATTTTCAAGTAAATCAAAAGGGAATGAGAATAAGTGATTAAGGGATTAAAACTATGGTTATATAGTTATAAGGAATTTAATTGTAACCAATAAATATAATTTATGGTTAAGAGGAGAATAACAAAGAATTATAAGAATATAATGTCCAAGTGTGACATATAAATAGTTAAGGAATTATAAAGTTGTTATGTCACTTAGACAATTAAAAATAAATAACAAATATAGTGCATGAATAAATATGTATATATATTTATACATTAAAAGATTTAGAAATACCACAAGGAGTGACAATAAGTTATACATCCAATCATAAGGTAATTAAAAGAAATTACCACACAATATAAGTCTTATAAGTTAGGACTACATGTTTTGGAAATATATAAGTACCTTAATTAATTATAAGGGAAAGGTTAAAAGAACTACCTAAATATAAAGGAATAAACCTCACATGAAATAACGAATATGAAATCGTTTCATGAAACAATAAATTATTATACGAGAGTTACATAAATTAACACTCTCAAATTAATCCTATTTCTAGGACATTGTTTGACCAGACGTTGACCGGGAACTAAACAAGTACAGTCTACGGTGAACGGTATGGAATTATTGCAGTCTTCTTTCTACCGGATTACACCGGCTTGTGTGCTATCTGTTGTTTGATTTAACGACCAAGATAATTAATGTAAAATGTTGTTACTCTTGTGTGCTGTTGTATTATTTTATGTGTGCGTGAATGATGCTGACTACTACGTGTATGTCCCACGCATACAAACACTAGTATACCAGTGGATTAAAATACATGCGTTTCAGTATACCGAGGACTTGTACTCAAGTCTCTCACTAACTTCACTTTATAACAAACGTCATTATCCTAAACGTGATAATTGACAATACACATTGTGTCCTTGTTTAACGTCTTTATATGACACTTAACAACTCTATACTACGAGAACGAGGAGCCCAGTTGGATCTGGCCATGCATGCTACAGGAGCTGTACCTGTCTCAGGTCATCTCCTATCTACGTCGCGACGGAACTTTTCAGTTGAGAGGAAGACTCTATTCCTCTCGGGTTTCTAATGCCCATCAGTTCAGTGTGAGGAAGACTTCATTCCTCTCGTGGGTTTTATTTCCCACAACTCTCAGTTCAGGGTTTAACTACGTTATCTCCTGGGGATTTTATGCCCAACCTTTCAATCTTAACGAGGTCACTATACCTTCACTATTTGAGATATTCAGTTATACCTGTCAGTCCCATTGTGTGGACCGACTATCATTTAAGAATTTCAGTTCAGCTAACTTGACCTTCTGAAGTCTTGTTCTATGTGACATTATTGTCCTTGTGGGATACTTGATATTATCATGCTATGCTTATTTACAGCTTTTTAAATGAACTGCATGTATTCGACAATTAGTTGGTGTGGCCCAGTAGCTTGTGGGCTGCACGATTTCATACCGGCAAATTATTTTGCTGAGCCGTTTCATGGCTAAATAATTCCAGGTACCTGAAGAATGAAGAGATTGCCCGACCGAGTGTAGGTGGGGTAGAATTAAGACATGGGTTATTACCACCGGTGTCATCTTACAGTATCGTACTTTATCAATATCTTCTGTTGTATTAAGAGGTTTGTATTCAATACTCAGACCGCATCATTTGTAAATTAAGTTGGAGTAGCCTTGTTAGTCACATGGGTGACTAGCGGCGTTGTAGCACCACCCGTTGTTATGTATATATTTTCCGCTGTATATCTAGTTATTTTTGGGAGCTATCATCGTTCAGGTTATTGGATTTCGGGTTGGGGTGTTACAATATATGAACAAAACGTTAATGCTTACATTATCATGTAGCCATACTCAACGACGCAGGGTCAATGAAACCGGTAATTACTGAACCAGAATTTCCACCTGCATGGCGCACTTGCTATTGCAAGCACTATGACAAGAAAACCACTAAAATTTCCATCTGTCTTGCGCACTTGACAGAGCAAGTGCTGCAGCTGCAACTACAACTACTACTACTACTAATTTTTAATCTCTTATTTTATATATCAAAATTTTCATACCTTTTTCATACAAACCTTAAGATTAGAAACATATGCAACCTCGGGAAGACCGTTAGTCCGACCACTGCAACTGAAGAAACTATACAGCCACTGTGATTGTAAACCACAGCAGTTTAATCGTTCGAGAATTGTCAGACAGGGCTTATTAGCCAAATACCATCAGTGTATACCCGCATTTAATGCTAATCACTACAAGGATGAATGTTTAGTCCTATGGACAAGATACCCGTTGTAGATGCACCCACCGTCAGTAAGGATGGTGGGAAGTGAAGAGCCAGTTGCTCGCTGCAATCTGCAATATATCAATTTAACGGATGAGGGAATGAATATGAACTATGGATATGATCATGATAAACAAGGAGAATAGGAATAGTCTTGCACTCAATGCGATCGAGATAGAAGTACCAATTTTGCTAACTATAGCACCGATTTTACTTACACCGGCTTATGGCACGGATACCAATTGCCACCAGGCAATAGCACTTACAACAAGATAACCGATAATGAACTAATAACCAAAAAAGGGATATCCATCAAGGAGATGAAACAGAATACTTCATAATACCCGTGTGACAGACATTACCAGTTTACTAAATGAGACATGGGATGACCGCCACTCCGATAGGAGCATGGGGTCTGACAGACTTATTTATGAGTTAGTCGGGTAAGTAGTAATGTTCAGTACGGTACCCCATGCAAGTAGACAGTAGTGTAGGAAACGAGAAGTAGTCAACTCCGTACTAAGGACAGTTATACAGATAACCTCGAAGATGGACGAGAAGAGCCGCAGTTAAACTAACGGGCTAGAGAAATGAGGAACCTTCAACAGAGAGCAGTAGACAGTATATAGTGAAGACAAGGAAACCATTCAAGGACGTGAAACACTAAGGATAGGAACATGGAAACCCATTATGGACGAATAATATGTAGAACCCTCATAAGGATCGAGCAAATTCTTGCAATCCAAAGGAAATCTACCAGATGATGTGAACATAAACGCGTGACTACGCAATGATGAGAGACAAAGCTAATATACTAGCAGATATCTTAAGCAAGGAACAATAGACTTGGAATGTACCACTCACATGATAATTTGCTCATCTTATCTGTTTGACTCATTAGATATTAGCTGCTGAGAGTTTACGCCTCTGCACTCTGTAGGACTGAGTGTTTTGGTGTTGCACTGTGTAGTTATTAATCTAGTGGGAATACGGGAAGATGTAATGGATATCAACACGAGTGTGTATCAAAGAACTACAACTGTAACACCCCTACCATTAATACCGTGCTTACTGTCCAATCTCCTTACACATCAGATACACGCAGCGGATACATACTTACATAATGTGGGTGATACAATACCGTTAGTCACCCACGTGACTAACAAGGCTACTACTGCTACATACAACATCGGTCTGATGGACCGGAATCCCGAGTACTACACATCTATAATACATACTCCATCAAAACAAATACAACAATGCTCCATTCAATACTTACTCCTCCTCATCCATAATACAATATACTTCACGAGTCTACTAGGATCCTTATACATTTTAATGTCTCTTCCAAGTTCATACATACTCTATAGGAGTCTACGTCTACCCATTTTCTCACACTATTTACTTCCTAAGTACAAGGGTGTGCCCGGTCTCTTCCTTGACCATATCGCTTCGGGTACCTGCACACAAAAAAAAATGTCCCCCGAAGGGGTCAGCTTTCGCCAGAGCATGATAACCGATACCCGCTACTAGTGAGGGTACGCCGACCACTTGGTCGAATACATGCGGTTCGTTTTCATACAAACATACATGATACATGCTCTTATACACAAGTTACAATACACTAGACGACATACACACATACATACACTTCAGTACATACACGAAGTCCAACATAACCATTCAATACATACTTACCTTTTTCCGAATTACACATACACATGATACAGTTCTTGTTAGCTTCATTGGTCACCCGGGTAATCGGGTGGAGATTATTCTTTACTCGTTACTTCATACATACGCATACATACTCATACTCATACATACTTACGGATCCATACTTACTTACTCTTACTCTTACTCAGTTAAGTCGTCGGGACCTCCGGCCCTGGGGAGACTCCGTCCCACCTCCGGGATTTACTTGACTCACCAATCCGGGATGCTACCCATTTAAGGGATTTGGGCCGCAGACCAGTTTAAGAGTCAGGAATTGCAGCCAACCTCTTGTGACTCCGCATCCTCACGCGTGGCCGAAGCTATAGAGGGACTTACTCATTCCGGTTTACTCATTCAAGTCTAACTTAATAGGAGTTAGGTAGTTAGGAATTAGCAGAAGTCAACATTCAAGCCACAATAATACAATACCCATATACCCTTACATACAAATACATTACATTATACAAGTACACTACAAAATACAATACACTTCATCATCATTCATATGTTTCATGAATTATACAAACTATTGTTCAAGACAAATATCAAGAACAATGTAAACAAGCACAAGTAGGTGCAATATAGTCCGATTCATGCATTTATCTTATTAAGTGATCAAATAAGCACACAAATCGGGGTAACCAGATTAAGGATACAGGGCATGAAGAAATCATACCTTTCACCGTTGTACTTGTATCCCAACGTTCCTCCGGTGTTCTCAAATCAAAACCTATTATATATACATACAGTTGAATGATTAATCTATCTATCATTAACTTAACCCGATTACTCTTACGTTTACTAATCCATACTTACTAAGTCTTGCATTACAATACTTACATTTTATTTACTTACTCCTAATTACTTAACAATGGTTTACTTACCTATATATGCACATATGTATAGGTGGGTATACATATACATACATACATATACTAACCATAGTCTTATAGTTTTTTTTTTTGAAAGTTTTGACCCGACCGAACTTGCGACCGACCTTGCAAGTTCGGTCCAAGTCAGTAGGCTACATCGGGTGAAAATTTCCAGGGCCGACCGACCTTGTAAGTCCGGTCCCAAGGTCGGTCCATTCCAGTGAGTTACTTAACGGAAAATTTTAGCCCGACCGACCTTGCAAGTCCGGTCGCAAGGTTGGTCCATTCCAGTAAGTTACAAGACGGAAAAATTTTGCGTCGACCGACCTTGCAAGTCCGGTCGCAAGGTCGGTCCATTCCAGTAGGTTACAGACGGGAGAATTTCTCTGGTCCGACCGAACTTGCAAGTCCGGTCGCAAGTTCGGTCCATTCCAGAAGCTTTCCCGTCTTGTAAATCTGGGCTCGACCGACCTTGCAAGTTCGGTCCCAAGGTCGGTCCGGCCCAGTATTTGCATTTTTATTTCTGTTTTCAGTCCTATACTTTGCCCATTGTTTCTCCAATCTTCCTACATGTAATCCCACATGTTTAGACACTACCTAGGCCCCTCAAATTGCCTTAGTTCATCCACCAAATTCTTTACTAAATCCATCAATCCACTTACACAATTTCATCACTTCCCTTCCACACTTACAACAGTTTGCATCCTTCAATGCTACAGATTTTTGTTCCAACTTCTAACATCCAATACTTCCTCTACCAATGTCACTCCTAGCATCCCAAATACCTCCTCTTACCAAGCCAATTCATTTCCAAGCAATTGTACCATCTATACCCAAGTCCAACATTCACTTTACCAATTCCTACACACTAATTTTCCTAACTTCTCCAAGGCATTTTTACACACTTTGCTACAGATTTTTACACTTCTTGTTTCTCATACTACAACTACCTCTTCATCACTACTTAACATATCCACCCAGTCCAATATACACCTTGGTTCTCCCATTCACCAAGTCATTCTTAGATACATAATTCCTACCAAAATTTCGTCATAGTTCACCTACTTTCCTTACTTCTCCACATATGCACTTTCTCAACAAATTCATTCCTAATCTATCCACACCCATACAAGGGTCCTACCACACAAAGCTATACAAACCATCACAATACATCAATACTCCATCATGCATCAATACCAATACTCATACACAATATACTTGGCTCTAAGGCCTACAATTTACTTACTAGTTCCCTAATACTCAAACTTCATAGACTTCAATACTAATACATTAGTTCGGGTTCTTTTATTTGTTTACCCATTCCATTACTCTAATGCATAAAAATTAACATCCGTAAAGAGCTCTTACCTTGAGCTTATAATTCCTTCATTTTTTCCACTTCCCTCTTCTCTTCCTTGTACAATTCGATTTTGTGGGGAATGGAGTTGCCAAACTCCATTCCCATCACCCAAAGCATACAAAACAAGTATAATTAATATACTAACCCTTAGATTTATACTAACTCATTGAGATATTTTAAACAAATTTCTAGGGTTTACCTTTTGAAGCTTTTAGGAGGGGTTTTAGCCCTTGGTTCAAGAAGGTGTTCTCACCACCATTGGAGGGTTGAAACAAAGCTCCAAAACAAGAGGAAAAACAAGGTGAGAGAGAGGGGAAAAATCGGTTATGCCCAAGAGATGGAGAAGAGTGAGGTCTTTCATGTAGATTTTTAGCTTGTTGGAAAGAGGAGACTCCAAGCTCCACAATGGTGTGCTTTTCTCTTCAAATGGGGAAAACCCATGGAGATGAAACTCATCCTTTTCGAATTTTGAAAAGAGAGAATGGTAGAGGAGGATGAGGGGATTACAAATATGTAATTATTTTTGTGATTGGAGCTCAAATGGAAGTAGAGCATGGGAGAGAAGATGGAGAAGCCATGGTTGTAATGGGGAGCTCAAAATCGCAGCCACAAGGGAGAAGAAAGAGAGGGAGTACGATGAGGAAGGAGGGAATGGGAGAGAGATAATGGAAAAGTGAGGTGAGATAGTAAGTAGATAAAGTAGCTTTTACTTTATTGTTTTTCTTTGCTTTTTGGCTCTCTTATTTAGTTAGCTAGTTACATGTGTGGGTGAGGGATTATTTAACCCTTTAATAACCGGCCCCCTTACAGTATACTAGCTGGAGCGTTTTTCGTCTTTTTACAGAAAACGCTCGTTATTTTACCCGGTTTAGGTACTGTTCACTAACCGGGCCCGTTTTCTGGAATTTTCTCGTTTCTTTATTTTTATTGGTTATTAAGCTTCCATGAATGCTTAATAATATTTATTTAATGACTTATAATTTTTACGGGTTCGTTTGACCACTTAAAATCACGTTTTCGGGTCTTCTCGAAAAACGTGCGTTAAAGCTCTATTAGCGTTTTAATACATTATTTGGATCCGTTTTCTTCGGGAGTTGTTCCCGTATATTATTTAGGTCTTATTAAACCTTTAGAATCCCTATAATACTCTAACCGAGGTCTCATACCTCCTATGGTTATTTAACGCTTATTTAGCGTTTTTCGCCTTTTAAGCGTTTCTTTATTTCTTTTGGTTTTATTTTTCCTTACCAATATTACTCAGGTACCATTAGGCCCTTAATTAAGTATTAGATAAATTTTAATCCCTATATTTAAGTTCGGGGTATTTCAATCTACCCCCCTTAAGAACTTTGTCCTCAAAGTTGTTCGCGGTTATGGGATTTCTATACTTACTCATTTATATTTGCCTAATACCGAAGCCATACATTCCTCCTCCTTACAATTCCCAAATTCATTACTCAATGTTTCTCCTTTCCATACCATACCAATGTACAATAATTACTCCAATCCATATTACTATCAACCGTCCGGTTCCTCATTACAAACTTTATACATACATACAGTGCAAGGCTATCCCCAAAGCAATGCAATACACATCACAATCCCGTAGGCACTCAGGTCATCTCGACACAGGACTCCTCTATGTCCGGTTGCCCTTGGAATAATATAACATAATATACTACTATCTTCTCCCGTACCAGCTTCCAACAATTACTTAAGTCTCTAGTCTAAGGATAATCCTTCCCCACGGCTACATAGAAATCTTCTAAAACATACAACTCCAGATTCCAATTTATTCATTACTTCTATCCTATGTGTGATTCTTGTGACCACTTGAGGGGAGCTTCAAGAATCATTCGACCCTGATGTGATCAGCATCAGTGTTGAACTATCTTTCCACCCAATTTGTGTTCGGTTTCCCTTGATCTGATCAGGATCAAGTTCGACTTCCCACATCAGGTTCAATCAAACAAATAATTTAATTGTTTTCATTTCCTATCTTTTTATTCTTTCTAGTCGTGATTACGAATTCATACATCTCCAAAGGATGGAATCAATCCATCAATCATCCTCACTCTACTTCCCAAATGCTTTACTCCGTGGTTCAATACCTAAATGCTCATTTCATCAACCTCCACTACTTCCATCCATTACTCACCATCATCTCCTATATTCTAACTAAGGAATATTACACTTATAAGATTTAGTTGACTTCGATTGTTTCAAATGTTTTGCTTACGATTCCACTACTCATAAGCTTCGTTCATCTACTATCCTCATTCATTTCGTACTACTTCTTCAAAGGTTACAATACTTGTGGAGCTCCATCCACTACTCATTACTTTTCTTTTACTAATACTCTTACATTGGTGTTACAAGATGGGTATACTCCTTCTATGGTATTTGCATGTCTAATGCCTAATTACCATAATTACAGTGTGAATGAGTACTTATGTTTATTTAACATAGTATCAATCATCAATTTGGTTCTCATTTGTGCTATGCACATTATGGTTTATGTGTTTTATTCACAAAACTTACATTAAGCGGTTTTCGCTCTACCCCCTTAAAAGGGATTACGCCCACGTAATCTACCATATGTTATTATTATTAAACATTGGTTTAATCAGTTTGGGTAAACTGAAGCATTTAGCTTCACTACGGTATACTATATAATATGCTCTGGTCAAAGGGTCTTAACCATACCAATGGTTTAGTCTTTGCACCAAGAGTTCCTATATGAGTTTATTTAACTCATATGTAATTCGATTCTAGCCTAATCGGCTTCAAGGCATTACTAGCCATTGTATTATGCTCTCTAGGTACATTGATCTCCTAGCTAGGGCCCACTAGCTTCTGCTGCGCGACCCTGATAACTTGGGTTATTCACCCTTCTTGTTATCCTTAATGTGCTATACATCACCTTCTCATCCGTCTATTATGGGAATGAGGTTTACTAAACAACTGCGGTATTCTTTTACCACGTTTGAACTCAACGAGTTTAAGATTTATAACCAGCTCTCTGGTAATCTACTGCACATGCTATTTATGCTTCCACGATTATTCATTAAGCTCCTCCGACCTATTGTCGGGCGAGGTTAAGTCACTACTTAGTTGTAGTGCTTCCTCTGTTGTCACTAGCTTCTAAATCATACCAGTTCTCCTGGTTCGGTACAAGTGTCCTTTACTTGTATGACCTTGCATTGATATGCGTTGGTTCTAGTGACTTTCTTAAGTCTCCTTTCACCTTTTATTCCATTAGAATTCACCTCTGTGATTGTTAGTGTGTTTCGCACTCTTCGTGCTTCTTTGGCCTTAGGCCGCACGGTTTGTTGCTAAGCTTGCTTAATTGGCTTGTGCCATGTTTGTTGGTGAAAAGAAGGGTTTACTACGGTTTACATTATCCATATCCCTAGCCATCCCATTAGGTCATTAGCTGCACAAGTGCAATACCAAAACACTTAGTCATACAGAGTGCAGAGGCGTAAACGCTTGACAGTAAGTCACTTATGTGATAGGAAAGAATATTTCTGTGTGTCATCTCATACTTATACTCCGTTTCATTATCTGTCACTTCCTCATAGTGGTCGCTTGTTGCGCACCGTATTCTTACTCATTGTACAACATTATTCTTACTGTCTATGTTACTGTGGTAGCACCTTTACACATTGCCATTGTCGTTGGCACCATTTCCTTATGGTGTGAATACACTAGGAGTTTCCTGTGTTTGTGTGTATGACGGTTGTCATAGCATACGGCAATCTTATTATCTTCCCAATGTGGAGATGTCTTATTCCACTTAGGTTTTATGTGTAGGTTAACTTACCCCACATTCTATCATCATTTGTGATACAATTTACCAAGTATCTTGGTTGACCAAGGATGAAGCAATTTACCGGTTTACAAGCTCTCTTGAGCGTTGGTCATTCGTGGTGTGCAATGTGCACTCACATCGATTGTTTTTGACAATTACTGTCCTCCCAAAGCTGAGCATTGATTATAGGCTCTAGCTGTGCGGTTTTATTCTTGTATGTACATCACCGGGACATCCCAAGAAACTTCAAGGGTTTTCTGGTCCTGTTCTATCATTGATAAATGAGGTTCTTGTTGAGAGGCTTGTTTCCACTCATAGATCTTATGACTAGGTTTACCATGGTGGTGTTCACACAATGGTCCGCTATATGTTTGGGTGCATATGGAGTATGCTTACTCCTTTAAGTCGTAATGGTTTGGAAATCTCATTTCCTTATTCCGTCGCCCCTTGGCAATCTCCATTGCGTGGGCTTTATCGTTATAGTAGATGGAAACCTTTTCTAAGGGTTCACATCATCACCGCATTGGTGGTCTTCGGTTAACGAGGGTACCTTCCCTTGGGTTTCTCGTAGTGTTCAAGTGTGGACTAGGCCAATGTTGGCATTATCATGATTCTTATGCCCCTGTGCTACCATTGCTACAGAAGGCATGGCGGTAATTAGAACTCCGTCAACTGTATACTAGGCTGATGCTCTAGTGACAGTGACATTGAGTTGGCCATTACTCCAAGCCACTCAGGAGGTTGGGTTTGAATTTATGGTCCAATTGTTGATTTCTTGTCGTATGAGGCAATCCCTCTTGCAAGTCTTGTTACCAATGGTGTGGGTTTTGCAACCGTTTGAGTTCGTATAACGTATTTGGTTTACGGCTTCTGAGCCGTATTGCTGCAAGCTATGCCCCTTGCAAGCTGCTTATACATGTCTCCACTCCATGTATACCATCATAGGTTGAGATATTATTGGGCTCCATGGTAAGTCGTGACATCACGCTTCCGTTCATAGGAGACCCTTTAGGCAATCTGGTGTTAATAGGTGCCTCTCCGTAATTTAGGGCATTTCCTGTTAAGTGAAATCCCTTTGGTGTCCTAACCGAGTGTTCGTTTTAGCTCCCGTGCTCGTATCATTACGCTTGTTCAACTGTTGTTAACGCAGACACCCTTCAAGGATCGCTCCTGGGTGTTGGTAGCTGTGCCGTTACATCCGGCTAATGTTTATAACGTGTGTTGTCCTCCATACCGTCTTATGGTATTGTACTTGAGTCGTCCCTTTTTTGGGTTATAACGTCTCTCGTTCTTGGGTAGACTGTTTACACTTGCTCCTAGTATTCTTGACTAGGTTTATATTCCTCTCCAATGATGGATTGTGTTTCGTAGTAATCTTGTGATTGCTCTTGGGAGTTCTGTCCCGTTTGCTGAGCATCTTTGTGTTCACATTAGGCTCTTGCCTTACTGTGCCCAGTCTGGGTATCCTTCCCAGCTGTCAGGTGATCGCTTGAATTATTTGTGACATATCCAATGTCTATACTTACTAGTATGTGCTCTTTGCACCTTCTAGTTCTTATTCCTCATCTTCAGATGGATTCTCTGAGTTCCTTGATACTTAGTCGTCTGAGGTGTCCAGCTGTTCTGGTTGATCTCACTCATAGTCCGTAGAACGGAGTTGACTACTTCCCGTGCGTCACACACTACATGTATACATATGTGGGGTACCATGTTGATACGTTACCACTTACCCGACTACGTGTCAGGCCCGCAAGCTCCTTCGGAGTGCGGTTGTCCCACATCCCGTAATGGGTATACTCGTAGTGTTCGTCACACGCCTAGGTGAAGTATTCTGTCGTCAACTCCTCTTGTATCATCCTATGATACTCACCATAATGCTGTTGGTCTGGTTTTAAAATCCAAGGTTTTAAAAGAGGGTTGTGGTTTTGAAAAGAAAATTTTGGGTTTTAAAACAATGGTTCGGTGTTAAAAGAAATCTCTCATGGCATAGCCACGTTTGAGGTCTTAACCAAGTCTAGCCTCTCGCTGACTGGTATGTTCTAAATACAGTGGTCGGGCCGTTAGGCCTTTCCAAGGTTCCATTCCTTCAGTTTTAGGATGTTTATTCCTGTAGTTGCTTCATCGCTGTCACGGTACATCACTATGTACCTGTGGTGTGTTAGAGTTCCTTTACATATTTCTGTCTTTACTGCACTTGCCGTGGCAAGTGCGTGGTACTGGTGGTTTTTGAGTAATCATACACCGATCATGGTACTGTTTCCACTCGCATTTGATAGTCTTGTTGACTCTTCCCTTGATCTTATTGGTCTATAGTTGGTATACTCGGTCCTTTAGGTAGCTTCTTGGTGGTCTAGACATGGCTGTCGTAGATCTTGGTACTCCTCCAATCCTGGGAGATTCCCACTCTACTTGGTTCAGTGTCGTTCCTTGTGGCTCGTTCCCACACATTTGTGGTGGTCACTGAGCCTTTCTTGTTTAGGCACTACTCTTGTAGTCCTATTGGATTACATCTCATGGTTGTTCTTGTAGTTGTCTAGGCTATATTGGCCAGGTATTGCAACCTTAGTGGCGTTGTAGCTTTAGAGTTAACCGCTTCCGACTATGTCCTTAGTCGGCTAGCATACCGTTGGTGGTATTATTCAAGTATTACTATCCCGTAGACTTGTGTCTCGGGCCCCGTTACTGCTCCCTTTTTCATTCCCTTGCACGGTTAGTGCTTCTTTCCTGCTGTTGGTTGACTAGCTAGGTGTCGCGACTGCCAAGCACGTCGCCCCATGCTGTTGTAAGTTGTAGCCTCCATATGGTTGGAATGCTCATTCCACCGCCATTGAGTGCGGGTATTGTTGTTCAACCGAAATCCATCTCCGGGACTTTCAAATCCTTGGAATCTATCATGTGTCGGTCCTTGTTACTGTGTGATTGCTTCACAACTGCCAGATCGGGTTTTCCTGAGTATGAGAAGGCTTTTCTTCTCTCTGGCGTCCTTTCAAAAGTTATACAGTGGGGTTTGTGGCGGGCGGGACTGGTATTGTGGGTATCCGGTACTCCCGGTAGTTCCTAACTAGCATATCTCTAATGCTAACACTCAGCCCTTAGCCCTAAGCTTCTACTTCCTAACTCGGTATTCCCTAAACTCGGTATTTCCAGTCATCAGAGCGACACTTCGCTCTGATACTACTTTTTGTAACACCCCTACCATTAATACCGTGCTTACCGTCCAATCTCCTTACACATCAGATACACGCAGCGGATACATACTTACATAATGTGGGTGATACAATGTCGTTAGTCACCCACGTGACTAACAAGGCTACTACTGCTACATACAGCATCGGTCTGATGGACCGGAATCCCGAGTACTACACATCTATAATACATACTCCATTCATCAAACAAATACAACAATGCTCCATTCAATACTTACTCCTCCTCAATCCATACAATACAATATACTTCACCGAGTCTACTAGGATCCTTATACATTTATAATGTCTCTTCCAAGTTCATACATACTCTCTAGGAGTCTACGTCTACCCATTTTCTCACACTATTTACTTCCTAAGTACAAGGGTGTGCCTCCGGTCTCTTCCTTGACCATATTCGCTTCGGGTACCTGCACACTAAAAAATGTCCCCCGAAGGGGTCAGCTTTCGCCGAGCATGATAACCGCATACCCCGCGTACTAGTGAGGGTACGCCGACCACTTGGTCGAATACATGCGGTTCGTTTTCATACAAACATACATGCATACATGCTCTTATACACAATGTTACAATACACTACGCAAGACATACACACATACATACACTTCAGTACATACACGAAGTCCAACATAACCATTCAATACATACTTACCTTTTTCCGAATTACACATACACAGGATACAGTTCTTGTTAGCTTCATTGGTCCACCCGGGTTAATCGGGTGGAGATTATTCTTTTACTCGTTACTTCATACATACGCATACATACTCATACTCATACATACTTACGGATCCATACTTACTTACTCTTACTCTTACTTAAGTTAAGTCGTCGGGACCTCCGGCCCTGAGGACTACTCCGTCCCACCTCCGGGATTTACTTGACTCACCAATCCGGGATGCTACCCATTTAAGGGATTTGGGTCGCGGACCAGTTTAAGAGTCAGGAATTGCAGCCAACCTCTTGTGACTCCGCATCCTCACGCGTGGCCGAAGCTATATCGGACTTCTACTCATTCCGGTTTACTCACTTAAGTTAGGAGTTAGGTAGTTAGGAATTAGCAGAAGTCAACATTCAAGCCACAATAATACAATACCCATATACCCTTACATACAAATACATTACATTATACAAGTACACTACAAAATACAATACACTTCATCATCATTCATATGTTTCATGAATTATACAAACTATTGTTCAAGACAAATATCAAGAACAATGTAAACAAGCACAAGTAGGTGCAATAGTCTGATTCATGCATTTATCTTATTAGGTGATCAAATAAGCACACAAATCGGGATAACCAGATTAGGATACAGGGCATGAAGAAATCATACCTTTCACCGTTGTACTTGTATCCCAACGTTCCTACGGTGTTCTCAAATCAAATCCTATTATATATACATACAGTTGAATGATTAATCTATCTATCATTAACTTAACCTGATTACTCTTACGTTTACTAATCCATACTTACTAAGTCTTGCATTACAATACTTACATTTTATTTACTTACTCCTAATTACTTAACAATGGTTTACTTACCTATATATGCACATATGTATAGGTGGGTATACATATACATACATACATATACTAACCATAGTCTTATAGTTTTTTTTTTGAAAGTTTTGACCCGACCGAACTTGCGACCGACCTTGCAAGTTCGGTCCAAGTCAGTAGGCTACATCGGGTGAAAATTTCCAGGGCCGACCGACCTTGTAAGTCCGGTCCCAAGGTCGGTCCATTCCAGTGAGTTACTTAACGGAAAATTTTAGCCCGACCGACCTTGCAAGTCCGGTCGCAAGGTTGGTCCATTCCAGTAAGTTACAAGACGGAAAAATTTTGCGTCGACCGACCTTGCAAGTCCGGTCGCAAGGTCGGTCCATTCCAGTAGGTTACAGACGGGAGAATTTCTCTGGTCCGACCGAACTTGCAAGTCCGGTCGCAAGTTCGGTCCATTCCAGAAGCTTTCCCGTCTTGTAAATCTGGGCTCGACCGACCTTGCAAGTTCGGTCCCAAGGTCGGTCCGGCCCAGTATTTGCATTTTATTTCTGTTTTCAGTCCTATACTTTGCCCATTGTTTCTCCATCTTCCTACATGTAATCCCACATGTTTAGACACCTAGGCCCCTCAAATTGCCTTAGTTCATCCACCAAATTCTTTACTAAATCCATCAATCCACTTACACAATTTCATCACTTCCCTTCCACACTTACAACAGTTTGCATCCTTCAATGCTACAGATTTTTGTTCCAACTTCTAACATCCAATACTTCCTCTACCAATGTCACTCCTAGCATCCCAAATACTCCTCTTACCAAGCCAATTCATTTCCAAGCAATTGTACCATCTATACCCAAGTCCAACATTCACTTTACCAATTCCTACACACTAATTTTCCTAACTTCTCCAAGGCATTTTTACACACTTTGCTACAGATTTTTACACTTCTTGTTTCTCATACTACAACTACCTCTTCATCACTACTTAACATATCCACCCAGTCCAATATACACCTTGGTTCTCCCATTCACCAAGTCATTCTTAGATACATAATTCCTACCAAAATTTCGCCATAGTTCACCTACTTTCCTTACTTCTCCACATATGCACTTTCTCATCAAATTCATTCCTAATCTAGCCACACCCATACAAGGGTCCTACCAGCACACAAAGCTATACAAACCATCACAATACATCAATACTCCATCATGCATCAATACCAATACTCATACACAATATACTTGGCTCTAAGGCCTACAATTTACTTACTAGTTCCCTAATACTCAAACTTCATAGACTTCAATACTAATACATTAGTTCGGGTTCTTTTATTTGTTTACCCATTCCATTACTCTAATGCATAAAAATTAACATTCGTAAGGAGCTCTTACCTTGAGCTTATAATTCCTTCATTTTTTTCCACTTCCCCTCTTCTCTTCCTTGTACAATTCGATTTTGTGGGGAATGGAGTTGCCAAACTCCATTCCCATCACCCAAAGCATACAAAACAAGTATAATTAATATACTAACCCTTAGATTTATACTAACTCATTGAGATATTTTAAACAAATTTCTAGGGTTTACCTTTTGAAGCTTTTAGGAGGGGTTTTAGCCCTTGGTTCAAGAAGGTGTTCTCACCACCATTGGAGGGTTGAAACAAAGCTCCAAAACAAGAGGAAAAACAAGGTGAGAGAGAGGGGAAAATCGGTTATGCCCAAGAGATGGAGAAGAGTGAGGTCTTTCATGTAGATTTTTAGCTTGTTGGAAAGAGGAGACTCCAAGCTCCACAATGGTGTGCTTTTCTCTTCAAATGGGGAAAACCCATGGAGATGAAACTCATCCTTTTCGAATTTTGAAAAGAGAGAATGGTAGAGGAGGATGAGGGGATTACAAATATGTAATTATTTTTGTGATTGGAGCTCAAATGGAAGTAGAGCATGAGAGAGATGGAGAAGCCATGGTTGTAATGGGGAGCTCAAAATCGCAGCCACAAGGGAGAAGAAAGAGAGGGAGTACGATGAGGAAGGAGGGAATGGGAGAGAGATAATGGAAATGGTTATTAAACCTTTAGAATCCCTATAATACTCTAACCGAGGTCTCATACCTCCTATGGTTATTTAACGCTTATTTAGCGTTTTTTGCCTTTTAAGCGTTTCTTTATTTCTTTTGGTTTTATTTTTCCTTACCAATATTACTCAGGTACCATTAGGCCCTTAATTAAGTATTAGATAAATTTTAATCCCTATATTTAAGTTCGGGGTATTTCAACAACAGTGTGTTACTCCGGAACAAAACCACCAGGAGACACGGATGACAAGCTTTATCTCCGTGGACATGTAGGCTGGTACATCTTAGTATTACAAAGACAAGTGCAAAGAGCACTAAGTACTAACAACAACCGATGTCATATTACACCTCAAGCTGCATATCAGTGAGAGAAGACACACGCATGTACGCTAGTGATCCAAACCAGAGGATGCACAGCAATGAAAAGAGGCAAACTGAGCCTATGTTCATGGGTCTACACCTCATATGGAGCGAGTGGGCCCATTAGAATGAACTTGGGAGAGAGCACAAATAGTTCAGTGCCTCACCCTTTAAGTATTGTGGAGCCGGAAGGGCTAGAGTCATACCCGTCTCTCTGATATGAGGATAATCCACTAGTTGAAGAACTCTTTGAGAGCCAAGTACCCAGCGCTCCTTGTTGAGCGGCTGTGATATACTTGTGGGGTACGGGGGCGTAACCCTTTTTAAGGGGGGTAGAGCCTCTTGGCTGTGCACGTGTGTGGACTAAGTTTTGTTGTTTCGTATGCATAACATACAGTGAATTGGTGATATGCGGGGCATACGAGGTTTTGTTGGTTATGTTTGGTACGCGGGGCGTACGTTGTTGGTTTGTTTTGTATGTGATGTGCACTTGTATGTAAGTATCTTATGAGATACCTGTTTGAATGTTGTGTTTACACCCATGTGTGTAATATTTTTCTTATGCTACTTGTGATATATATATATATATATTGCTTTGTAGAATGATTACATATGGTATCGCCTAGATACGAAATGAATCATTAGATATGGAATGTGGAACGATGGTATGTTATGGACACCTCGGGGAGGTTGTCAGGGTTTGTAGAATTGATAGGAAATAATGGTGCTGATGGATCACCTATATCCATATATGATTGAACTAACGCCACAAAGTGATGGCTATGTGCTGTATAAGCACAACACGATGTATGTAAACGATATATCACATAGATATACATTATGGGAATAATGGGTAGTCATATATTTATATACTTACCTATTTGATTAAGCGACTTCGGGACGAAGTCTTTTTAAGGGGGGTAGATTGAAATACCCCAAACTAATTAAACATGTATTAAACATCTAATCACATTAATTAAGGCCTAAACATGCCTTAAAAGTCAATTGAGAACAACAGTGGTCAACACAAAGCAAGACATTGCACCCTTTGACTGTTTAGGGTAAATAAATACCCAAATGAACTTCTTAGGACCTAAAACTTTGTCCTAAGCTTATTAACACATAACTAAACATATTACAATTGTTGGAAAACACTCCAACACAAAGAACAAGCATTTACATGCTTCAAGGTCAAGTAGGGCAAAAATGTGCTCTAAGAAAACCTTAAAGGTCTTATGACCTCTAAATGATATAAAATTGGATTCCATGATCAAATATCATGTAAGGAACACAAAAAAAACTGTTATCAAGGAAAACTAAGCTCAGAAACACCTTGTGACACAAAATGTGCACTAAAACACCTTAAAAGCACGATTTTGTGTATGAGCTATAAGATAATGACTTTTTGTCATTTTAAAGACTAGATTATATTCTTTATAACATTAATGTGACATGATAAACTATATTATAAAGTCTAAATCAAAGTTTGAAAATAAAATCAAAATGGGTAATTTTGGATGAATAGTACCCAAAAATAACATTTAATTACTTAGTCTTAACCATGGTCAAATGTCATCCATTGACCATACTACCCATTGCCGACATCCTTTGGCTGTCACACCCATCCATTAATCAATCTCCAACAAATATCTAGCCAATCTAATGAGTCACCTATTTACTATTCATAAAGTAACATTTAATAACATAAAAAGCAAATCTAGCTTATTTACCTCATTTGTCTTCCTTCCCAGCCGACACCCAGCTCATTCATCCTCTCTTTTGCTTCTCCAAACCGTGGGAACACTCCATATTCAGAAGAGAACAACAATTGACATAGGTAAGCTTATTAAGCCATTTTATGTTCATTCTCTTCACATTTCTTTCCTCTTTCCATGGAGCTAAGCATCAACCATTTCCATCCATCATTTTAGGTCGTTTTGGAGGTTAAAAAGGAGGGTGAATCTCGGCTGTAACAAGGGAAGGAGGTGGAGAAATCTAATCTTGTTCTTAAGGTATAAAAATGTGCTTTAAGCACTTATCTTTTGATTCCTTTCAATTCCAGTTTGAAATCTTGCTTTAATAGGCTTATAATCTTCTTCTTAACATGATTATTCAGTTGGTACATCAAGAGCTTGAAGGTATAGCCAAATCCAAGCCAAAAACACCATTTTTGGCATTTTAATCAAGGTAAAAATTAGCCATCTTCTAATCTGAGTTATACCAGTTTTAAGCTTGGTTTTAGTAGCTCTTTTGATGCTCTTGTTCTACTGTAAAAACAGGCTGAGGAACACTTATGCTTGCCTTGGTATTCTAACGTAAAATTTACCTTGAAAATAGACATTAAACACTTCTTATGGTTAGATCTTGCTTGGAGACTAATCATGCCTTAATTGTTGTTTGATAACAAGTAAATAATGCTGTGGAAACTTTATCTCCAAACAGCCGTGGCCAAACAAGGCCTAAACTAGGCAAAACAAGGTATAAATCACTTAAACCTTCACTTGGTATATTAATATGTGTTTATACATATGTATATATATATGTGCCGTGAGTGAATGGGTTTATTAAGGTCTTATTTTGACCTTAGGTGATTAAGGAATGGTTTAGTAAATTTTATAACTAATTAATTAACATAATTGTCAAATTTAAGACATTATGTGGAAAATTGGTAAATATGGAAAAGATATGTGTAAGGCCGAGAGTTTAAAGAATTTTTGGGCATTTATGTGTAATTCATTTTATAAGCTAATGTTTGTAATAAGGCCATGTACTTTAGGCCATTTTATTTATGTATTTATAAGGTTTTAATTAAGTTTAGGTAATATATATATATATTACCGCAAGGAATTAGGGGTTATACCATAATTAAATTAAATTTGGGGGCTATATAATAATAAAGCCGAAAATTAGGGGTTTAAATGAGTTTAAATAAAAATTATAAGATTTTATAAAGTTTTGGGGTTAAATGGTAATTTCTAGAAAATATGGGTACAAACCGTATTATATGGAGATTAATGGTCAAGGCAATATTAAGGAGGTCAACCTTGACCATATGGTAGGTTTTGACCAAATTAGATAAGTCAAATAACTTATTTAAGGTTTTATAATAAGATAAGTATTTAATTGTAACAATTTTATAACATATGTGGTAATATGTTTATTCCGAAAATAAGGGGTGTAAAATGGTATTATAAACACCCATGGCTATTAGGAATTTTTAGGAATTTATTGGTTGATTTTGGAATCAAAAAACTATATATATAAATATAGTTATTTGTCATTATGACACTTTGGATAAATATATGTGGTGGAATAGTAATAACCGATATATATGGGTTAATAATGTTATAAACCCTTGGGAGAAAGTTTGGTGATTTTTAGAATATATAAGAGTATTCAATAAGATATATGTTAATATTATAGTTTAAAGATATTTATAAAACTATATGTTATAAGTTGGGCCAAATGGCAATTATAGAAACTTGGTGGGTTAGAAAAATAATATAGAACAACACAAGGTCGTTCGGAATATTCAAAATATAACCATATATTATACCTTTATAAGGTTTAAATGTTATATATATGATATATACGTGGTTAAATAATGGGGTTGATTTGTAAATAAAGAAAACTATGGAATATGGAAAGAATAAGTATAAATGTATATGCCTATGCAGCAATAGATATAGTTTTGTGTATAAAAACTATAGTTTATAAATTAAAGGAAATAAAAATATCATTATATGATATTAGTAATGGTATAACATTACATAATGTATAGGTCAAAATGGAAATTTAAATAAGGATAAGGGCTGTACCCGAATTATAAAGGTTTGGATGTGAATTTAGACTATGGTCAATGTTATAGAATGTTATGACATGCAATTATATTAATGGTTTAGATGGAATTAATATAAGTAAGGATATTCACATTAAATAATGTGACAAACTATAAATAAATAAGATTTATAAACTAAGGTATATATTGAATAAACCTTAGGAGTTGAAAATATACAACATAAATTGTTACATAATATTAGGATAATAATCTTAATATAAGTTGTATAATATAATACAACTAATGGGAATAATCATCTAATATAAGATGATAAAATGTAACATATAATATAAGAGTTTTATAACTCATGGAACTTACCTACATGGTAAATATATACATATACAAGAATAATGTGTATAAGGATGAATATATATTATGGTTGAGAACCATATAATATAATAGTGGTGGTTATTACATGAAAAATAGTTACAAACTATAAGTTATAAGTTTTTGAATGCAAATATAATTTGATGCAACTATAGGTTATATACCTAAATTTAATGGTGGATAAGATTAAAGAAATATAATGAATTAAACTTAACAGTCGAAATATTTTGACATACGTGTTTTTGTAACAGAGCCGACCGGTTTAGAGAAACCTGTAATCAATAACTGTAGAAATCCGGGGATGAACTGTCGGGGTTACTTGTTATTCGGAAATACCGGATGTAGTTAGTCATGGAGACTGACTTATAGTTTTATTACCGTGTAGATCATACTTCAGACGGAGGCGCTTGACGAGCTAGTGGTCTACACTGCGCATCCTAGGTCTTGGTGAACGGTATGTAAAGGGGTTTGATCCGGGTTGTCCTAAGGAATTCCTTGGGCTCGGATTTGGTTGATATCACTTGTGTGTTAAGTGTTTTGGATACATGTATGTGATTGTGTGCTACTGCATTAATTATTTATGCACGAGCGTCCTACGGGACTAACACTACGTCGACTATAGATCGGCTTATATAAACATACATATACGTTATTGTGATGACAAGACGGTTACTTGATATAATACCATAATATTAATATTAAGTATGGTAACCTAAGTAAAACACTTAGGAACGAGTCACGACATTGTCGGTCTCTAGAGCATGGATCTCAAACATGAATATAATCTAGATTACTTCTAGGTATGCGTGAGATCCATTGGGCAGCTAGTTAATAAATTACATTCTCCATAAGGCTAAGAGCATATCTTAAACATTATGAGAGAGAGATGGTGTGAGTTGAGGTGAGGAATCCAGTGTAGTTTATGAACTACCTGGTTGCGCATTTGTGATCACTGAGGGGTTCCCGATCGGGTTCCGCTCCAGGTTTATACCCAACAAGCCCTATTTAGATCGTGGGTCAGGTGGCTACGGCCTTTATATGGACGTCTTACGAGACAAAAGAGAATAGTCAGGGGCCTCCGAACCTCTGGCGAAATGAGCACCTTTGTGTGTACGGGAGGACTACTGTCCATGGTGAGGTTATCGGGTTGTCCTAACATGACGCCCAACTGGTATTAATTAAACATGGTTTGGATGGATGGGGTCTTAAAGGCCAAATTAAATTAACAAAGGATGGTGTTCGCTACGGCGTTTATTCAGTATTATTAATCGATACGTTCGATATACAATTGTTGCTTGTGATATTAAATGAATGTCTGCATTGGATGGATGGTTAAGTGTTTATGAATGTTTGGATGGATGGTTATGTTTATATGCATATATTACAGTATTGATTATATCTGTAAAATGGTAAAGCATGAAACCAATCTAATAATAAGATGGTTTAAAATGATTAAGTGACCATTAGGGTCCAGGCCCGAAATACTTAGCGTTTATCGCTGATACTACACCATTATGCAGGTTGTTGATTATTGTCGAAGCCGAAGTGCGGGATCAGGGTAATTAGGGTTTACTTTTAATTACCGCACATGGAGTTTGTTTGTATAGCAATGAAGATGGTGAATTGTATTATGGTAAGGTTATGTATATTTGGGATTGGGTAGACGCTCACTTGTCGATGTTTATGAGTATGGACTTAGTATGATGTATAGGAATTATCTCGTTATCATAGCTGTTAGTAGTTTGTTTATGTTGGTTGTTGGAGATAGTTGGCTTCGTTGCTCGCATGGGCGAGTAATGGCTGGTGACACGCGAGTGAGTATTGTTGTTATTATTTATCTTCCGCTGTAAGACGTTTTATTTATTGCTACGTGAGAGATTATTACGTGTTTAAGGAGAGGGGTGTTACAAAACCATTCCTTAATCACCTAAGGTCAAAATAAGACCTTTATACCTTGTTCACTCACGGCATATATTATACACATATGTATAAGCACATATTAATATACCAAGTGAAGGTTTAAGTGATTTATACCTTATTTTTGCCAAGTTCAGGCCTTGTTTGGCCACCGCTGCTTATAGATAAATTTTCCACAGCTTTATTTACATGTTTTCAAACAGTAATTAAGGCATGATTAGTCTCCAAACAAGCGCTAACCATAAGAAGTGTTTAATGTATATTTTCAAGGTAAAATTTACCTTAGAATACCAAAGCAAACAAGATGTTCTTCGGCCTGTTTTTACAGAACAATAAGAGCATCAAAAGTGCTACTAAACCAAGGCTTAAAACCGGTACAACTTAGATTAGAAGATGGCTAATTTTCACCTTGATTAAAATGCCAAAAATGGTGTTTTTGGCATGGATTTGGCTATTCCTTGAAGCTCTTGATATACCAACTGAATAAGTATGTTAAGAAGAAGATAATAAGCCTGAGAAAATAGGTTTTACAACCGGTAATGAAAGGAATCAAGAGATAAGTGCTTAAAGCACATTTTTATACCTTAAGAACAAGATTATAATTCTCCTCCTTCTTCCCTTATTACAGCCGAGAATTACCCTTATTTTAACCTCCAAAACAACATAGAACCATGGATGGAAATGGTTGATGCTTAGCTCCATGGAAAGAGGAAAGGAAAGTGAAGAGAATGAACATAAAATGGCTTAATAAGCTTACCTATGTCAATTGGTGTTCTCTTCTGAATTTGGAGTGTTCCTACGGTTTTGGAGAAGCAAAAGAGAGGATGGAGCTCCTTGAAGTCGGCTGGGAAGAAAGGTAATGAGGTAAGAAAGCTAGTTTTATTTTTTATGTCATTTAATGCTACTTTAGTGTATAGTAATAGATGACTCATTAGGAGATATTTGTTGTTGGCTAATGGATGAGTCATAATGTGGGCAGCAATGGTTGGTTTGGTCAATGGATGACATTTAACCATGGTTAAAGTTAAGTAATTAAATGTTATTTTTGGGTACTATTCACCCAAAATCACCCATTTTGATTTTATTTTTAAACTTTGATTTAGACTTTATAATATAGTCTATCATGTCACATTAATGATAAAAAGAAATGTAATCTAGTCTTTAAAGTGACATAAAGTCAATATCTTAGAGCTCATACACAAAAACGTGCTTTAAGGTGTTTTAGTGCACATTTTGTGTCACAAGGTGTTTCTGAGCTTAGTTTTCTTTGATAACGGTTTTGTTGTGTTCATTACATGATATTTGATCTTAGGAATCCAATTTTATATCAAATAGAGGTCATAAGACCTTTAAGGTTTCTTAGAGCACATTTTTGCCCTACTTAACCTTGAAGCATGTAAATGCTTGTGCTTTGTGTTGGAGTGTTGTCCAATGATTGTAGTATGTTTAGTTATGTGTTAATATGCTTAGGACAAAATTTTAGGTCCTAAGAAGTTCATTTGGGTATGTATTTACCCTAAACAGTCAAAGGGTGCAATATCTTGCTTTGTGTTGACCATTGTTGTTCTCAATTGACTTTTAAGGCATGTTTAGGCCTTAATTAATGTGATTAGATGTTTAATCCATGTTTTATTAGTTTGGGGTATTTCAATCTACCCCCTTAAAAAGACTTCGTTCCGAAGCCGCTTAATCAAATAGGTATGTATATAAATATATAACTACCCATTATTCCCATAATGTATATCTATGTGATATATCATTTACACACATCGTATTGTGCTTATACAGCACATAGCCCTCACTTTGTGGCATTAGTTCAATCATATATGGATATAGGCGATCCATCAGCACCATTATTTCTTATCAATTCTACAAACCCTAACAACCTCCCCGAGGTGTCCATAACATACCATCCTTCCACATTCCACATCTAATGATTCATTTCGTATCTAGGTGATACCATATGTAATCATTCTACAAGGTAATATAGATATATATATATATATATATATATATATATATATATATATATCACAAGTATCATAAGTAAGGTACTACACACATGGGTGTGAATACAACATTCACACAGGTATCTCATAAGATACATACATACAAGTGCACATCACACACAAACAAGCCAACAACGTACGCCCCGCGTACCAAACATAACCAACAAAACCTTGTATGCCCCGCATACCACCAATTCACTGTATGCCATGCATACGAAACAAACAAACAGACAAACAAACAAACCTCGTATGCCCCGCATACCACCAATTCACTGTATGCCCCGCATACGAAACAACAAAACTTAGTGCACACACGTGCACCGCCAAGAGGCTCTACCCCCCTTAAAAAGGGTTACGCCCCCGAACCCCACAAGTATACAGCCGCTCAACAAGGAGCGCTGGATACTTGGCTCTCATAGAGTTCTCCAACTCGTGGATTATCCTCATATCAGAGAGACGGGTATGACTCTAGCCCTTCCGGGCTCCACAATACATAAAGGGTGAGGCACTGAACTATTTGTGCTCTCTCCCGAATTCGTTCTAATGGGCCCACTCGCTCCGTATGAGGTGCAGACCCATGAACATAGGCTCAATTTGCCTCTTTTCATTGCTGTGTATCCTCTCGTTTGGATCACTAGCGTACATGCGTGTGTCTTCTCTCACTGATATTCAGCTTGAGGTGAATATGACATTGGCTATTGTTAGTACTAGTGCTCTTTGCACTAGTCTTAGTAATACTAAGACATACCAGCCTACATGTCCACGGAGATGAAGCTTATCATCCGTGTCTCCTGGTGGTTTTGTTCCGGAGTAACACACCGTTGTAGTTCTTTGATACACACTCGTGTTGATATCCATTACATCTTCCGTATTCCCACTAGATTAATAGCTGCCCAAGTGCAATACCAAAACACTCATTCCTACAGAGTGCAGAGGCGTAAACTCTCAGCAGCTAATATCTAATGAGTTCAACAAATAAGATGAGCGAATTATCATGTGAGTTGTACATTCCAAGTCCATTGTCATAACTTTTCCTTGCTTAAGGTATCTGCTAGTATATTAGCTTTGTCTCTCATCATTGCGTAGTCACGCGTTTATGTTCACATCCTCTGGTAGGTTCCTCTGGATTGCAAAATTTGCTCGATCCTTATGAGGGTTCTACATATTATTCATCCATAATGGGTTTCCATGTTCTTATCCTTAGTGTTCACGTCCTTGAAAGGTTTCCCTGTCTTCACTGTATACTGTCTACTGCTCTGTGTTGAAGGTTCTTTATTTCTCTAGCCCGTTGGTTTAACTGCGGCTCTTCTCGTCCATCTTCGAGGTAATCTGCATTACTGTCCTTAGTACGGAGTTGACTACTTCTCGTGTTCCTAACACTACTTGTCTACATACATGGGGTACCGTACTGATACATTACTACTTACCCGACTAACTCATAAATAAGTCTGTCAGGCCCACATGCTCCTATCGGAGTGCGGTCGTCCCATGTCTCGTTTAGTAAACTGGTAATGTCTGTCACACGATTATTGTGAAGTATTCTGTTGTCAATCTCCCTTTTGATGGATATCCTTTTAGTTGTTTATTAGTTCTGTTATCGGTTATCTTGTTGTAAGTGCTATTGCCCTAGTGGCATCAGTGGTAATTCGTGCCATAAGCCGGCGTTATTCAGCTCGGTGTAAGTAAAATTCGTGCTATATTCAGCAAAATTGGTTCTCCTATCTCGATCTCATTGAGTGCATAAATATTCCTTTTCTTCCCTGTTTATCATGATCACATTTTATCCATAGTTCATATTCGTTCCCTCATCCGTTTAATTGGATATATTGCAGATTGCATAATAGCTTGAGCAACTTGGCTCTCTACTTCCCAACCACCCTCACTGACGGTGGTGCATCTACAAAGGGTATGCTTGTCCATAAGGACTAAACATTCATCACTAGTAGTGATTAGCATTAAATGCGGGTATACACTGATGGTGTTTGGCTAATAAGCCATGTCTGAAAATTCTTGAACAATTTAATCTGGTGTGGTTTACCATTACAGTGGTTGTATAGTTTCTTCAGTTGTAGCGGTTGGACTAACGGTCTTCCCGAGGTTTCATAGGTTTCTAATCTTAAGGTTTGTATGAAAATTGATATGAAAATTGGTATTAAAATTTTAGTATATGATAAGAGATTAAAATTAGTAGTAGTTGCAGTTGCTGCACTTGCTGTAGCAAGTGCGCAAGGCAGATGGAAATTTCAGTGATTGTCATAGCGCTTGCAATAGCAAGTGCGCCATGCAGGTGGAAATTAGTTCAGTAATCACCGGTCTCATTGACTCTCGTCGTTGAGTATGGGCTACATGATAATGTAAGCATTAACATTCTGTTCATATATATATATCCGTCAAGGTCTTACTGGTATCAAGACACATACTAGTCTCAAAAGTCATACACAAAAAGGCGAGTGGTCAATGACACACTCCCACATATTTACAACATATCTCTGTCTAACATCCAAGGTAAGTACATAACAAGGTAAGCAAAAGTCTTCCACCAGCGGTCTCATGGAGTTCAGGGTACTCATGCCCTATCTACTCCCTTGCCCTCTGGGCTCCAGCATCAGTAGATGTCTGGCCATCCTGACCGCCTCGTGGTACTCCAGATCCTCCAACTGAGGTCTTCTGAGTATTCCTTGGTGGCCTGTAGTTACGGCCCTCAGGGTTCATCCAACACTCGAACTCCCGGTGGCCCTCTTTCTTGCAGCACCGACACTCGACTTTGCGGCCACTGCAGTCGACCCCAGGATGATCCTTCCCACAACGCTTGCAATAGAAATGGCGCTGGGGCTGTCTGGTGCCTGATGGTAGTATTTAGTTTAAGTTAAAATCTGATGATATAAAGGTTAGGTTACAATTGAATTTAAGAGGTAGGCGTTCTCACCCTTAGGAGGCGCAGATCTCAGAGGCTGAGCATCTATAGCTGGGCCGGTCAACCGAAGGACGGGCTCTTTCCCCTTCGCTCCCTGGTGACCCTGCTGCCCTTTCTTCTGAAAGAATTTCCTGTTTAAGGTTTCGGGTCAGCATTCATAAGGTATTTAATATGATAAGTAGTTTAGAATGGGATAAGTCCTTACTTTCCCTTCTTCTGGCTATCGCCTGGAGATGCTCCTCCACCCTCAGACTCTCCCTCAGGGTTCTTTCTCTTCTTAGTCCCGAGAGTCTCTTCCCGAGTCTGGAGCATTAGCTCCGTCCTCGAGGCAGTGTCATAACACTCCTGGAATCTCATTGGTAAGTTCTCATAAAGTTAATCGGTAATGTAGTAAGTAAAGAATTTATGGCTTTCATGTTTATACCTGGATAGTAGAATAGAGGGTAGCACCCATCGCCATCTGGATGCGAAACAACAATCCCCCCGGAACTTCTCGACCTTCACGGTCTCTGAGTAATCAACTCGGGGATGAAGTCCAGCAGACCAATGAATCGAGCGTAGTACTCATCCACGGTCAGACCTCCCTGGGAATGTCTCGAACTCTCGGCGCTTCTTCTGCTTGAGATGTGCCGGTAGTACTTCCCCCTCAGTAACTCCACAAAGGCATCCCACGAAAAGTCGGGCATAGCCAGGTGATGGTCCTTGACCAACCTCCACCAAGTGCTGGCTGCATCCTTCAGATGGAAAGCAGCAATGACGACCTTCTTGTCGGCAGGTACTTGCAAAGCTTCGTAGGCCTTCTCATGTTCAACTATGAAACGCTCTAAGGCTACGGGGTCTGGCTCCCCTGAATATGTAGGTGGTCGGGTCTCGGTAACTGACTTCAGCCAGTTCGTTTCCCTGGGCTGTGGCGGGTGGGCTGGTGTTCCTCCAATCTGAGTACCAAGCTGTGCGAGAACGGCAGCAATCGTCTCTGCAACTCCTGGAATCACGGGGTCACCGCCTCCACCTCTACCAGTACCACGCCCTCTAGTTCCCCCAGACATCTGTAGTACAGAATGTCACATAAATACTCGGTAATTTACCGTAAACAACCATTAGATATTAAATTGCCTTAAAGGCTAATATATCACGCAATTTGCGTTACTAAACACTATATCCTTTAAGACGAGTCGTCTCGTACCTCACAAACGTTTCCCGTAATTTCCCAAGTCCTAAGCTCACTGTCTTAACCTATTTTCTCGTCATCAGAGTGGTACTCCACTCTGATACCACTTTTGTAACACCCCTCTCCTTAAACACGTAATAATCTCTCTCGTAGCAATAAATAAAACGTCTTACAGCGGAAGAAATAATAACAACAACAATACTCACTCGGGTGTCACTGGCCATTACTCGCCCATGCGAGTAACGAAGCCAAACTATATCCAACAACCAACATAAACAAACTGCTAACCGCTGTGATAACGAGATAACTCCTATACATCATACTAAGTCCATAACCATAAACGTCGACAAGTGAGCGTCTACCCAAACCCGAATAAATACAACCGTACCATAATACAATCCACAGGCTAACATCGTTATACAAATAAACTCCATGTGCGGTAATTAAAATAAACTCTAACTACCCTGATCCCGCACTTCGGCTTCGACGATAATCAACAACCTGCACAATGAGTGTAGTCTCAGCGATAAACGCTGAGTATGCCGGGCCTGGACCCTAATGGTCACTTAGTCCTCTTAACCATCTTATTATTAGGTTGGTTTCATGCTTTACCATTTTACAGTTATAATCAATACTGTAATAACATGCATAAATTCATAATCATCCATCCAATTCAAACAGACATAAACTATCACAAACAACATTGTATATCGAACATATCGAATAATACTGAATAAACGCCGTAGCGAACACCATCCTTTGTTAATTTAATTTGGCCTTCAAGGCCCCATCCATCCAAACCATGTTAATTAAATACCAGTTGGGCGTCATGTTAGGACAACCCGATAACCTCACCATGGACAGTAGTCCTCCCGTACACACAAAGGTGCTCATTTCGCCAGAGGTCCGGAGGCCCCTGACTATTCACTTTGCCTCGTAAGGCGTCCATATAAAGGCCGTAGCCACCTGACCCACGATCCAAATAGGGCTCGTTGGGTATAAACCTGGAGCGGAACCCGATCGGGAACCCCTCAGTGATCACAAATGCGCAACCAGGTAGTTCGTAAACTACACTGGATTCCTCACCTCAACTCACACCATCTCTCTCTCATAATGTTTAAGATATGCTCTTAGTCTTATGGAGAATATAATTTATTAATTAGCTGCCCAATGGGTCTCACGCATACCTAAAGTAATCTAGGTTATATTCATGTTCGAGATCCATGCTCTAGAGACCGACAATGTCGTGACTCATACCTAAGTGTTTTACTTAGGTTACCATATACTTAATATTAATACTATGGTATTATATCAAGTAACCGTCATGTTATCACATTACTGTATATGTATGTTTATATAAGTCGATCTATAGTCGACGTAGTGTTAGTCCCGTAGGACGCTCGTGCATAAATAAATAATGCAGTAACATGTAATCACATACAAGTATCCAAAACACATAACACACAAGTGATATCAACCAAATCCGAGCCCAAGGAATTCCTTAGGACAACCCGGATCAAACCCCTTTACATACCGTACACCTTAGACCAAGGATGCGCAGTGTAGACCACTAGCTCGTCAAGCGCCTTCGTCTGAAGTATGATCTAAACGGTAATAAACTATAAGTCAGTCTCCATGACTAACTAAATCCGGTATTTCCGAATAACAAGTAACCCCGACAGTTCATCCCCGGATTTCTACAGTTAATTGTTACGGTTTCTCTAAACCAGTCGGCTGTTAAAAACTCGTATGTCGAAATGTTTCGACTGTTAAGTTTAATTCGTTATATTTCTTTAATCTTATCCATCATTTAATTTAGGTATATAACCTATAGTTGCATGTATGCATGCATTATATATATTATATTATTTTCCACCATCCATTATAATACTTGTATAATCCATTATCTTTAGTAAACTATATTTCCATTCAAAAACTTATAACATATAGTTTATAAACTATTTCCATGTAATAATCTCCACCATTTATTATATGGTTTCCAACCATAATATATATCCATCCTTATATACATTATTCTCGCATATGTATATATTTACCATATAGGTAAGTTTCATGAGTTATAAAACTCTTATATTATATGTTACATTTTATCATCTTATATTAGATGATTATTCCCATTAGTTGTATTATTATACAACTTATATTAAGATTATTATCCTAATATTATGTAACAATTTATGTTGTATAATTACAACTCCTAAGGTTTATTCAATATATATACCTTAGTTTATAAATCTTATTTATTTATAGTTTGTCACATTTTTTTAATGTGAATATCCTTACTTGTATTAATTCCATTTAAAACCATTAACACCATATAATTGTTATAACATTTATAACATTGTAGACCATAGTCTAAAATTCAAATTCCAACTCTTATTAATTCGGTACAGCACTTTATTTTATTTTAATTTCATTTTGACCCCATAACATTTTGTAATGTTATACCTATACTAATATCATATAATAATATTTTTATTTCCTTTAAACTTATAACCTATAGTTTTTATACAAAACTATATTTAATATTGCCACATGGGCACCATATCAAAACCTTATTCTTTCCATAACCCATAGTTTTATTTATTTACATAATCACCCCATTATTTATACCATGTTATATATATATCATATAATATAACATTTTTAACTTATAATATGACGTCCAAACCATGTAATCTTGCACAGAGAAGTACATGTGTGTGGACAGCCTACAATGAGCGCAGCTCAAGGCAATAAGGCTTATAAGCCACAAACAAGATATGTAATATAAATTTAATCGATTGTAAAAGTTCATGTTATATAAGTAAGTAAAGCGGATAACGAACCACTGCTAAGAGAGTGGGGATACCTCTTAATATTGTGAGACTGCAACAGCGGTAGTTATGTGAACCAAGTTCAAGAATATGTTAAGGATGAACGATATTATTATTGCGAGAGAGTAGTTAGTTTAAAGTGAAGCGCCGAGCTAAATAACGCCGGCTTGTGACTCGAGTGATCAACGCTCATGGAGAATTCTGTAGTCATCCAAATGAATGACGAACCATAATATGAATGTAAGTATATGTGTGGAAGCTAATATGACAGTGAATACCATATAAGTTGATGGTATACAATGAGTAAGAGCACGGTGCGCAGCAAGCGACCGTTGTATAAGTGTTGTTAAATAATGATATGGCAGATAAGACCAGTTATGAATTAAATTCAGTGGTGATGCAAGGTAAGTGATGATAAACAGACTGGGCAATAAGCCAGTGGTTGGTGCTATGTGATAAGGAACTCAGTGTGGATTCCGTTGCTAATAAGAGATTTACTGTCAAGAGTTTACGCCTCTGCACTCTGTATGACGAGTGTTTTGGTATTGCATTTGAACAGTAATAATCGAGTGCGATGGATAGGATTCTGGAAATGTTAATTATGGTGGAAACAGAAAGCGGCTTATAACGCCATAGTGACCGATGCATAGGAAATGCAAAGACGTACCAATGAAAGAGTACCTGTACAGGACCAAATGTGGAGGCATGATTAAGAACAAGTGACTACAGTAGCACTAAATACCAAATATTGGTATGGAATATACCTCAAGTGTGCGAAATAACCGAGAGAGCACTACTCATTAGGTGGTAGCTCAACCTCAACCGACAGTAAGTAGGAAGGAATCAAGTCAATCATTGTGAAACACGTAGCAGTATACATAGTAAATTATTATGGAAGTGGATAGAAAGTTTATAACTCACCGAATTCGCGCACGGTCAGAGATACCACGCATCAGTTGAGAAACCGTTATTACCAAAATAAAGGTGATACTTGGGGATGTACAATACAGTAAGAATAACGAATGGGGCAAACTAAGCTCTACAGTTATCAGAGTTGCGCAGTAGAAACTAGTGAGCCAGCGATTCAAGTGTTGAATGTGCATAGTGAACAGGAGTGAATGGCTAATTATTAATGCCTAAAGCCTCACAGGCCAGAACCGAAACCAGTTAAGAGTTAAAGCAAACTCCAATGAGAATTCTTGGTTTAGGAACTAAACCGCCAATATGGTTAAGATCCTCTAATCAGAATGCATTGTATAATAGACCGCGTGGAAGTTAAAGTACTTCACGACAGCAGGACGTTTTAAACCAATGATTCAGTGATTGATTACGTGGGCGTAATCCCTTTTAAGGGGGGTAGAGCGCAAAACCGCTTAGTGTATTTTACCGTACAAGTGTACGTGAACTATGTTGTGCATAGCACAAAATAATTTGTTTTGATGATTGGTGTGTGTGTTACGTAAACATACGCATTCATTCATGGTTTAATTGTGGTAATTGCGCACAGAAGATGCGAATACCATTGTGATAAGTGTGTTTATTTGTTAATAGTTGTGTGTGATAGTACAAGTGTGGGGAGTAGAGAAACTCCCAGGGAACAAAACCCCTACAGTATATAAATGTAAAACCATGTGTTGTATTTTGATAAAATATATGTATATATGTAATATAGTGATTCATGAAAGGGTATGAAACTGACATAGAACCTAGTGAGAATTAGATTCCCTAGGTAACTTGATTAAAAGTGAATGGAAATAACTGATAGACGAAGTTCTATCCCTTGGAGATGTTATGATCATGATTAGAATGATTAAAAAAGATAGAAAATTGGAAATGGGTGATTTACTTGATGCTTGAAATTGAAGTGGGAGGTGAAACTTGATTATCATGAGATCAAGGGAAGCCGAACACAAATTGGGGTGGAAGGATAGTTCAACACTGATGCTGATCACATCAGGGCTGGATGACTCTTGAAGCTCCCTGTAAGTGGTCACAAATAACCACGCTAAGAAAGATGCAAAGACCATAAATTGGACTTGGAGTTGTGTTATGTTTTCAAAAAGGATTTTCAATTGGTATTTCCAAAACAGTCGATTAATATTTTGAATAAAGGATTCTCTTATATACTTAACCTAGTAAAGAATATTTTTGTAGTACTTGCTCACGAGCTGAGGACGTATGAGCCTTTGTCTTCGGACCGGTGACATGAGAAGTACATATGTTTGAAAATTTAAGTGAATGTTTTGATCTCCCAAGGGAACAGGGACCAGAAGGTGTCCATCGCGACCTGGTTCTACGGGATCACAGTGTATATAAAAAGGTATTTTTGGTTGATATACATGCTAAGACATGTTGCGTGGTATGTGTAATAAATATTATTTTGACCTTGAGTCCTAATGTGGATGAGTTCTAAATGTTGTTATGTTACCTAGACCTTTGTGTCTAAATGTTCTTATGTTACCCAGACCTGAGAGTCTAAGGGTTGTTATGTAAGTACAATGTTGTTAAGATACCCGAACCGTTGAGTCCGAGGTTATCATGTAAGTATGTTATGTTATGTATGGATGTGTATATGTTACCCGGACCGTTAAGTCCTAGGGTGTGATGTAAAGTATGTTTGGTTATGGAAGTTTTATTTGCAAGTAATCCCTGTGTTCTAATCCAAATGATGTGTGGGAAGTGTGAACTTCGAGGACGAAGTTCTTTTAAGGGGGGTAGATTGAAATACCCCAAACCTTGATATGTTGTTTAAATGTTAAACTATTTTATATAAAGGCTAAAAAGTGCCTTAGAAACATCAGTGAACAATTTAAACCATAGTAAAACACAATAAAACACTAAGACACAGTTTGAGCAAAAACATGCTCTAAGCTTGGAAGTGAACTTGGTTAGGACCCAAAGAGCCTACCAAGACTTAATAATATTCAATTATGATTTAATAAGGCTAAATAAGTCCTTAGGGAACGTTGGTGGACAATTAAACCAAACAAAACACAAGAAAACACCTTAAAGTCAATTTAAGCAAATACTTGCTCTAGACTTGGTGTAACCTTGTATAATACCTAAAGGTCATTCTTAGACCTTATAAACATGCTAATGAACATGTTAAATCAATTACTAAAGAAAACCAAGCTTGAAAACAAGTTAAAACACAAAATGTGCTTTAAGGAGTCTTAAAGCACATTTTTGAAAAATTGTCTTGTAAATGAGTTTTGAGTGGCTAAATGACAATCTTACTCTTTAAATTAATATGTGTACTACTTAGTATCACATTAGGAAGTCTAAATCAATGGGAAATCAAAAATTTCACAAATATGTGCCTTGTTTTGTGAATAGTGCTCAAATAGTGCTAGTTTAAGTTATAAGTCAACATAAGTTGTTTAATTGGTCAACAAAGGCCATATATATGTTATATATTGAAGGGGCCACGGTTTTAAGGTGGGGAGTCACCAACCTAGTCATCCAACTAAAGAAAAGAAAAGAAATAAAGTAAAGTTACTATTTGCTTTTAAGCTTAAATATCTTGCAAAAGTGAGACCTCTCACCTCTCCTCTTCATTTCCTTGCCTTCCCACCGTGTTATTCCTCTATTCTCCCAACCAGAACCGAGCTTGCTACAGCCCCTCTCTTCTCTAACTTCAATTGCTCACCAAATGTTCATTAATGCTCCAAATCAAATTCTAAGACCATATTTGTCTTAGTTAGACCAAGCTCTTCACTTCTATCTTTTCAAATCATCAAAAGCTTCATTTTGGTGCCATGGAGATTCACCATTGAAGGAGCTTGAGCTCATATTTTCATGCCTTGTCATTCTCCTTTGCTTCAAGGTAAGGAAAACCAAAGAAAATCTAAGTTTCCTCTCATTTTTGTATGTGTCCGAAAATTCACCACACAATGGTGCTTTGTCTTGCTCTCTTCATAGCTTAATTCAAACTTCAAAGGGCTAGGAGGAGTCCTATCTTGCTACTTAACCAAGCTCTCTTTCGAATTCCAAAGGTAATCATCAAATTTTGGTGTTTTATGACACATATGTAAACCTAGGGTTTGACTATGAGTTTGGGTATTAAACTTAATGCTCATTACCCTTATATGTGTAATGGTTAGAAGATTGACAAGTGATAAAAGTTCCCTGCCGATTTTCAATCAAGAAATACAAGAGAAAACAAGTGAGAAAGCTTGGAAAACAAAGAGGTAAATGACCTCTCTTAATGTGGTTTTGTGTACTAGGAAATTGAGCTATATTTGCTTAATAATTAACCTAAAGAGCCAATGGGAAATGAGATAGAAAATTATCCATAAGGTGGACTAAAAGGACATGGGAGCATTGTTGTGTGTATTCGCAGGTTGAAGGCATTTAAATGTGGAAATTCAGTGTTTAAGGTTTATGCAATTTAAGGGCCTAAGTGCCAAGCAATTTAAGTTTGTGCACTATATTGTGAGGTAGTGTTGTCTAAAGGTTTAGTTGTGTGTAAAGAACATCTCTTGTGAAGATGGATATCTTTGGTGGTTAAAGGATGAAAAACAATATTTTTGTGTGTAAGGAATGTGTATTAAGAGATTTAGTGTTCTTGGTTGTATAATGGTGGAAAAACTATGTGTTTTGGTGTAAGGTGATACAAGAGAAGCTATGGCGAAAATTTAGTTGATAAACAAAGGAAGTATAATACCTTGTGAAGGATTAAGTATGAACTTGTGGGAAAGACTTGAGGAGTTTGTGTAAAGGAAGTGATGAGGATGCAAAATGATGCTTAGGAGTGGTTATCATATTAAGAAGAAACACCTTGGTTAGTCTAAGTTGTAGGTATGCATTACCACCTAGAAACCCAAAGGAAAAATGTTGTAAGTGTTAGGAATTTTTGTAAGAAATTGAGTAACAAGTTTGGTGATGATTAAGGAAGGTTTGGTGCATGTTTTAAGGTGTTTAAACATGTGGGAAACATGTGGAAAGAGTGTGGAATAAGTGGGAAAAGATTGGGGTGAATTTGGAGTTCAAAATGAGGAGAAAAACACTTTTTAAAATGGGGTCAGCTGTGGACCGCCCCTGTGGGGAGGTCCAGCGCAGGAGAAGTAGTTTCTGTTGTGGACCGCCCCTGGGACCTCCCCAGAGGGGCGGTCCAGACCAGAGAAGAAAAAAAAATGTGTTTAAGGCTTCTAATGATGGGGGATTGGAAGGTGATGGTTTTAGATGATGTTTAGGCCTTGTTTGGTGACATGTAAAGTCCTTAAAATGTGTAAACAAGTGTTAGGAGGTTTGACGAGTAAATGAGTGAGTGTTTAAGGACTTTAGAAGTAAGCTTGTACATGCATTTGGAGGATGTTATGTGAAGGTTTATGAAATACCCCGTAATTAAAAATAGTGATTAATTAGGCTAATAAATATTTTAGAAGCTTAATTAAGCCTAAATAAATATTAGGGAATAAATCCCGAAGAAAACAGATCCTTAAAATGGATTAAAAACACTAATGAACATTAAAGCACGTTTTTCGAGGTAACCGGGAAAACGTAACTTTAAGCGGGTCAAATAGACTCGTAACAATTTTAGTCAACTAAATAGCCATTAATAAATATTAGTGAAGGTCTAGGACCAATAAAATCAATAAAATGAGAAAATAGTAAAAACTGTCAAAAACGGGAAGTTGTGGGGTGAGAGTGTAATTAAAATAAGTTAGTGTGTCCACTTTGAAAATAAAAATGTAAGTGAGTGTGTGTGTGCTGTATGGGCCGAACTGCCCTCTCTCACACCCCTCTCTTAATTCCTTCCTTATTTGCAAAAGGACAAAACAAATAAAAAGCAAAAAAATAACTCTCTCTCCTCACTCACTCATAACTCACGTACTGCATCTTCTCCTTCCTTTCTATTCTCTTCTCTCGTGACTGTAATGGCGATTTGAAGCAGCCACCACACAGCCATATTCTTCCTCATCTTTGAAACCTCAAACCACCACCAAATGCTACAAAAACCATACCGTTGAATTCGTATCGTCAAGGAGACCATTCTCCACCTTCCAAAAATCTAAAACCACCAACTTTAATTTTGAGGGTATTATCGGTTGAGAGCTTTAAGAGCACCATTTCAAGATCTAGCATCTTCTCCATGTTCTAAGGTAAGAAGTAGACCCAAACTCCACTCTTTTCCATGTTTCCTTGCAAAAATATAAAACTCACGTAACACCACTATTATATTGCTAGCCATTTTGGTGTTCCATCTTGAGGGTTGGAAGCCTTGTCATTTGCTACTCCAAAAACCCCATTAGAAGCTCAAGGTAAGATCCCCTAAGAGTTTTAAATAAGTCCTCATAAGTTAGGGTTTAATACGTGAGATATAAAAACTTACTAGTTTGGTGTGTATGGGTGTACCTTGCTACGTGGTGTAGTTTGGTTGAAGTAAAACAAGAAAAAAGAAGGGAAGAGGAGCAAGAAAGGAGAAAGAGGAGAAAAGGAAAAGAAACAAAGAAACCAAGGTAATGTGAAGCCTCTGTATAATTTTAATGTTTGTGTATGTGTAGGAATATTGTTTTAGCAATGAACTAAACTATTGTAACCGAGGGAAAAGAATGGGTACACTAATGTGAATGGTAGTTGTAGTTTGAAGTTTTTGGAAACAAGAGAATAATATGCTAAGTGTAAATGTTGAGTGTGCAGGTATTAGAAATATATGTGAGAATAATGTATATGTTAAACAGGTTGTGAATATAGTGAGTGTGCAAAATTATGTGGTGAGAACACTTAGTAATGTAGGGAACCTCTGTCAAAATTTGTTTAGGAATGTAGAGTCTTGGTTGATGTTAGAAAAGAAAGAAACAAAAGAGAATTACAGAGAAGGAAAAAGAGATTGTTCACTTTGTTTTGTAACAGGAAAAGAAATGTAATTGAGTGGAGTTGTAAATGGTAAAACATGAGTGTCAAACTAAGTTAGGATAGTTTGAGAGTCATCGAGTTAGTGGGAAGAAGAATAGGAAGGTCTGTAGCATTATTTGAAGAAGTAGAAATGTAACAGAGGAAGAAAAATTACAGTAAGGGTGATTATGTAACGGATTTTTATAGCGTTGGTTTAGGCTAGTTTAAAATGCTTAAACAAAGTTAAAATAGGCTAGATTATATGTAGAAATATTAGGGAAGAGATTGGTAGAAGTTTGGAATTGAAACAAGTTGAAAAACCTATATAAATCACAATACTGTAACTAGTCCGGGTTGGCAAACCAGCGCACAAACCCGGACTAGCATGAAAACACGACAGAAAGTTTTTACAAGGGATGGTCCGGGTTTACAAACCAGGACACCAACCCGGACCAACCCTAAATCGCACCCGTAAGTTCTACAAACATGTGGTCCGGGTTTGTAAACTAGCACACAAACCCGGACCATGCTCAAATCTTACCCGAGAGTTCTAAAACCTTGTGGTCCGGGTTTGTAAAGTAGGACACAAACCCGGACCAGTCCCAAATCTTACCCGAAAGTTTTTCCAAGTGGGGGTCCGGGTTTGTAAACTCGGACAGTAACCCGGACCACCCCAAAATTTGTACAGAAACTATTTTAAAGCTTAGGTAAGGATGGGTAATGATGGGTAATGATATTATAAGATGATTAAGACATAATTAATGATGTTTAAAGGTCATTAAGGCCATAAACAAGTTTAGAAAATAATTTTAAGTAAGTAACATAAGTATATGTATTTGAACAATAATGAAATAGTAAGTATAGACCAAGGAATGTTAGTAAAGTAGTTAGTAAGGTTAAGTAAGGGTAATTAACCACCCAATTGTATGTATATGTTAGGACTTGGATTGTGACACCGGAAGGACGTTTGGAAACACGTACGACGGTGAACGGTATGGATTCCTCATGCCCCGTATGCTATCTTGGTTACTCTGATTTGTGTGTTGTGTGCTAATTGATCACCAAATAAGATAAATGCACGAATCGGAGTTAATATGCATACTTGTGAATATGTAGTGTTGTATGTTGTGAATATTTTCTTAAATCTTAGTTTGTATAATTCATGAAATGTATGGATGATAATGAATGTGTGTATGTATGATGTATTGCATTGTGACCGATTGTTTGCGTGAACGGACTTCTAACTTATTCCTAACAAGCTAACCAATCTAACTTAAATTGGTAATTAAATTGGAATGAGTAGAAGTCCGATATAGTTTCGGCCACGCGTGTGGATGAGGAGACACAAGAGGTTGGATCCGATTCCTGACTCTTAAACTGGTCCGCGGCCCAAATCCCTTAAGTGGGTAGCATCCCGGATTGGTGAGTCAAGTAAATCCCGGAGGTGGGACGGAGTAGTCCCCAGGGCCGGAGGTCCCGACGACTTAACTTGAGTATAAGTAAGTAAGTAAGAATGAGTAAGTAAAGTAAATGAAAGTAAGTAAGTGTAAGTAAGAAAAAGTAAGTAATGAGTAAAAGAGTAAAAGCATTCCGATTAACCCGGATGCATAATTTGGCTAACCTTGTGAAGGTAAGTAAGATGCGTGCTATTGTATTGTTGCCTTGGAATGTGTAATGTATTGAGCATGATTGTATGATGTATGTAAAGCATGTATGTATGAAATTAATGAATCGCATGTTTAGTGGACGTCAAATAGTCGGCGTGCCCTAGCTAGCACGCGGTGTGGAGGGTGATTTTTCGGTATGAGGGGGGTCTATCTAAATATGAACTAGCTGAGAAGCCTAGATCCTAGAAAATGTCATTCTGTGGAGGGTGATAACCCGTTAATCTGGCATCCCTCAAATACCTACTAAATCGTCCGTCTTTCCCAGAAAGCATAAAGGAGAGTGCAAGTGTGCACTAAACCCGCTCTCGATGGGCTCCACGCGGACTTATGCCCTAAGGGCGGAAATTGACTAGAGTCGCCACCTAGTTTGACCTATGATAACTAGGAAGGAAAATCGGGTTTTAAGAACCGTTAATTGACTCTGAGATAGTTGCCTATGGATTGGACTTATCTGATCATACCAAAGATTCTGTATTGGGTTCGTACTGGGTTACACCCCTCAGAAGTGGCAACGACCACGACTTTGGATTGGTGCCCGAGGAAACCTCAGTCTCCAATTGTCGGGATTGCCTTCTTTCAAAACCTTATTAGAGAGATTCAATTTAAAGCCAACGGATAGGATTAGGACAAGAGGAGAGAAAACGAGTGGATGAGACAAGCTTTTCTGCCAAGCTAGCGCCAAATGAAAGGATTGATGATTTTGGATGAGTATAGAATGAAGATTTGAGAAAAGTCTGAGGTTAAGTGAATGAACAAAACTTAGAGTCGGATAGTTTGAAGTTTGTAGGAGCCGAAGAAGGTTTGAGCGTTTTGACAGATATGAGAGCCACCTTAGAGGGGAAAGGGGTTTTTTTTGTTTGGAATGGGGTCGCACCCTGTGTGGGTTGCCTACGTACTCAACTCCCTGTTGAGATCAGACCTTACGTAATTCAGCATGTTTGGGTTTTGGAAGTTTTGATGTTTGTGGAGCTTGAGGATATTTGTAGTGTTTGAGATTTAGAAGGGTTCGAAGTTTCAAGAAGTTTCGGGTTTTGGGAGGTTTAGAGTCTGTGAGACGCCCAGGTCTGTGAGACATTGAAATCTTAGAATGATTGAGTCTGTGAGACGCTCGGGTCTGTGAGACATTCGAGTTCGTGAGATGTTCGAGTCCATGAGACGCTCGGGTCTGTGAGACTTTGGAAGTTTGAATGAAGTTGGAATTTGTAAGAGGATTTGAGTTTAATGCGAGTTGGAGTTTGAATGAAGATTTGGGTATGAGAGGCAATTGGTATTTGAATAGAGATCCCGAGTTTTTTAAATTTGAGGTTTGAAAGCAATGAGGAAAATCATTTTATTGTAAAAGGGCGGATAATCCTGAGGGATTACCCTATGTACCCCCTCGAGCACAACACTTAATGAATGGTAAGTGCCGAGGCTCGAAAGATGGGGCGATGTATTTATGTCGAAAACTAGGGTTTAGAGAGAAACACCATGAATGAGATGCCTTCGGTCAAACCCTAATAACGTCTCTAACTCCCGGGTTTTAAAACGTTAAAAATCAAAACATTGAAATCGAGCGGAAGGGAGTTAGACGATTCTAAAATCCCGGCTGCAACTAGGAAGGTCGTTACTTCCCTAGCACCCCGCCTTGTAAAAATCTAGGCTGCAATTAGGGGAGGTTTGTCACCCTAATGCCCCGCCTAAAGAGATCCAGACTGCGACAAGGGAGGTTATGACCCCAGTGCCCCGCCTCGGACTTTATTTTGGGAAGGGAGATAAGCGATGTTCTAACCATGGATGAAATGTTTTGAAGGGGTTAGACATTTCTTGCTCCCTAAAAACGGCTTATTTTTAGTTTGAAAACTGAGTTGGAAGAACTTTTGAAGTTGTTCGGAATTCTCTGTAAAGAAACGCTGATTTTGAGAAATGTTTTTTAGGAGAAAACTTTCTATATTTGAGAAGAGTTTTCTGTGATGTGAGAAGAGTTTTTCCTTTAAAATTCCACAAAATGGTTTCTTTTGAAAACTTAATGAAGTTTGAATAACAGGATGGTTTGAAATTCTTTTTGGGTTTTTGGAGTTTGAATGACATTTACAAACTGGCTGTAGACTAGGTTGAGTGAATTGGGTTTGATTTGATTTTGGTTTGACTTGTATTGGAAGATGAGCCGGGTCAATGTTTGAGTTAAAATGAGATTGGTCAATGCTTGAATCAACTTTTTTGGTCAAGGTCAACATTTTTGGTCAAGGTCAATGTTTTCTGGTCTTGGTTTGACATTTGTGGACTTGGTTTGACATTTGTGGACTTGGACTGATTGTGGGCTTGTTTTGAGCTTGTTGAGCCTGTTTTGGGCTTATTGGGCTTGTCTGGGCTTGTTGGGCCGGTTTGGGTCGAATGGGCCTAATGGGCCGAAGTGGGCTTTGCGCTTTGTTTGAATTATTGGTCAGATGGGCCTTGTGTGGGCTTTGGGCCGAATGGGCTTAAATGGGCTTAATAGGCCGAATTGTGCTTTGGGCCTTGTTTGAACTTTTGGGCTTTGGGGGCAAAATAGGCCTTGTTTGAGCTTTTGGGCTTTGGAGCAAAGTGGGCCTTGTCTGAGCTTTTGGGCCTTGTTTGGGCGTTTGGGCCGAAGGGGTTTAATGGGCCTAGTGGGCCTTGTTTGGGCTTTTGGACTGAATGGGCCTTGTTTGAGCTTTTTGGGCCAAAATGGGCCATGTTTGGGCTTTCTTTCCGAATTGGACCTTGCTTGGGCATTTGGGCCGAAGGGGTTTAATGGGCCGAGTGGGCCTTGTTTGGGCTTTTTTATTTAGGCTAAAATGGGCTGAAGATTGTTTTGGGCTGAAATGGGTTTAATGGGCCAGGTGGATTTGTGATTTGGTTTTGGGCTGAATTGGCCTATGGGCCCTATTTAGAATCAGGAAAATTAGGCCTTGTTGGAATTGGGCCAAAAATTGGGCCTTGGTTGGGATTTAGACAAAATGTGATTTAGGCCTTGGGTCTGATTTGGATTTTTGACTTGGTTTGGATCTTGGCCTCAATTGGTTATTGGGTGAATTGAAAAGGGGCCCAAGTTTGGATCATTGGGTTGAATTTGGACATGGACCAGATTTTAAAAATGGGTTGAGGTCTGATTTTAGATTTTGGGCCAAGTTGACTTATGAAGTTTGGGTCTGATTTTGGGTTTGGGACTTGTGAATTGAATTGCTCTTTTTTTTTTGGAACATCTTTTTTATTCTCATTATTAATATAGTAAGGTGTGGTTTGGGTTTAGGGGTCACCCTTTTGCTAGATGGGACCATGGCTCACCATTGGCAAGGGCTCACCCTCTATCCTAAGGCTTGGATCTAAGGACTATAACTAAGGCTTAGCAATATTTAGAGAGACAAAAAGCTGAATTGAAACTCTGCAGTAAGGTATGTAAAGCATGTACAAGTAAGGTGAAAAAGGTAGAACCCGATGACAAACATGAATAAGAGCAACAGATGGCTGTAGTTATCAAGGCATGGAGTGTAGTCAATCGTCATTCTTAATATCAAAAATAAGAAAGGCTAACCAAAAGGGTGTTTAAACCCGTGAAGAACTTTATTAAAGCCCACTGCATAAGTAATGGCCAAAATCAATCTAGGCTCAGCCAAGTCCGATTCACATTCAAACTCTGTCTCGTGCCAACCAAGTGGAAGCTTCAGGTTAGAACCCAGACAAACTCATGTGTACCTCGATCAGAACATTCATCAAAAGTATAAGGAATAATTATACCGAATGGACCTGAACACATAGCAAGCGGACAAGGCACAGTCAAATCACAAACCACCGAGGATACATAAACGGGCCCACAACTGACCGCCCCAAATCAGATCAGCCCACAACAAACTTTACTCTGCTCCAAGATGAATCGGTAAACATTAAACGATATGCACAGACAGACAGGGACTTCAAACATCCAAAGGCCGGAAAAAAGGTGAGGGTCCAAAGTTCACCATATCAGTACATTAATCCCAACAGTAGTGCTAACTCAAACCCAAAACAGAACAGCCTGCATAACAATAGATTAAACAGACAACATCAAGTGGAATTTTCAAACCCGAAGGAGCCGTGGTCAGCTGAAGATTACAAGCTGAGTCTAGCAATGAAGTCAAAGGTTTTCTCTGAGTCATTGGTCATTCACTCAACCCAGGTTCAAAATGAGAGTACTTCAGCCAAGTATAAGGGCAACGGCAGTTAGTATATGAAATAATGTTGTTCACCGGAATTGAAATAAGTACCGAGGCATGATAGAACCAACGGACAACAAGAAATCCCGCTGGAGGTAATCGATCAGCAGAACGATCATCTGGCGCTGGAGAGATTTGCATCCAAAATCCAGAATGCTCCAGAGAAGCAAATAAATAGTACGAACTGTATCATGCAATCGAAATAAACATATGAACACAGACCAAACCAATCGACAATAATAGCAACAGAGATGACAACATCTTAAAGGCCGGTAGAATAGCATGTCATCGCTTCGATTGAACTGGGTACCTCAACAGAATCACAGATGGAAGAGGTAGGAGCAAGATGTCAGAGAAAAACTAAAAAGAAATCATAAAAAGAAGAGGGGAGGAGATTTCTTCCCTTTTCTTATGATTCCTTTCACAGGAAAGAACATGCGACCGAGAATGAGCCACCAGAAAGCGCAAACCCAATTCGAGAAAGGAGTAGCGGTGCGGGTGGTGCTCATCATGAGTGAAGCAAGAACGAAAAAGGCGCAGAGCAATGGCCGTTCCTTGTTCGCCAGTTGGATTGTCGGATTTGCTGAAAGCGAGGAGATGAAAATGTCCCTCATTCGCAGGTTGGGTTGAGAAATTTCCGAAAACGCGGTGAAGGAAGCAAGGGAGACATGGGGCGTGTATGCTCTGGTTCGCCAGTTTGGGAAAGCAAAATATCGTGATGAAGAAGATGAGGGAGTGGCGGTGGACGAAGATACGGAACCGAGGAAAACTGGAGATGATGATAATGGTGGCGGTAGCTTGGTTGCTACATTAGGGCATTTTTTGTTTGGAGATCGAGAAGAAGAAGCGTGGATGAATGAGAGGGAGATGAAGGTCAGGGAAGAAGAAATCGGCTCCGTTTGTATCTGGCGACCGAGGGGATGAAGAAGACAGTAACGGGAAAGAGAGGGCTGCCTTGCGGCGACCGTCCTTTCTTAGGTTTAGATGTTAGGGCCTTTTATAAAACTGGGAATAGGATTAGGGTTTAGTGTTGGTTTCAGGGTCGGGTTTGACCCACGGTCAAACGGGTCTTGTTTGGTTGAAAAGGACATGACTCAAAAAAAATAAAAACACTCACTCTGCTCATTAAGGGAATCGAACCAGCTGAGCTAGTGCGAAACTCAATACATGATTGCGAAAATTAATATTTGAGCTAACACCAGCTGAAAGAAAATAAAATGCTCCACCGTGATTCGAACCCGAGATCTATTGATACTTGGACAAATGCACTAACCAATTATGCTAACTCAAAACTCAACATACAAAGGTGTAAAATAATAACAAGATAAGTAAATAAAACAAAATGAATGGGTTTAAAACCGGATTATTGTTTGAAAGTTCATTTTTGGAAAATCGTGTTTTTATGAAATGCTTTGAAAAATGTTATAAAATGACGGTTTCGTTGTGGCACGCACGCTAATATGTTTTGGAAAAGAAAGGCGACGACCCCTCTTATTATTTCAAAATTTGCTTTATGGGGTGAGAATTTTTGGTGTCTACACGCGGTATATGCGGAGTTTATACGCAGCATTTGCTGAGCCCCTTGGGGCACCATTTTTACTACACGCAGGTACTCGTGAAGGATGAAGACTAGGAGAGTTGAAGTTCAATTTCCTTGTCTTTCTTTTTGGATTGTAAACAATGAATTATGATTGGTGTACTGAGTAGTACATGGCTGTAGTTTTAATTAGCCGGTGTACCATGGGGTACACCTTTTTGGGATACTGTGAAGGGATTTAAATTGGTATAGATGAGTAGTTGGTAGGTACTCATTCTTTTGGGAAAGATTGGAAAGGGATGTAAGTACACACTTTAAATACTCGGTGATCCAAGAATGTAAGAATGTTGTTTTATATTCGGTATGCATTATAGTGGTAGCTCGGTATATTATGTTCATCAGACCGTGACTGTAAGTAGTAATAGCCTAGCTAGCCGTATGGGCGGTTAGCGGCGTTGTACCACCCGCCGTAGTAAGTAGTATTTCCGCTGCAAGTAACTCTGGATTATGGGATGATTGGACGGTAAGCATAGGATTAACGGTTGAGGTGTTACAAAAAAGTGGTATCAGAGCGTAGTTACGCTCTGATGTCCCTAATTACCGAGCATAGGGGATTACCGAGTTAGGATTTCAACCGTCTTAAGACGGATACTTATAAACCTAACTAGGAACTACCGTTGCTAACAACGGATACCCTTGACGTTCTTAGGAACGATACCTTGTTTAAATTCCAAGACCTTTGAGTCATATCTTGCGGAGCCTAATGTGAATGTTACATATTCAGATGTCAGGAAGAGGTCCAGGTCGCCCTAGAGGAGGGGGCAATGACGGACCCGGCACGCAGACGATAGCTGAAATCGTCGCTGCCACGGTAGCGCAGATGCTACCCCAAGTGATCCAAGCAATGCAACAAAACCAGCAAAACCAACAGAACCAAGCGGGACCAATCCCTCCCCCACCACCCAGAGAAGCGAACTGGGTAAAAGCTGTAGCGGAACTCCGCCCTCCGTGCTTTAGGGGCGAGAGTGATCCGGCTAAGCAAGAAGCTTACATCTCCGAGATGGAGACAGCCTTTGAGACCCTCGAAGCTCCTGCTGGAGTTCGAGTTAGAGTTACAGCCTACTATCTGAAGGACGCAGCCATGGATTGGTGGAAGCTAGTCAAGCAAGAGCACGTTAATGACCCCACATTCGATTGGGAAGCCTTCGCATCACTCCTCCGATCCAAGTATTACCCGGAACATGTCAAGACCAAGAAGAGGCTTGAACTTGACGCTTTGAAAATGACAGAGAAGATGTTTGTCGATGAGTACTACAGAACCTTCACATCTATCCTCCGTCTTCTACCCGACCTTGGGTACACCGGCCAGGTGATGGTCGATCGCTTCTATGGCGGTCTGAGCCATCGCCTTCGATACGGTATGGGCTACACACGATTTACCTCCCTTCAGGTAAATATCGGTTAACCCTTAGTACCATTTCGATTCTTTAAATTCCTTCAATTCTTTGAATCTTTCCTTATCCTTCTTAAATGAATCCCGGCTAATACCTGAAACTTCAAGAGTGTTATCACGCGGCTTCTCGCGTTGAAATCACTTGCCAATTACGGGATGAAGAAACCGCGCTTAAGCGCAAGGCCAACAACAAGAACACCAATGGCGAGGAGCAGAACCAGGGTAAAAGCTGGAAAAAGAAGAAGGGAAATTTCTTTCAGCAATCCCAAAAGAAATTCCCAAGTGAAAGCAGTGCCCATGCTGAGCAGGGCAAACCGGTTGAACTTCTTCAACTCGGTTCATCTGCACCGGTGGCAGCAAAGCCACCGAGATCATACCCACCTAAGGTAAACTTCTATTTCTAATTCGTATTCGTATCAGTATCATACCTAGTATATCCACGCACACATGTGCTAACCCTTTAAACCTTAGGTTCTGGCTCCGGCGTCACCAAAACCTTCTCCGATGGCCGCACCTGTGTGTGCAGGAAGTGCAACCTAGACCATCCCGGCAAGGACTGCTATGGGAGAGAAATCAAATGCTATAACTGCCAGAAACCGGGACATACAGCCAATAAATGCCCAGAGAATGCCAAGCCAAAGGGGAACTACCAAAGCTACAGGCAGAGGGAAGGCAAGGAGGTTGCATCTGGCGATGCACCGACCCAGCAGGCACCGCAGGGACAGGGATCCCGGGGACCTCAGCGGAGTGCACCTCAGAGGCAGCCTGTCCTTCATGTGATTGACCGTGATGGGTCCGGTTCTAAATCCGGCCCAGGTAATAATCTAAACCTTTAATCCTTGAAGTAGCATGTCTAAGTAGTAGAGTAACTGTTTGAATGAATGCATGAGTAAGTAAATTGAAGTGTGTATTAAGCATGAAATGAAGTAGTTGAAACTAGTACTCACCGTAGATGAAATTTGTAACCATAGGAAGCTTTAGTATCTGTTATCCGATACCGGTAAACCTGAATCAAGAAGAGATCGACATCACCAACCACTACTACACCAACGAAAGTGTCATGTCATCCAACCAGGTATGATCTTATTAAGGGGATACCTGACACCCGAAGCGCAAATCTCAATCATTCGATGATGCAACGAGCTAGGAACGGGTCAAGGTGGATTTTATACACCCGAATTCCCCGGTGGAGCGAAGATGAAGCTAAAGATGATGTGCTTGGGAAAGGATTGAAATCCTTATACCAAGACATACCAAGAGACACGAACACAAGACGGAGCAACGCCACCGACAATACCTCCAGTTTTAGACACTTGTCACACAAGCAGTAGAAATTGCACAACAATGTGAATATGATCCGATCCCCGCACTTGAAGCGGACCTTTGTATTGTCAACTTTTATGAGAAAGAAGGAAGACTTGGGTTACACCAAGACAAGGACGAGACAGCGGAATCTCTTGAACAAGGAGTGCCCGTAGTGTCTTGGTCCATTGGTGATGACGCCGTATTTTTGTATAGCGAGCAGAAGCGTGTGGACCTCGCACAGGAATTGGTATTGAGATCAGGAGATGTCCTAATCATGGGTGGAAACTCTAGGTTGCTGTATCATGGTATCAACAAGATCAAGCTGAATACAGCACCACCGGCCATAATCAATGCCACACACATGAAACCAGGACGCCTGAACCTTACCTTTAGGAAGTATTAAATGCATAATATCATGTAATGTACTAGTAACGTGTATTAGAGACACGGTATGTATGATGGTTGGTTTATCAATAAAGAACAGTGTTGATTTAAATTCCACTTGTGTCCACCATCATTACTTAATCACTTGTGAATTCAATAGGTTGTGGACTCGGTACCGAAGGTATCCTGAGCATCCTCACCGAGGCACAAGCCGGCAAAAGCGGCACCATCTTGACGAAAACCTTCCCAGTAAATGGCATTGAAGCCAATGTGTTATTCGACTCCGGTGCCTCTCACACTTTCGTATCGCCATCCTTTGTGAAGAGGTTGAAGCTAGATGCGGAAGAGCTACCGAACTTCATGGTTACTCTCCCATCGAAGGAGCGAGTAAAGTGCACCAAATACTATCAATCAGCCACCATCGAAATCAAAAACGAAGCGTTTCCCATTTCCTTCATCGAATTCAATGGATTGGGATTCGACTTAATCATCGGAATGAATTGGTTGGAGCGGCACAAGGGTAGAATCCTCTGCGCCGAGCATCGTTTGCTGCTCAAGAGTCCTTCTGGGGTTACTGTATCTTACCGCCAGAGACCGAGAGAGCCTTCGACCACACTCATATCTGCTATGGCTATGTACCGGGAGCTCAGAAAGGGCCAAGAGGTGTATCTGTGCTATGTGCAAGACCTGGAGAGAGATCCAGAGTTCAGTGATGATGTACCGATAGTATCTGAATTTCCCGATGTATTCCCTAAGGAGCTACCCGGCATGCCACCTCAGAGAGCGGTTGAATTTGAAATTGATCTTTTGCCAGGTACCGGTCCCATTGCTAGGGCACCGTACCGCATGGCACCTGCTGAAATGACAGAACTGAAAGAGCAGTTACGTGATTTACTTGACAAAGGGTTTATACGCCCGAGCGTATCACCCTGGGGAGCACCGGTCCTCTTTGTGAAGAAGAAGGACGGTAGCCTCCGACTATGTATTGACTACCGCGAGTTGAATGCGGTCACAGTCAAAAATAAATACCCATTGCCACGCATCGACGACCTATTCGACCAGCTGAAAGGAGCATCAGTCTTCTCCAAGATCGACCTCCGTTCTGGGTATCATCAAATTGCAATCAAGGAACAAGACATTGAGAAAACGGCATTCCGTACCAGATATGGCCACTACGAATTTACAGTGATGTCATTCGGTTTGTCAAATGCACCAGCAAAATTCATGGACCTCATGAATCGTCTATTCAGTGAGCAGTTGGACACTTCAGTGGTTGTCTTCATCGACGACATACTTGTATACTCAAAATCAGTAGAGGAACATGAAATTCATTTGAGGAAAGTACTTGAGACACTGCGCGAGAACCAGCTGTATGCGAAGTTCTCCAAGTGCGAGTTCTGGCTAGATCAGGTATCATTCCTTGGTCATGTCATCTCGAGCGCAGGCATTTCAGTTGACCCTTCTAAGATTGAAGCTGTACGATCATGGCCTAGACCCAAGACTGTTACCGACATTAGGAGCTTTCTTGGTCTAGCCGGTTACTACCGGAGATTCGTAAAGGACTTCTCGAAAGTCGCTAAGCCCATGACTACATTGATGAAGAAAGATGCACCATTTGTATGGACAGATGAGTGCGAACTATCATTTCAGAAACTAAAGGACTCATTGACCTCAGTGCCCATCCTTACTCTTCCAGAGGGCATAGAGGGATTTGAGGTATATTGTGATGCATCAGGCAAAGGAATGGGATGCGTACTCATGCAGCATGGCAAGGTTGTTGCTTATGCCTCCCGCTAGCTGAAAAAGCATGAGGAGAATTACCCGACTCACGACTTAGAGTTAGGAGCCATTGTCTTCGCCTTGAAGATATGGCGACACTATCTTTATGGGGTAAGCATCACAATCTACTCCGACCACAAAAGCTTACAGTATGTATTCACGTAGAAAGAACTGAATTTGAGACAGAGAAGATGGATGGAGTTTCTTTCAGATTACGACATCAACTTGCAGTATAAGGAAGGGAAGGCAAATGTTGTAGCCGACGCCCTGAGTCGTCGAGCACACTCGCTCCATTCTCTCGTTTCTTCTAGCTTGGTTGACGAGGTGCGAGACGCTCAGTTGAGTGACCCTTACATGACCGAAATCAGACAGAAGATCACAGATGGTACATTTGAGAAGAAGAAGTATGACTTCAAGCTACATGAAGATGGTCTGATTCGACTGAATGGCAGGTTATGCGTTCCCCGAAGCAATGCCGAGCTAAAGGATCACATCCTGCGAGAGTCACACAGTTCCACATTGTCAGTCCATCCAGGAGCCTCCAAGATGTACAAAGACATGAAGAGGTACTTCTGGTGGTCTGGAATGAAGTCGGATGTGACTGAATTTGTATTAAGATGCTTAACATGCCAGAAGGTGAAATTTGAACATCGTAGACCGGGCGGAATGGTACAATCGATGCCAGTTCCGGAGAGGAAATTTCATGATATCTCCATGGATTTTGTTGTAGGACTCCCACCTGCCAGGGGAGGACTCAACATGATCTGGGTTGTAGTCGATCGCCTTACCAAGGTTGCCAGATTCATACCGATGAAGGACACCTGGAAGGTAGTGAAGCTAGCTGAGCTATTCGACAGGGAGATTATCAGACACCACGGAGTCCCTAAGACTATAGTATCTGACCGCGACACCAGATTTCTTTCGAAATACTGGAGAGCTACACGGGAAGCGTTGGGTACAGAATTGAAGTTGAGTACCGCCTTCCATCCTCAGACCGACGGTCAGACAGAAAGGACCATCCAGACACTGGAGGACATGTTTCGGGCATGTGCCTTAGACTTTCAGGGGAGTTGGTTAGATAAGCTTCATCTTATCAAGTTTTCTTACAATAATAGCTATCATGCTTCGATTAAGATGTCGCCTTTCCAAGCTCTATACGGTAGACCTTGCCGTACACCTTTGTGTTGGGATGAGTCGAGTGAAGCGGTCATCATAGGACCGGAGTATCTTGAGCAAGTACAAGCTGAAGTTCAGCAGATTCGAGCTAATATGAAGGCAGCCCAAGATAGACAGAAATCCTATGCGGATGTGAGACGACGCGATCTTGAGTTCGCAGTGGGCGACCAAGTGTTCTTGCGCGTTTCACCTATGAAGGGTGTCTTCCGATTTGGCCAGAAGGGCAAACTGAGCCCAAAGTTTGTAGGGCCGTATGCTATCACCGAAAGAGTTGGAGCTGTAGCCTACAGGTTAGCACTACCTGAGGACTTGGGACGAGTCCATGATGTATTTCATGTGTCACAACTCAAGAAGTACATTGCTGATCCTTCTCACGTCTTAGAGCCTGAGAGACTATCTATTGAGACAACCATGAGATATGTTGAAACCCCAGTGAGAATCCTTGATAGGAAGACCAGAGACACTCGCCATAAGTCTATACGAATGGTGAAGGTCCTATGGTCAAACCATGATGTCGAAGAAGCGACATGGGAGTTGGAAGATGCCATGAAGGCTAAGTACCCACAGTTATTTATAGACTAGATAGCCTAGTATTTAGTAATACGGGTACGGGGCGTACCCCTTTTAAGGGGGGTAGAGCCTTTTTGCTTTTGCATTGCTTCGGGTTAGCATTGCTTAGTGTGTAGGTACTGTAGTAGGTTTTGATAGCACATGTAGTGCGGAGTGTATGTGTAATGTGAATGTATGGATGTGTATGTGCAATGTGTAATGTAATGGTGTAATGCGTATTGTGAATTGCAATTGTGTATTGTGTGATGATATGTATGGAAACGATGGATTGTGTATGTGAACTGTGCATGATGCTTGAAGTGTATATTCTTGCAATGTGTAAGAAGTAAACACCTCATAGGTGGAAGAAAGACACATTATGGCAATTGGTTTGCCTAATGAGTAGAATAATTAAACTATTAACCTTGAACAACTTTGAGGGCAAAGTTTCTTAAGGGGGTAGATTGAAATACCCCGTAATTAAAAATAGTGATCAATTAGGCTAATAAATATTTTAGAAGCTTAATTAAGCCTAAATAAATATTAGGGAATAAATCCCGAAGAAAACGGATCCTTAAAATGGATTAAAAACACTAATGAACATTAAAGCGCGTTTTTCGAGGTAACCGGGAAAACACGACTTTAAGCGGGTCAAATAGACTCGTAACAATTTTAGTCAACTAAATAGCCATTAATAAATATTAGTGAAGGTCTAGGACCAATAAAATCAATAAAACGAGAAAATAGTAAAAACTGTCAAAACGGGAAGTTGTGGGGTGAGAGTGTAATTAAAATAAGTTAGTGTGTCCACTTTGAAAATAAAATGTAAGTGAGTGTGTGTGTGCTGTATGGGCCGAACTGCCCTCTCTCACACCCCTCTCTTAATTCCTTCCTTATTTGCAAAAGGACAAAACAAATAAAAAGCAAAAAAAAATAACTCTCTCTCCTCACTCACTCATAACTCACGTACTGCATCTTCTCCTTCCTTTCTATTCTCTTCTCTCGCGACTGTAATGGCGATTTGAAGCAGCACCACACAGCCATCTTCTTCCTCATCTTTGAAACCTCAAACCACCACCAAATGCTACAAAAACCATACCGTTGAATTCGTATCGTCAAGGAGACCATTCTCCACCTTCCAAAAATCTAAAACCACCAACTTTAATTTTGAGGGTATTATCGGTTGAGATGCTTCAAGAGCACCATTTCAAGATCTAGCATCTTCTCCATGTTCTAAGGTAAGAAGTAGACCCAAACTCCACTCTTTTCCATGTTTCCTTGCAAAAATATAAAACTCACGTAACACCACTATTATATTGCTAGCCGTTTTGGTGTTCCATCTTGAGGGTTGGAAGCCTTGTCATTTTCTACTCCAAAAACCCCATTAGAAGCTCAAGGTAAGATCCCCTAAGAGTTTTAAATAAGTCCTCATAAGTTAGGGTTTAATACGTGAGATATAAAAACTTACTAGTTTGGTGTGTATGGGTGTACCTTGCTACGTGGTGTAGTTTGGTTGAAATAAAACAAGAAAACAAAGAAGGGAAGAGGAGCAAGAAAGGAGAAAGAGGAGAAAAGGAAAAGAAACAAAGAAACCAAGGTATGTGAAGCCTCTGTATAATTTTAATGTTTGTGTATGTGTGGAATATTGTTTTAGCATGAACTAACTATTTGTAACTGTGGAAAAGAAGGGTACACTATGTAATGGTAGTTGTAGTTTGAAGTTTTCTGAAACAAGAGAATAAATGTAGTGGTGTAAATGTTGAGTGTGCAGGAGGTATTAGAAATATCTGTGAGAATAATGTATATGTTAAACAGGTTGTGAATATAGTGAGTGTGCAAAATTATGTGGTGAGAACACTTAGTAATGTAGGGAACCTCTGTCAAAATTGTTTAGGAATGTAGAGCTTGTGATGTTAGAAAAGAAAGAAACAAAAGAGAATTACAGAGAAGGAAAAATGAGATTGTTCACTTGTGTTTTGTAACAGGAAAAGAAATGTAATTGAGTGGAGTTGTAAATGTAAACGTGAGTGTCAAACTAAGTTAGGATAGTTTTGAGAGTCCATCGAGTTAGTGGGAAGAAGAATAGGAAGGTCTGTAGCATTATTGAAGAAGTAGAAATGTAACAGAGGAAGAAAAATTACAGTAAGGTGATTATGTAACGGATTTTTATAGCGTTGGTTTAGGCTAGTTTAAAATGCTTAAACAAAGTTAAAATAGGCTAGATTATAGTAGAAATATTAGGAAGAGATTGGTAGAAGCTTGGAATTGAAACAAGTTGAAAAACCTATATAAATCACAATATTGTAACTAGTCCGGGTGGCAACACCAGCGCACAAACCCGGACTAGCATGAAAACACGACAGAAATTTTTACAAGGGATGGTCCGGGTTTACAAACCAGGAGACCAACCCGACCAACCCTAAATCGCACCCGTAAGTTCTACAAAACATGTGGTCCGGGTTTGTAAACTAGCACACAAACCCGGACCATGCTCAAATTTACCGAGAGTTATAAAACCCTGTGGTCCGGGTTGTAAGTAGGACACCAAACCCGGACCAGTCCCAAATCTTACCCGAGAGTTTTTCCAAGTGGGGGTCCGGGTTTGTAAACTCGGACAGTAACCCGGACCACCCCAAAATTTGTACAGAAACTATTTTAAAGCTTAGGTAAGAGGGTAATGATATTATAAGATGATTAAACATAATAATGATGTTTAAAGGTCATTAAGGCCATAAACAAGTTTAGAAAATAATTTTAGTAAGTAACATAAGTATATGTATTGAACAATAATGAAATAGTAAAATATAGACCAAGAAATGTTAGTAAAGTAGTTAGTAAGGTTAAGTAAGGGTAATTAACCACCCAATTGTATGTATATGTTAGGACTTGGATTGTGACACCGGAAGGACGTTGTGGAAACACGTACGACGGTGAACGGTATGGATTCCTCATGCCCGTATGCTATCTGGTTACTCTGATTTGTGTGTTGTGTGCTAATTGATCACCAATAAGATAAATGCACGAATCGGAGTTAATATGCATACTTGTGAATATGTAGTGTTGTATGTTGTGAATATTTTCTTAAATCTTAGTTTGTATAATTCATGAAATGTATGGATGATAATGAAGTGTGTATGTATGATGTATTGCATTGTGACCGATTGTTTGCGTGAACGACTTCTAAACTTATTCCTAACAAGCTAACCAATCTAACTTAAATTGGTAATTAAATTGGAATGAGTAGAAGTCCGATATAGTTTCGGCCACGCGTGAGGTGAGGAGACACAAGAGGTTGGATCCGATTCCTGATCTTAAACTGGTCCGCGGCCCAAATCCTTAAGTGGGTAGCATCATGGATTGGTGAGTCAAGTAAATCCCGGAGTGGACGGAGTAGTAGTCCCCAGGGCCGGAGTCCCGACGACTTAACTTGAGTATAAGTAAGTAAGTAAGAATGAGTAAGTAAGTAAAATGAAAGTAAGTAAGTGTAAGTAAGAAAAAGTAAGTAATGAGTAAAAGAGTAAAAGCATTCCGATTAACCCGGATGCATAATTTGGCTAAACCATGTGAAGGTAAGTAAGATGCGTGCTATTGTATTGTTGCCTTGGAATGTGTAATGTATTGAGCATGATTGTATGATGTATGTAAAGCATGTATGTATGAAATTAATGAATCGCATGTTTAGTGGACGTCAAATAGTCGGCGTGCCCTAGCTAGCACCGGGTATATGCGGAGTTTATACGCAGCGTTTGCTGGAGCCCTTGGGGCACCATTTTTATACGCAGGTACTCGTGAAGGATGAAGACTAGGAGAGTTGAAGTTTAATTTCTCTGTCTTTCTTTTTGGATTAAACATGAATTAGATTGGTGTACTGAGTAGTACATGTGCTGTAGTTTTAATTAGCCGGTTACCATGGGGTACACCTTTATGGGATACTGTGAAGGGATTTAAATTGGTATAGATGAGTAGTTGGTAGGTACTCATCTCTTTGGGAAAGATTGGAAAGGGATGTAAGGTACACACTTTAAATACTCGGTGATCCAAGAATGTAAGAATGTTGTTTTGTATTCGGTATGCTTATAGTGGTAGCTCGGTATATTATGTTCATCAGACCGTGACTGTAAGTAGTATAGCCTAGCTAGCCGTATGGGCGGTTAGCGGCGTTGGTACCACCCACCGTAGTAAGTAGTATTTCCGCTGCAAGTAACTTGGATTATGGGATGATTGGACGGTAAGCATAGGATTAACGGTTGAGGTGTTGCAAAAAAGTGGTATCAGAGCGTAGTTACTCTCTGATGTCCCTAATTACCGAGCATAGGGGATTACCGAGTTAGGATTTCAACGTCTTAAGAGGATACTTAGAAACCTAACTAGGAACTACCGTTGCTAACAACGGATACCCTTGACGTCTTAGGAACGATACCTTGTTTAAATTCCAAGACCTTTGAGTCATATCTTGCGGAGCCTAATGTGAATTACATATTCAGATGTCAGGAAGAGGTCCAGGTCGCCCTAGAGGAGGGGGCAATGACGGACCCGGCACGCAGACGATAGCTGAAATCGTCGCTGCCACGGTAGCGCAGATGCTACCCCAAGTGATCCAAGCAATGCAATAAAACCCGCAAAACCAACAGAACCATGCGGGACCAATCCCTCCCCCGCCACCCAGAGAAGCGAACTGGGTAAAAGCTGTAGCGGAACTCCACCCTCCGTGCTTTAGGGGCGAGAGTGATCCGGATAAGCTAGAAGCTTACATCTCCGAGATGGAGACAGCCTTTGAGACCCTCGAAGCTCCTGCTGGAGTTCGAGTTAGAGTTGCAGCCTACTATCTGAAGGACGCAGCCATGGATTGGTGGAAGCTAGTCAAGCAAGAGCACGTTAATGACCCCACATTCGATTGGGAAGCCTTCGCATCACTCCTCCGATCCAAGTATTACCCAGAACATGTCAAGACCAAGAAGAGGCTTGAACTTGACGCTTTGAAAATGACAGAGAAGATGTCTGTCGATGAGTACTACAGAACCTTCACATCTATCCTCCGTCTTCTACCCAACCTTGGGTACACCGGCTAGGTGTTGGTCGATCGCTTCTATGGCGGTCTGAGCCATCGCCTTCGGTACGGTATGGGCTACACACGATTTACCTCCGTTCAGGTAAATATCGGTTAACCCTTAGTACCATTTCGATTCTTTAAATTCCTTGAATTCTTTGAATCTTTCCTTATCCTTCTTAAATAAGAATCCCGGCTAATACCTGAAACTTCAAGAGTGTTATCACGCGGCTTCTCGCGTTGAAATCACTTGCCAATTACGGGATGAAGAAACCGCGCTTAAGCGCAAGGCCAACAACAAGAACACCAATGGCGAGGAGCAGAACCAGGGTAAAAGCTAGAAAAAGAAGAAGGGAAATTTCTTTCAGCAATCCCAAAAGAAATTCCCAAGTGAAAGCAGTGCCCATGCTGAGCAGGGCAAACCGGTTGAACTTCTTCAACTCGGTTCATCTGCACCGGTGGCAGCAAAGCCACTGAGATCATACCCACCTAAGGTAAACTTCTATTTCTAATTCGTATTCGTATCAGTATCATACCTAGTATATCCACGCACATATGTGCTAACCCTCTAAACCTTAGGTTCTGGCTCCGGTGTCACCAAAACCTTCTCCGATGGCCGCACATGTGTGTGCAGGAAGTGCAACCTAGACCATCCCGGCAAGGACTGCTATGGGAGAGAAATCAAATGCTATAACTGCCAGAAACCGGGACATACAGCCAATAAATGCCCAGAGAATGCCAAGCCAAAGGGGAACTACCAAAGCTACAGGCAGAGGGAAGGCAAGGAGGTTGCATCTGGCGATGCACCGACCCAGCAGGCACCACAGGGACAGGGATCCCGGGGACCTCAGCAGAGTGCACCTCAGAGGCAGCCTGTCCTTCATGTGATTGACCGTGATGGGTCCGGTTCTAAATCCGGCCCAGGTAATAATCTAAACCTTTAATCCTTGAAGTAGCATGTCTAAGTAGTAGAGTAACTGTTTGAATGAATGCATGAGTAAGTAAATTGAAGTGTGTATTAAGCATGAAATGAAGTAGTTGAAACTAGTACTCACCGTAGATGAAATTTGTAACCATAGGAAGCTTTAGTATCTGTTATCCGATACCGGTAACCTGAATCAAGAAGAGATCGACATCACCAACCACTACTACACCAACGAACAGTGTCATGTCATCCGACCAGGTATGATCTTATTAAGGGGATACCTGACACCCGAAGCGCAAATCTCAATCATTCGACGATGCAACGAGCTAGGAACGGGTCAAGGTGGATTTTATACACCCGAATTCCCCGGTGGAGCGAAGATGAAGCTAAAGATGATGTGCTTGGGAAAGGATTGGAATCCTTATACCAAGACATACCAAGAGACACGAACACAAGACGGAGCAACGCCACCGACAATACCTCCAGAATTCAGACACTTGTCACCAACAAGCAGTAGAAATTGCACAACAATGTGAATATGATCCGATCCCGCACTTGAAGCGGACCTTTGTATTGTCAACTTTATGAGAAAGAAGGAAGACTTGGGTTACACCAAGACAAGGACGAGACAGCGGAATCTCTGAACAAGGAGTGCCCGTAGTGTCTGGTCCATTGGTGATGACGCCGTATATTTGTATAGCGAGCAGAAGTGTGTGGACCTCGCACAGGAATTGTATTGAGATCAGGAGATGTCCTAATCATGGGTGGAAACTCTAGTTGCTGTATCATGGTATCAACAAGATCAAGCTGAATACAGCACCACCGACCATAATCAATGCCACAACATGAAACCAGGACGTCTGAACCTTACCTTTAGGAAGTATTAAATGCATAATATCATGTAATGTACTAGTAACGTGTATTAGAGACACGGTATGTATGATGGTTGGTTTATCAATAAAGAACAGTGTTGATTTAAATTCCACTTGTGTCCACCATCATTACTTAATCACTTGTGAATTCAATAGGTTGTGGACTCGGTACCGAAGGTATCCTGAGGCATCCTCACCGAGGCACAAGCCGCAAAAGCGGCACCATCTTGACGAGAACCTTCCCAGTAAATGGCATTGAAGCCAATGTGTTATTCGACTCCGGCGCCTCTCACACTTTCGTATCGTCATCCTTTGTGAAGAGGTTGAAGCTAGATGCGGAAGAGCTACCGAACTTCATGGTTACTCTGCCATCGAAGGAGCGAGGTAAAGTGCATCAAATACTATCAATCAGCCACCATCGAAATCAAAAACGAAGCATTTCCCATTTCCTTCATCGAATTCAATGGATTGGGATTCGACTTAATCATCGGAATGAATTGGTTGGAGCGGCACAAGGGTAGAATCCTCTGCGCCGAGCATCGTTTGCTGCTCAAGAGTCCTTCTGGGGTTACTGTATCTTACCGCCAGAGACCGAGAGAGCCTTCGACCACACTCATATCTGCTATGGCTATGTACCGGGAGCTCGGAAAGGGCCAAGAGGTGTATCTGTGCTATGTGCAAGACCTGGAGAGAGATCCAGAGTTCAGTGATGATGTACCGATAGTATCTGAATTCCCGATGTATTCCTTAAGGAGCTACCCGGCATGCCACCTCAGAGAGCGGTTGAATTGAAATTGATCTTTTGCCAGGTACCAGTCCCATTGCTAGGGCACCGTACCGCATGGCACCTGCTGAAATGACAGAACTGAAAGAGCAGTTACGTGATTTACTTGACAAAGGGTTTATACGCCGAGCGTATCACCCTGGGGAGCACCGGTGTTGTGAAGAAGAAGGACGGTAGCCTCCGACTATGTATTGACTACCGCGAGTTGAATGCAGTCACAGTCAAAAATAAATACCCATTGCCACGCATCGACGACCTATTCGACCAGCTGAAATGTAACACCCCTCACCACTAACACGATATAATCTCTCACGTAGCAATAAATAAAACGTCTCGCAGCGGAAAATAAATAACAAATACAAACTCACTCGGGTGTCACCGGCCATTACTCGCCCATGCGAGCAACGTAGCCAAACCACATCCAACTTCCAAAATAAACAAACTGCTAACCGCAGTGATAACGAGAAACTCCTATACATCATACTAAGTCCATAACCATAAACATCGACAAGTGAGCGACTACCCAATCCTGAATACACAACCTTACCATGACACAATTCACCATCTTCATTGCTATACAACATCTCCAGTTACCCTGTTCCTGCTCTTCAGCTCCGACAATGGTCAACAACCTGAAATGTGTAGTATCAGCGATAGACGCTGAGTATGCCGGGCCTGGACCCTAGTGGTCACTTGTCATTTTAACCATCTTATTAGTAGATTGGTTTCATGCTTTTCTTTTTACAGTTATAACCAAAACTGAAGCATAAATGTATAGTATACATAATCAACCATCCAAATATCCATAAACTTTTAACCATCCATCCAATCCAAACATCCATTTAATATTCCATACATCATTTATATATCGAACGTATCGAGTAAAACAATATAATGTACAATGTACATTCGCCGTAGCGTACAGTTCTCATATTTAATTTACCTTAGCCTTGTAGGCTCCATCCAATCATCAAACACAATGAAATAACCACAAGTATAACCAATGAACAACAAAGCGAAACAACGAGAATAATAAACAAGTATTTAGTCTCGTCCATGGTATTGTTCGCCACTGTATAAGTCTCAATTGTTTAGTTGTTCAGTTATACCTAGTGACAATGTCTCGTTAAAACGACATGTCTCTAGTTACCCATATATTATGGCGGGTCACCCACGGCAGTAGCCACTCCAACGGTAGAGTCTCCGACCAACGAGCCATTCTAGCTCACGGGAAATTTTCTTGATACTTACGGACCCGTACGCGGACATCCTGGTATCGTTTTTGTGATCACAGCGCGCACCAAGAGCCACATCCTCTTGGCTTTACTTCCATTCCATTAATTAAAATTATACCATCGCATCGCATTACCAAATTTTCTAACACAGCAGACTAAGGTCATTAGTCCAATCCGGAGTCTGTAAACTCGGGATCCAGTGCTAGATACAAGAGCGGCGTATAGAAAGGCCAATGCTCCGTATAAAAGTCTCAGATAATATGTATATGTTATTATTATAGTGCTACAACGTTTTACTTACGCTACTTATATTCATATAAGATAGCACCATAGCCGCTAGTTCGTTTTATATATATTGGTTCATATATACGAACCGGTACTGTTAACTCAACAACAGAAAATAATAAGCACTATAAATATACAATTCATGCATATTAATTATCAAATTCAGACAAACAATCTTATCACAGATCACACAGAAGTTGAACTGAGGAAGCCCTCAGAGACAATCCGAGACACATAACAACATACAAGTTATATCAACCAAATCCGAGCCCAAGGAGCAACCTTAGGACAACTGGATCAAACCCCTTTACATACCGTTCACCCTGACTGTATTACGGTGGAGTATGAATCAGCAAGATCCTACGCTCCGTGTAGTCCGTTAGCTCGTCAAGCGTCCTTGTCAGAAGTATACTCTAAACGGTAATAAAACTATAAGTCAGTCTCCATGACTAACTACATCCGGTATTTTCCGAACAATAAGTAACCCCGACAGTTCACCCCGTTTTCTACAATTGTTTGTTGCAGGTTTCTCTAAAACAGTCGGCTTTGTTACTTAAAACGCGTACGTCAAAACATTCAACTGTTAAGTTTAATTCCTTATATTTCTTTTAGTCTTATCCACATCTAGTTTTAGGTACGTAAACCCATAGTTCATGTATGCATGCATTCTTGTATTATATTGCATTCTAAAATTCATAGCTTAAAGATCGTAACTATATCTTTTTTTTTAATAACCACCACCATTAAATCATATGGTTTTCAACCAAAATATATTTATCCACCTTATATACATTATTCTTGTGTATGTATATATTTTTACCACGTAGGTAATTCTCATGAGTTTAATAAACTCTTATATTTCATGTTACTTTTTATCATCTTTTATTAGATGATCATTCCCATTAGTTGTATCATATTGTACAACTTATATTAAGATTATTATCCTAACATGAGTAACATTTTATGTTGTATAATTACAACTTCTAAGGTTTATTCAATAAATACCTTAGTTTATAAATCCCATTCACTTACAGTTTGTCACACCATTTAATGTGAATACCTTATTTGTATTAATTTCATTAAACCACCCTAATACCAAATAATTGTTATAATATTTATAACATTATAGACCTTAGTCTAAAATTCATTTTCCAAACTCTATCAATTCGGTAAAGCCCTTGAATTCATTTAAATTCTATTTTGACCACATAACATTATGTAATGCTATTCCATATGCTAATATCATTTGACATGATATTCTTATTTTCCTTTAATTAATAACCTATGGTTTTTATACCAAACTATTTATTATTGCCGCATGGGCACCATAACAAAACCATATTCTTTTTCACAAACCATAGTTTCCTTTATTTACAAAATCACCCATTATTTATACCATGTTATATATTCCATTTAATATAACATTTCTAACTTATAAAAGAGTATAACCTATGGTTATTTTTTTGTAAATTCCGAACAGCCCTTGTGCTATTCTATAATTGCCATTTGGCCCTATTTATAACACATAGTTCTTCCATATCATTAAAACCATATTTTATACACATATCTTAATAAATTCTCTTAATAGTTCTAAAAATCACCAAATTCCACCAAAGGGTTATAAATATCCTTATTAACCCATATACTTTTGATATTTACCATTCCACCATCATCTATTTTCTCCAAAGTGTCATAATGACATATTAACTATATATTATACATATATAGTTTATTTTAATTCCAAAATCCACCAAATAAATTCCTAAAAATTCCTAATAGCCCATGGGTGTTTAAAATACCATTGTACACCCTTTATTTTTGGTAATAACATATTTACCACATATGTTATAAAAATATTACCATTAAATACATAACTTATTATAAAACCTTAAATAAGTTATCTAACTTATTTATTTTGGTCAAAGCCTAGCATGTGGTCAAGGTTGACCACCTTAATATTTCCTTGACCACCAATTCCTTATAATTACGGTTTAGTACCCAAACTTTCTAGAAATTACCATTTAACCCCAAAACTTTATAAAATCTTATAAACTTTATTTTAACTCCTTTTTAACTCTAATTTTCGGCCTTATTATTCTAAAGCCCCCAAATTTAATTTAATTACACTATAACCCCTTATTCATTTTGGTAATAATTATATACCACCTAAACTTAAATAAAAGCTTGTAAATGCATAAATAAAATGGCCTAAAATACATGGCCTTATTACAAACATTGTCTTGCAAAATAAATTACACATAAATGTCCCAAAATACATATAAATTTTCGGCCTCACCATATATTCTTCATTTATTTACCAAACTTCCACATAATGTCTTAAATTTGACAATTATGCTTGTTTAATTAGTTATAAAATTTATTAAACCATTCCTTAAACATTTTAAGGTCAAACAAGACCTTATTTTACCCTTCACTCACGGCAATTTAATTAGGAGTAGTTTAAGAACACATTAACTTAGCAAAGTTAATGTTTAAGTGATTTATACCTTGATTTAGCTTAGGTAATCCTTGTTTGGTTCGGCCACCTTAAGTAGAAATTCTCCACAGCTTGTTTTACATGTTTTCAAACAGAAAACAAGGCCTAGTTAGTCTCCAAGCAAGATCTAACCATAAGGAGTAATTTAATGTAAGATTTAAGGCAAAAATCACCTTAAGAATGCAAGGAGAGTTCAAGATGGTTTCGACCTGAATCAAACACACCACAAGGTGTTAGATCCACCATATTGACATAGGAAATAGTTAGATCTCGAAATGCTACCTTGTTATTAGGTTTTACCTTGGAAAAATGCCTTAAAAGAGGGTATTTCCTTTGGATCTCGGCCATCCTTGCTCCAAATGGCTTACCAACAGATTCCTCATGAAAAGGAGAAAGAGGAGGCTATGAGCAAAGTTTCACAGCCGAACTTGAAGGGAATCAAAAGTTATGAGCTTAAAGCACATTTTTACCTTAAATGGCCAAGACTTGAACTTTCCTCCTTAGATCTGGTTATGTACGAAACCAACACTTCCTCTAACCTCCAAATCACTCTACATAGATGTATAGAAAAGGTTGGAGTGTAGATCAATCGAAAAAGGAAAGAAAGATGAAGAAAATGGGCATTTTTATGCCTTAAGAGCTTACCTAGAGCTTGAAACCTCATCAATGGTGCTTGGACACTTACCCACGGTTGGAGGGGAGCCAAAGAGAGCTCTTGGACAGAGCAAACTCGGCTGGAAAGAAAGAATGAGGGGAAATGAGCTAATATTGTCTTAAAGTCACTTTTTTGAATATTTTAGGTTATTATTGTTTTGGTGACTCATCAATGTTTGATTGATGCTGATAATTGAAGGGGAATTCGGTGGAGACAAGGCAAGGAGGCAGCCGTGATTGATTGGCAAGGGTAGGGCATGATTGGAGCCAATTTTGAATGAAAATGAGTTAAATAATGTTACTTTAATTCCATTATTGTAAGGTGACTAAGCACCTTTGTCTTGTACCAGCTGGAGCCACGAAATGCAAGGGAAAAGAGGAGCAATTGGAGGCTCCAAATCAGCTGGCTCACATGGGAAAGGTAAGTGGAGCCCACCTTTTTTGTTTTATAAGGTAAAGTATGTCTTTTTTTGTTATTTTATGCTAAAGTAAAGGACTATATTTAATTGTCACATGGGACTTGTCTCTTGGTCTGTTAAGAGACTTATTTATCTGATTTTATGTAGTCCATTTCGTGGTCAATGGTCAACATTGACCAACTTAGTCAATGTTGACCCAAACGGGCCCCACATTAGGGTTTTATTAATATTTTAATATTAATTTTGTAAAAATTCGTAAATTTCTGGAATTAATTCCTAATATCATATAATATGATATTTTATTATATTTAAAGGTATTTATAACCTTTTAGCTCATTTAAAACCAATTTAAAAGACAATTTCACAAAAACGTGCTTTAAGGAGTTTTAGCGCACATTTTGTGTTGCCTGGTGTTTCTGAGCTTGGTTTTCTTTGACAACGGTCTTGTTGTGTACCTTACATGATATTTGATCATGTAACTCAATTTTATATCATTTAAAGGTCATTAGGCCTTTAAGGTTTCTTAGAGTACATCTTTGCCCTTTTTGACCTTGAAGCATGAAAGTGCTTGTTCTTTGTGTTGGAGTGTTGTCCAACGGTTATAATATGTTTAATATTATGTTAATAAACTTAGGACAAATTTTTAGGTCCTAAGAAGTTCATTTGGGTATTTATTTACCCTTAACAGTCAAAGGGTGCAACATCTTGTTTTGTGTTGACCACTGTTGTTCTCAGTTGACTTTTAAGGCATGTTTAGGCCTTAATTAATGTGATTAAATATTTAATCCATGTTTTATTAATTTGGGGTATTTCAGTCTACCCCCCTTAAAAAGACTTCGTCCCGAAGTCTCTTAATCAAATAGGTAAGTATATATAAATGTATAACTACCCATTGCTCCCATAATGTATATCTATGTGATATATCATTTACACACATCGTGTTGTGCTTATACAGCACATAGCCATCACGTTGTGGCGTTAGTTCAATCATATATGGATATAGGTGATCCATCAGCACCATCATTTCCTATCAGTTCTACCAACCCTGACAACCTCCCTAAGGTTTCCATAACATTCCATATCTAATGATTCATTTCGTATCTAGGCGATACCATATGTAATCATTCTATAAAGCAATATGAATACATATCACAGATAGCATAAGAAAAGTGTTATACACATGGTGTAGACACAACATTCATACAGGTATCTCGTAAGATACATACATACAAGTGTACATCACACACAAACAAACCAAACAACGCACGCCCCGCGTACCAACCATAACCAACAAAATCAATTCACTGTATGCCATGCATACTAAATAATTCACATACCAACCAAACAAACCTCGTATGCCCCGCACACCACCAATTCTTTTATGCAATGCATATCAACAGCCAAAACTTAGTGCACACATGTGCACAGCCAAGGGGCTCTACCCCCCTTAAAAAGGTTACGCCCTCGTACCCCACAAGTATACAACAGCCGCTCAACAAGGAGCGCTGGATACTTGGCTCTCAAAGAGTTCTCCAACTCGTGGATTATCCTCATATCAGAGAGACGGGTATGACTCTAGCCCTTCAGGGTTCCACAATATAAAGGTGAGGCACTATCTTTTGTGCTCTCTCCCAGTTCATTCTTTGGGCCCACTCGCTCCGTATGAGGTGTAGACCCATGAACAAGGCTCAATTTGCCTCTTTTTTTTTGCTGGAATCCACTGTTTGGATCACTAGCATACATGCGTGTTCTTCTCTCACTGACATTCAGTTTGAGATGTAATATGACATTGGCTACTGTTAGTACTTAGTGCTCTTTGCACTGTCTTTGTAATACTAAGACGTACCAGCCTATATGTCCACAAAGATGATGTTTGTCATCCATGTCTCCTGGTGGTTTTGTTCCGAGTAACACTGTTGTAGTTCTCTTTTTTTTTTACACACTCTGTTGATATCCACTTATCTTTCTGCATTCCCATAGATTAATAACTGCACAGTGCAAACCAAAACACTCAGTCATACAGAGTGCAGAGGCGTAAACGCTCAACAGCTAATATCCAATGAGGCAAATAGAAAAGATGTGCGAATTATCCTGTGAGTGGTACATTCCAAATCCACTGTTCCTTGAGCAAGGTTTCTGCTATCATATAGCTTTATCTTTTCTCCTTGCGTAGTCACGCGTTTATATCCATATCATCTGGTAGATTTCCTCTGGATTGTAATATTTGCTCGGTCCTTATGAGGATTCTACATATTATCCGTCCATAACGGGTTTTCCTGTTTTTTTTTTTTTTTTTTGGGTTCCTGTCCTTGAATGTTTCCCTGTCTTCACTGTATACTGTCTACTGTTCTCTGTTGAAGGTTCTTTTTTTCTAGCTTGTTGGTTTAACTGCGGCTCTTCTCGTCCATCTTCGAGGTAATCCGTCTTACGTCCGTAGAATGGAGTTGACTACTTCTCGTGTTCCTAACACTACTTGTCTACTTGCATGGGGTACCGTACTGATACATTACTACTTACCCGACTAACTCATAAATAAGTCTGTCAGGCCCACATGCTCCTAACGGAGTGCGGTCGTCCCATGTCTCGTTTAGTAAACTGGTAATGTCTGTCACACGGTTGTTGTGAAGTATTCTGTTGTCAATCTCCCTCTGATGGATATCCCTTTTTTTTCCTTCTTCTTCTTTCTTCTTCTTTTTGTCTTCTTTTTTGCTTCTTTTTTTTTTTGTAATAGTTCATGTTATCAGTTATCTGTAATAAGTGCTATTGCCTTAGTGGCATCCGTGGTAATTCGTGCCATAGACTGTTATTTAACTCGGTGTAAGTAAAATCCGTGCTATATTAGCAAACTTGTTTCTCTTTTTTTTGATCTCATTGAGTACAACACATTTCCTTTTTCCCTGTTTATCATGATCAACTCTCCATAGTTCACATTCTCCCCTCATCCGTTTAATTGGATGTATTGCAGATTGCATAAGCTTGAGCAACTTGGCTCTTCACTTCCCAACCATCCTCACTGACGGTGGTGCATCTACAAAGGGTATGCTTGTCCATAAGGACTAAACATGTATCACTAGTAGTGATTAGCATTAAATGCATATACTCTGATGGTATTTGGCTAATAGCCCTGTCTGAAACTTCCTCGAACGTTTAAACTGGTGTGTTTCTTTTTTTTACAGTCATAGTGGCTGTATATTGTCCAGTTGCAGTGGTTGGACTATCGGTCCTTCCAAAATTGCATAGGTTTCTAATCTCAGGTTTGAACGAAAAGTTTGAAAAACTTTTTTTTTTATAAAAGGTTAAAAAGTAGTAGTTGTTACTGTTGCATTGCATTTGCAGTAGCTGTTACTGTTGCTGTCGCTGCACTTGCTGTAGCAAGTGCGCAGGCAGATGGAAATTTCAGTGGTTTTCTTCATAGCGCTTGCAATAGCAAGTGCGCCATGCAGGTGGAAATTCTGGTTCAGTAATTCCGGTCTCATTGACTCTGTCGTTGAGTATGGGCTACATGGTAGTGTAAGCATTAACATCCTGTTCATATATATATATCCGTCAAGGTTTAAAACTTTTGGTACTGAGTTCACACAACTAATCCCAAAGTCTTACACAAAAAGGCGAGTGGTCAATGGCACACTCCCACATACTGTCTAACATCCAAGGTGAACATGAAAGTAAGCACACATCATAGTAAGTAAAAATCTTCCACAGCGGTCTTATGGAGTTAGGGTATCATGCCCTATCTACTCCCTTGCCTTTAGGCTCCAGCATCAGTAGATGTCTGGCCATCCTGACCGCCTCGTGGTACTCCAGATCCTCCAGCTGAGGTCTTCTGAGTATTCTTTGGTGGCCTGTAATTACGGCTCTCTGGGTTCATCCAGCATTCAATTCCCTATGGTCCTCTTTGTGGCAGCACCGACATTCGACTTTGCGGCCTTCGCAGTCGACCCCGGATGGTCTTTCCCACAACGCTTACAGTAAAAATGGCGTGGGGTTGTCCGGTGCCTAATGGTAGTATTTAAGTTTAAGTTAAAACTGATGGTATAAAGGTTAAGATTACATTTATTTAAGAGGTAGGTGTTCTCACCTTAGGAGGTGCAGATCTCAAGGCTTAGCATCAATAGTGGCCGGTCAACTGAAGGACGGGCTCTTTCCCTTTCTTTCCCTGGTGACCCTGCTGCCCTTTCTTTTAAAGAATTTCTGTTAAAGGTTTCGGGTCAGCATTCCTAAAGGTATTTAATGGTAAACAATTTAGAATGGGATAAGTCCTTACTTTCCCTTCTTTTGGCTTTCGCCGGAGATGCTCCTCCACCCTCAGACTCTCCCTCAGGGTTCTTCCTTTTCTTGGCCCCGAGAGTCTCTTCCCGAGTCTGGAGCATTAGCTCCGTCCTCGAGGCAGCCTCATAACACTCCTGGAATCTCCTTGGTAAGTTCTCACAAAGTTAATTGGTAATGTAGTAAGTAAAGAATTTTATGGCTTTCATGTTAGCACCCTGATGGTAATGTAGGGGTAGCACCCATCGCCATCTGAATGCGAATTATAGTCCTCCCCGAACTTCTCGTCCTTACGGTCTCTGAGTAATCCACACCGGGATGAAGTCCAGTAGACCAATGAATCGAGTAATACTCATCCACGGTCAGACCTCCTTGGTCAATGTTTCGAACTCATGGCGCTTCTGTTAAGATGAGCTGGGTAGTACTTCCTCTCAGTAACTCGACAAAGGCAGCCCACAAAAAGTCGGGCGTAGCCAGGTGCTGGTCCTTGACCAACCTCCACCAGGTGCTGGCTGCGTCCTTCAGATGGAAAGCAGCAATGGCGACCTTCTTGTCGTCAGGTACTTGTAAGCTTCAAATGCTTCTCGTGTTCAACAATGTAACGCTCCAAAGCTACGGGGTCTGGTTCCCCTGAATACGTAGGTGGTCGGGTCTCGCTAACTGACTTCAGTCAGTTCGTTTCCCTGGGCTGTGGCGGGTGGGCTGGTGCTCCTCCTATCTAAGTACCCAGCTGTGCAAGAACGGCTGCAACCGTCTCAGCAACTCCTGTAATGCCAGGGTCACCGCCTCCACCTCTTCCAGTACCACGCCCTCTAGTCCCACCAGACATCTGTAGTACAGTATGTCACAAAAATACTCGGTAACTTACCGTACACAACCGATAGATATCAAGTTGCCTTAAGGCTAACCTGTCACGCAATTTGCGTTACTAGACACAGTATCTTTCTAAGACGAATTGTCCCGTACTTCCCAAATGTTTCCCATAATTTCCCAAGTCCTAAGCTCACTGTCTTAACCTATTATCTCGTCATCAGAGCGGTACTCCGCTCTGATACCACTTTTGTAACACCCCTCACCACTACCACGATATAATCTCTCACTTAGCAATAAATAAAACGTCTCGCAGCGGCAATAATCCAAATACAAACTCACTCGGTGTCACCGGCCATTACTACTCGCCCATGCGAGCAACGTAGCCAAACCACATCCAACTTCCAAAATAAACAAACTGCTACCGCAGTGATAACGAGAAACTCCTATACATCATACTAAGTCCATAACCATAAACATCGACAAGTGAGCGACTACCCAATCCTGAATACACAACCTTACCATGACACAATTCACCATCTTCATTGCTATACAACATCTCCAGTTACCCTGTTCCTGCTCTTCAGCTCCGACAATGGTCAACAACCTGAAATGGTGTAGTATCAGCGATAGACGCTGAGTATGCCGGCCTGGACCCTAGTGGTCACTTGTCATTTTAACCATCTTATTATTAGTAGATTGGTTTCATGCTTTTCTTTTTACAGTTATAACCAAAACTGAAGCATAAATGTATAGTATACATAATCAACCATCCAAATATCCATAAACTTTTAACCATCCATCCAATCCAAACATCCATTTAATATTCCATACAATCATTTATATATCGAACGTATCGAGTAATAACAATATAATGTACAATGTACATTCGCCGTAGCGTACAGTTCTCATATTTAATTTACCTTAGCCTTGTAGGCTCCATCCAATCAACACACAATGAAATAACCACAAGTATAACCAATGAACAACAAAGCGAAACAACGAGAATAATAAACAAGTATTTAGTCTCGTCCATGGTATTGTTCGCCACTGTATAAGTCTCAATTGTTTTAGTTGTTCAGTTATACCTAGTGACAATGTCTCGTTAAAACGACATGTCTCTAGTTACCCATATATTATGGCGGGTCACCCACGGCAGTAGCCACTCCAACGGTAGAGTCTCCGACCAACGAGCCATTCTAGCTCACGGGAAATTTTCTTGATACTTACGGACCCGTACGCGGACATCCTGGTATCGTTTTTGTGATCACACACAGCACCACAGAGCCACATCCTCTTGGCTTTACTTCCATTCCATTAATTAATTAATTATACCATCGCATCGCATTACCAAATTTTCTAACACAGCAGACTAAGGTCATTAGTCCAATCCGGAGTCTGTAAACTCGGGATCCAGTGCTAGATACAAGCGGCGTATAGAAAGGCCAATGCTCCGTATAAAAGTCTCAGATAATATGTATATGTTATTATTATAGTGCTACAACGTTTTACTTACGCTCCTTATATTTCATATAAGATAGCACCATAGCCGCTAGTTCGTTTTATATATATTGGTTCATATATACGAACCGGTACTGTTAACTCAACAACAGAAAATAATAAGCAGCTATAAATATACAATTCATGCATATTAATTATCAAATTCAGACAAACAATCTTATCACAGATCACACAGAAGTCTGAACTGAGGAAGCCCTCAGAGACAATCCGAGACACATAACAACATACAAGTTATATCAACCAAATCCGAGCCCAAGGAGCAACCTTAGGACAACTCGGATCAAACCCCTTTACATACCGTTCACCCTGACTGTATTACGGTGGAGTATGAATCAGCAAGATCCTACGCTCCGTGTAGTCCGTTAGCTCGTCAAGCGTCCTTGTCAGAAGTATACTCTAAACGGTAATAAAACTATAAGTCAGTCTCCATGACTAACTACATCCGGTATTTCCGAACATAAGTAACCCCGACAGTTCACCCCCGTTTTCTACAATTGTTTGTTGCAGGTTTCTCTAAAACAGTCGGCTTTGTTACTTAAAACGCGTACGTCAAAACATTCAACTGTTAAGTTTAATTCCTTATATTTCTTTTAGTCTTATCCACATCTAGTTTAGGTACGTAACCCATAGTTGCATGTATGCATGCATTCTTGTATTATATTGCATTCTAAAATTCATAGCTTAAAGATCGTAACTATATCTTTTTTTTTAATAACCACCACCATTAAATCATATGGTTTTCAACCAAAATATATTTATCCACCTTATATACATTATTCTTGTGTATGTATATATTTTTACCACGTAGGTAATTCTCATGAGTTTAATAAACTCTTATATTTCATGTTACTTTTTATCATCTTTTATTAGATGATCATTCCCATTAGTTGTATCATATTGTACAACTTATATTAAGATTATTATCCTAACATGAGTAACATTTTATGTTGTATAATTACAACTTCTAAGGTTTATTCAATAAATACCTTAGTTTATAAATCCCATTCACTTACAGTTTGTCACACCATTTAATGTGAATACCTTATTTGTATTAATTTCATTAAACCACCCTAATACCAAATAATTGTTATAATATTTATAACATTATAGACCTTAGTCTAAAATTCATTTTCCAAACTCTATCAATTCGGTAAAGCCCTTGAATTCATTTAAATTCTATTTTGACCACATAACATTATGTAATGCTATTCCATATGCTAATATCATTTGACATGATATTCTTATTTCCTTTAATTAATAACCTATGGTTTTTATACCAAACTATTTATTATTGCCGCATGGGCACCATAACAAAACCATATTCTTTTTCACAAACCATAGTTTCCTTTATTTACAAAATCACCCATTAATTTATACCATGTTATATATTCCATTTAATATAACATTTCTAACTTATAAAAGAGTATAACCTATGGTTATTTTTTTGTAAATTCCGAACAGCCCTTGTGCTATTCTATAATTGCCATTTGGCCCTATTTATAACACATAGTTCTTCCATATCATTAAAACCATATTTTATACACATATCTTAATAAATTCTCTTAATAGTTCTAAAAATCACCAAATTCCACCAAAGGGTTATAAATATCCTTATTAACCCATATACTTTTGATATTTACCATTCCACCATCTATTTTTCTCCAAAGTGTCATAATGACATATTAACTATATATTATACATATATAGTTTATTTTAATTCCAAAATCCACCAAATAAATTCCTAAAAATTCCTAATAGCCCATGGGTGTTTAAAATACCATTGTACACCCTTTATTTTTGGTAATAACATATTTACCACATATGTTATAAAAATATTACCATTAAATACATAACTTATTATAAAACCTTAAATAAGTTATCTAACTTATTTATTTTGGTCAAAGCCTAGCATGTGGTCAAGGTTGACCACCTTAATATTTCCTTGACCACCAATTCCTTATAATTACGGTTTAGTACCCAAACTTTCTAGAAATTACCATTTAACCCCAAAACTTTATAAAATCTTATAAACTTTATTTTAACTCCTTTTTAACTCTAATTTTCGGCCTTATTATTCTAAAGCCCCCAAATTTAATTTAATTACACTATAACCCCTTATTCATTTTGGTAATAATTATATACCACCTAAACTTAAATAAAAGCTTGTAAATGCATAAATAAAATGGCCTAAAATACATGGCCTTATTACAAACATTGTCTTGCAAAATAAATTACACATAAATGTCCCAAAATACATATAAATTTTCGGCCTCACCATATATTCTTCATTTATTTACCAAACTTCCACATAATGTCTTAAATTTGACAATTATGCTTGTTTAATTAGTTATAAAATTTATTAAACCATTCCTTAAACATTTTAAGGTCAAACAAGACCTTATTTTACCCTTCACTCACGGCAATTTAATTAGGAGTAGTTTAAGAACACATTAACTTAGCAAAGTTAATGTTTAAGTGATTTATACCTTGATTTAGCTTAGGTAATCCTTGTTTGGTTCGGCCACCTTAAGTAGAAATTCTCCACAGCTTGTTTTACATGTTTTCAAACAGAAAACAAGGCCTAGTTAGTCTCCAAGCAAGATCTAACCATAAGGAGTAATTTAATGTAAGATTTAAGGCAAAAATCACCTTAAGAATGCAAGGAGAGTTCAAGATGGTTTCGACCTGAATCAAACACACCACAAGGTGTTAGATCCACCATATTGACATAGGAAATAGTTAGATCTCGAAATGCTACCTTGTTATTAGGTTTTACCTTGGAAAAATGCCTTAAAAGAGGGTATTTCCTTTGGATCTCGGCCATCCTTGCTCCAAATGGCTTACCAACAGATTCCTCATGAAAAGGAGAAAAGAGGAGGCTATGATCAAAGTTTCACATCCGAACTTGAAGGGAATCAAAAGTTATGAGCTTAAAGCACATTTTTACCTTAAATGGCCAAGACTTGAACTTTCCTCCTTAGATCTGGTTATGTACGAAACCAACACTTCCTCTAACCTCCAAATCACTCTACATAGATGTATAGAAAAGGTTGGAGTGTAGATCAATCGAAAAAGGAAAGAAAGATGAAGAAAATGGGCATTTTTATGCCTTAAGAGCTTACCTAGAGCTTGAAACCTCATCAATGGTGCTTGGACACTTACCCACGGTTGGAGGGGAGCCAAAGAGAGCTCTTGGACAGAGCAAACTCGGCTGGAAAGAAAGAATGAGGGGAAATGAGCTAATATTGTCTTAAAGTCACTTTTTTGAATATTTTAGGTTATTATTGTTTTGGTGACTCATCAATGTTTGATTGATGCTGATAATTGAAGGGGAATTCGGTGGAGACAAGGCAAGGAGGCAGCCGTGATTGATTGGCAAGGGTAGGGCATGATTGGAGCCAATTTTGAATGAAAATGAGTAAAATAATGTTACTTTAATTCCATTATTGTAAGGTGACTAAGCACCTTTGTCTTGTACCAGCTGGAGCCACGAAATGCAAGGGAAAAGAGGAGCAATGGAGGCTCCAAATCAGCTGGCTCACATGGGAAAGGTAAGTGGAGCCCACCTTTTTTGTTTTATAAGGTAAAGTATGTCTTTTTTGTTATTTTATGCTAAAGTAAAGGGCTATATTTAATTGTCACATGGGACTTGTCTCTTGGTCTGTTAAGAGACTTATTTATCTGATTTTATGTAGTCCATTTCGTGGTCAATGGTGAACATTGACCAACTTAGTCAATGTTGACCCAAACGGGCCCCACATTAGGGTTTTATTAATATTTTAATATTAATTTTGTAAAATTTGTAAATTTCTGGAATTAGATTCCTAATATCATATAATATGATATTTTATATATTTAAAGGTATTTATAACCTTTTAGCTCATTTAAAACCAATTTAAAAGACAATTTCACAAAAACGTGCTTTAAGGAGTTTTAGCGCACATTTTGTGTTGCCTGGTGTTTCTGAGCTTGGTTTCTTGACAACGGTCTTGTTGTGTACCTTACATGATATTTGATCATGTAACTCATTTTATATCATTTAAAGGTCATTAGGCCTTTAAGGTTTCTTAGAGTACATCTTTGCCCTTTTGACCTTGAAGCATGAAAGTGCTTGTTCTTTGTGTTGGAGTGTTGTCCAACGGTTATAATATGTTTAATATTATGTTAATAAACTTAGGACAAATTTTTAGGTCCTAAGAAGTTCATTTGGGTATTTATTTACCCTTAACAGTCAAAGGGTGCAACATCTTGTTTTGTGTTGACCACTGTTGTTCTAGTTGACTTTTAAGGCATGTTTAGGCCTTAATTAATGTGATTAAATATTTAATAATGTTTTATTAATTTGGGGTATTTCATCCTCTCACATTCCACATAAGTATCTTCATTAATATAAATATGGGGCTAGGACTTAGATACCAGTCTCACTAGTCTCCAGTGGGTGCTTTTAAGAAATCTTGGGGCTCTCCGACAGACTTATTAGAAATCTTATGAGAACAAGAATTTTGAGAGCTAGAGACATTAGCCTTTAAATTGTGAGCGGCACCCATAGGTTCTTGAGTGGAGACAGGAACTTTAGGACCCAAATCAGATTGCTTAGAATGATTCTTAGCCATCATCCTCCCAACCTGAGCACTACTAGGGGACACAGGATTAGGGGCATCAGAACAAACTTCACCTTGCTTGTTGAGCGATTTTTGAATTACGACCATCAAATTCCCAGTCCATAATAGCCCTGGAAAAATTTCGAGCCACTTTATTTTTCTTTGGAACCATCCATTCTCCATAATCAGAAACCACATGGTTGTTTGGTTCTAGAGGAGGATCTTGAATTAGCTTTACACCATCTTGCTTAACTTGTTGTTCTGATTCCTTGAAAGAGCATTCAGTCTCCTTATGTTCATAACAACCACACGAAAAACATACAAGGTGAAGCCCCTCATATTCGATTTTCATAGTGCTCCTACGGAATCTGTATTTGGCAAGCAGCGTTCTGGTAAGATCCACCTCCACCGCCACTCTCTCTAACCTGGATTTCCCAAAGATCGACGGAGATAAATCGATACGCTTAACTATACCAACTTTGGACCCAACAATGCTTACAAAATCTTCGTTGTAGTATTCACTAGGAAGATCAGGGAATCGAACAAGCACTTCCAGGCTCGACATGGCTTCCGTGTTGGGGTTAAAGTTCGGCATCCACCTCCTGACCGTGAGGTAATGGTCCATAATGGGCCAGGGACCTTCAGAGAGTACAAACTGCATATCCTCAGGGTTAGCGAATGTCACCTTGAAGAAACCGTTGGTCAGGTCGTCGAGGGAGAAGTCCCCTTGTGTTTTCCATCGATTCTTCAAGCGGTCAGAGAGCACATTCATTAGGAGATTTTTCCCAGGAGTTTGACAATAATGGTGTTTCTCCATGGGAGTCTGTATCTACGTTTATGTTCTTTCGTGATACTGATTGTGGGGCATTTTGGATCGTCGTCGTCCATCTCTTCTTTGTCGTCCTCTGAAACATCATCCCAATCGCTATCGAATCTACTTTTAGGACTCCACATTAGGGTTAACTCTCAGAATCACATTCTTGAAAGAAATTACCGCTCCTTGGGGTTGTTCAACCGCTACTTTTTGGGTGGGGTTGCTCATCGCTAGCATCATCTCTGATGAGTCTGTAGAGCGAGCTATCTTGGCAATCTTATGACAAGGTTCATGATCCTCCATGAGTCGAACTGGGCGAACCCAGCAGAGAGGAATTTACCGAGACACACCAGGTACCAAGGGAAAGGATGGAGAACCGAAACCGACGAAAGAGTTTTTCATTAACCGTATCACTTCACTTCTTTTTCTTTCTGGATTAATCGTATTGGATATTTAATTAATTAGTATTGATTAGGATAATTTTTATTTGGAATATTTCACTCCGGGTGATTTAAATGATCACAAATTAAGTTAATTTGTTTATTACATGATCACAAATTAAGTTATTTTGTTAAATAAACTCACAAGTTTCCTCATATGAATCATGATCACAAATTAAGTTAATTTGTTTACTACATGTTATACTAATTTTATTATGCAATTTCTCTCTTTAATTACATCTTTTAATTTCATTATTTTATGTAAAGCTTAATAACCCTTTTTGAATCATATAATTAATTATATGTAAATATATTTAAGGTTCTATAAATCCTTACATCATGTAAATATTTACATAATCCATTATTAAGACACATTAACCTTAATAAATTATATAATTAGATCCTATAATTATATAATTAAGCCTTAATTATTCTTCGGGAATATTTCAATCACATTTACGCCTAATATTTTTGCTTTATTTCTTGAGCTAATAACCACAGGGTAATAACAATGGTCTAAATAGTAAATGGCTAATAGGTAAATGATCGCTAACAAATTCCAGCAGACTGGCGGCAGCATGGAACAACTGATCTGATAAACACAAGAAGTGTATTGTCTATCAACTACTCCGAGTTTCGATTCTTCATTAAAAACCCGTTCTTCCTTTCACCGTAACTTTTTTCCATAATCACCTTCGTGCCACCATGGCATGGATCGATTCCTCGCGACGCGCAGTAAAACTAAAGAATTATTCAAAGCGATCGACAACCTCAACTATCACCCAATTTAGTGAAAACAAACCTTCTGCTTATACTCTGCAAACCCCATGATTAACCTCAAGTCAATTATCGTCCCATCATCCTTTCCATATCCATTATTACCTCCTTAACAATGCCCGAAATCCCTCAATTACACAAAGAAGACAGCAGCGACACTACCACTACAGATTTTCATCTACCAGCAGCGCTATCTCCATCCCCGACTCCATCTACAATAAACCCAACTAGTACTTTATTCTCATGGAAATGGGCCCCTTTCCCAATGACCCATATCTACCTTCACAACGCCCTGGGCGACGGCGCCACAGTGACGGTTCACCCAGATGCAATCTTCCTCGACTACGGCGCCCACGTCCTGCACGATGGCGCAGTGGTGGAGTTCAAGTTCCAACCTGTCCCTTTCCTCTTTATGTGGTTTGTGCACTGTAACTTTAAGTGGGGAGATCTAGAGGCAGATGGGCTTGTCTACAACTATTTCTTCGACTGGAGTCGTTGCTATAAACATTGTCACTGGTTCATCATGCGGGATATGATTCGAGGTCAGGATACGGATGGGTCGTTTGGGGCTGAGATTAAGTGGCGTGCACATGATCGAGCTTGATTAATTAGTACTGTTAGCAGGATTGTAGCTGATAAATGATCATGCTAGATCTTACACAACAATTTTTTCGTTACTGTAATATCTGTTTGAACCAAGTTAAATTTGCTTCTCCTTGCTATCAAAAGTACGTAAAAAATACTTATTTGACATTAGATGCGATAAGGCAGTATTTTTTTAGTACTTGTGTCATTTTTTTATATATTAAGTGTAAAATATTGTAAACCAAACCAAAGAATTTAGGACATAAACAACATTTTCAGATGCCCCAAATATTTAGACTGGGATGGGAAGCAAATGTTTATGCCTCAAACTTGATGCATCTCCTTGACAGCAAACCAAATCAGCCGTGCTCAGATTCCTCCACCTGGAATAAATACTCCTTTGCTTAATTTCTATGTCCTTTGCATCAAAATACCTTGAAACCTCTGTGTGTCTCTTACCTCAGAATCAGACTTTCTTTCAAATAATTAGAGACCGATTGGGTCACATCAGTCTCCTCCATCAAGTGAAATATCCGGGAATGTTTGCGGTGCAACGTTGATCCAAATAATTGTCACTCCTCGTCGTCCACGTAAAACTTGTTTCTCTCTCACAGTAATTTCCTGTCGCTATCAGTATTTTGTTGTTCTAGCTATCGTTTTTGTTCAGATTGTTTCCTGTATTTGGCAAGTGCACCGCATGTGGCGCATGCTCTGCCCATAGCTGCCTAGCAGTAAATTATAAAAAAAAAAACGCATGAATATACAAAAGAATTACCTTAGAGTGGAGTAGGGGTGACAATTCTTAATAGACACCCGTTTCACCGATCCATTAAAATGGGCAAAAATCCACAAAAACTGATGAAAAACGAGTGACGAGTGAACGGGTACGGGTGACGAGTGACTGGTAGGGTCGGGTGAACATTTTCCACCTGATGACCTGACCCACACTCGTATATATCTATTAAATAAAAAATTCTTATCCCACCCAATATTCTTCAACGCGAACAAGCACGCTTACCCAGTCACCGTCATTTCTTCATTCTCTTCACTTCACTCTCTTCACTCAAGCCAATATTCTTTAATCTTATTCGTTCATCCAGTAACCCTCCCTGACTGGTGATTGGTGAACAAGCTGCATCTCGCTCACTGCCACCACTACTAGTTTGAAGACGGGACTGAACAAGGAACGCATCTCGCTCATTCTGCAACCAGTATTACTCGAACTTACTTATTCTCTCTGTCTGGCGATTGGCAAACAAGGAACGTATATGCTCTGCGCCTCTGTTGGTGATTCTCATTTGTGTCTGTGCACAGAGATAAATCTTAACTACGTCCGCTCTTTAACTACATCTGCTCTTAACTACATCTGCTCTACGCCTTTGGTCAATCTTTTATTGTATGTGTTTACGAATGACTAAAATGCATGTTGGAAAGAAAAAAATGGGTTACGGGTTCACCCGCTTCACCTGCATCACCCGCGGGTATGGGTAATGAATTTGCGGGTGACGGGTCGGGTCAGGTAGTGGGTGAAAACGAGTGACGGATGGGGGAGCATAGCCCAACCCAAACCCGACTTGTTTGCAATCCCTAGAGCGGAGTTTTGAATCTATGATGGTGCAAACCACGTAATCAATGATCAAAACCTTTATTTTGTGATGGAGAAGTCTGCCTCGTGTTGTTAAAACAAAACGATTCACTAGTGCAGAAAATGTTTTTAACCACGGTTTTTTTTGCCTATATACCACGGTTAGAAACCGTGGTTAATACTCGGTCGCATATAGAAAATAACTATAAACCACGGTTCAAAACCGTCGTTTAAAAGCGGGACTATATACCACGGTTTGAAATCACCGTCGTTTAAGACCGCTTTCTGACGCGGTCTCACGGAACTTATACGACGGTTCTTACAGAACCGTGGTATAAGCGAAATATACGAAGGTTATCGGCCATAACCGTGGTATAAAGTGTCCTAAGACGCTTTTTTAGTAAACCGTGGTTTATAACCTCGTTTCTATTGAGTTTTAAACCACGGTTTTCCCTTAACCGTGTGGTTTTTTTTTTTTTTTTTTTTTTTTTTTTTTTTTTTTTTAGCCTCTACCATGTGTTTCCAACACAACCAATATACATCACTATAACAACCTGTACAGGGCATCCAACTGGTATTGCCCTTGTGGTAACCAACCCACTATATATGACCATAAACCAAGTTGCCAATTTGAATTGCAACATTGAAAACGAATTGCAAACAAACCTATTCAAACTTTCAAAAATAAGAGAGTTGAACTTTACAAACTTTGAGAGTCTACGTTGCTTCAGCACAAACAAAAGTGTAAGTCTTAAGTTCCTAGGATAAGATCTAAGAAACGCTCAAGTAATTTTTACACCAAAATTGCGATAATGGTCTCTTACAAAGTCCATATCCACTTTGGAATACGTGCCCCCTCCTTTTGTGAAAAAAGAACGATATGTCCATAAAAAAGAAACTGATCATCATTAGTACACACAATTTTATTTAAAATGCAATAACTTTAACTACAACTTTGATTGGTATGGGTTACCTTGTCATCATCATCAAGCGTGTCAATATTTTGAACAATCTCGTACATGTACCGCATCACATAATAGCCACAGTTCCGTGAATCAGGATTTAGGACACTGTCATCACACCATACCAACTTTAGACAGATCAAGAAATTAAATGTTTAACTTTAATACAAAAATGCATAATTAAAATGATTATTTACACGTATGTATTGGAAGTTCAAGATGGAGAATGGTTTCTTCTCATCATTAAACCAAGCTTATGCCCCTGCATAAATACAACATTTTAAAATGAAGTCATTTATTGCCAATAATCCAGGACAAGCTTAAAATAAATACAAAATGCATTAAAATTTTAAATACTCACTCCTTCAAATATTTCTCTATAGCGATCTCTCGAAGGTCTTCAACGCCCAAGGGTCTAGTATCAACACGTATGAGGTGTCGATACACAACACCAGCAAACATCCAATGATTGCTACCACAGGTAAAACAAAGAATGTGTTGTGAACAATATTTTAATTATCAACATAATGTAATTAGGAAGCAAAAAATTCTAGTTATTGTGACTTACATCTGATGATACGGGATCAGCAAATATTGCTTCCTCTTCGCACCGTAGCACAAATCCGTGCCTCACGTTGTGCACATCCTTGATCATCCAATGCGGCCTGACTTGCTGACATCAATTGCGGACACAAGAAAGTGATGGCAGATAATCTCTTGTTCGATATCAGTCTAGTAGTCAAACACCTAAACAACATTTTTCAAAAGATATGTTAAATAGCTTAAAAAAATGAAAGATAATTTAATAATTTAAAAGTTACTTACACACAATAGGCCTGAATCACAGAGATGTTAAGCAGGTCTCCCATCAAAATTCTCTAAGATCGCTCACGGTAATCATCAGATCTGGGCTCAGGGGAGTGGAAAACATGCTGAGACACTTTCATGTTGAAGGTGGTGACGGACTGCTCCTTCGTCATGAAAAAGTCATACAACATTCTTTGGTGAGCTGTCAACTTCTTCAGATACTTGGGTGTCAGGATGGGGGATCTCCTAGGAGTCATATCAAAAGGTTTAACCACTTCCTTTCTCACACTCTAACTCTCCTCATTGATTTCACCACTCCCTTCCCTTATCCACTTTCCTCTCTTAACCGGTCTTAATTCCTTATCAATCTAATAGTATACAAAATTTAAATAATAAACATATCAGTCAACAATCAAGTTAAAAATAAACAGTAAGCATGAAATAGTCTACCTTGTCACTGACATCAATGAGAGAATATGGCCATGGAACAACTGAAGAGTGTGCTTGACATAATTTACTCCACTGATTCCACTCCAAGGAAGCGGAGAGTCCTCATGGCCTCGCACAAGGTCGTCTACCAACACACGAGCCTGGAGAGGTGGGATGGGCTTGAAATGTACTACAGTGTCCGGTCCGGTCTGTAAAAACACGACCGTATGCAACATGCACAGTCCCACCATCCAACACTTGAAATAGATGGCATGATTTATCCACCTACATCAACTCACAACAGTAAGCAAGCTAATAAATTATATTGTTTTATAAAAGTAAGTTAAAATAACTAAGGAGGAAAAAGAACAAACCGTAAGTTTGATAAGGAAATGTGTCTCTGGTAGAGAAGAAGAAGAAGGTGCAGGATGATCGACCATCGGAGTATCCGCTGTCGTGGTAGGAGCATACGTCGGTGTAGGATCACCGACCATAGGAGTATCCGCCGTCGTGGTAGGAGCAGACATCGGTTGTAGCAGTAGGTGCCGGTGTAGGATCGTCGGCCACTGTCGATGTATCCGCCGTCGCGGTAGGAGCAGACCCGGTGTAGGAGTAGGTGTCGGCGTAGGACCATGCACCTGGTGTAGACCAAAAAATTCTCACCCGTTTTTATTTTAAAATACAAATTCAAAATGAGCATGCTTCAGAAACAAGGCGGGTCGTCTCCGTTTTCAACTAAAGGAATTTCTTTTTCCCGACATTTAAATCTCACATTCCTGTGGGAAAGGAAGCACGAGCCTTTTATCGTAATCCGTTTTAGCTGCTTCATTTGTATGCATTTTTTTTGTTGTCGCTTTTGTTTTAAAACATTTCGCGATTTTGAATCTTGGCAAAAACGGAGGACGTTTTCCTCGCACTGTATACCGAATGCAATCATAGCTCAGTTGGTCAGGGTATTCAGGGAGGAACTGATGGTACCGAGTTCGAAACTCGGTGGAGATGTTTTTTTAGGCTAAACTCTCATTTTTCTTTCCTTTCTCAGTAGTAGGCTCGCGGCCCAGGCCCTGTTTTGGGTCCGTTTGTTTTCCTCTGCTAAGGCCTACAACAATCCAAGTAAAACCCTAATCAAACATATGTCTACCTCCTTTATAAAACATTCTAAAACCTACAGATAACCCACGTTTTACACTCAGCCGACACAGATCCCAAATATTCCCTGTTTGAAAAGAGTAGAAACGTCTCATATTCCCTGCGGTTTTTCTTCTCTTGACGTCGACCCCGAGAGTGTCTCTCGAATCCTCGACCACCATCGATCGCCGGGAAACTTGTCCTCCTCCCTAAACTCCTCTTCCGTCGACACTCCGTTCCACCGGAAAACTCGAGCGCGGTCAATCTCCCCGTCGTCGACAGCGTAAGTCGGTTTCGTCACCCTACATTCAACCCTTTTCCCGATTTCAACGGTTTTCGTTTCAGTTCTTCCCGTCGTGCTTTCCCAAAGCACATTTTCGCCCAAAGGCTCAAATCGATGACAGTGGATGTTTGTGGTTCAGTCGAGAAACTGTTTCCGACGCAAAACCCATCCCGTCTCCTCCTGCTCCCTTCTTCCGCTTCCTTCAAACAAAAAACAGAAGCGGACCTCGAATCCTCAGTTTCGCAGGTCCGTGGATTTCAGATTTTTGAACACTTGGTTTCTGTATTAAATTCATGCCTGTTTCTCTCTTCGTACGCTTGAATGTCAGGGGTGAGTGTAGTTTCGGTAACCATCCCGACTATGACTTTCATTCACCCTCGACTTGCTGTTCTGCTTTCGCATGCATCATTGGTAATCCGTCGCTTGACTTTGTTTATGGTTGTGTTTCGGGCGGTATTATTACCTGGTATGGACCTTGTAGTCCACGGACAGGTAGGAAACACCTTCAATGTTGATTCATGCATCCGCGTTCGAATTACCCTGGGATTACTACCTTTTACGATACTGTTAAACTGGTCCACATCCAGTCTTAGTTTCATCTGTCTCCTCTCGTTGTTCTGATTGGATTCGTGAACTGATCTTTCTTCCGTCGGGAGAGTTATCTTGCTTAGCCCTAACCCCTCGTGACTATGGCTTGATAATTGTCTCCGCTGTTACATTCACGTCCAAACCCCGACGAGTTTGAATGTCCCTTCTACTCATCTATTACGAGATAAAAGCCGTCTCTCAATGGTTGACTTCATTTCTGTTGCCTGTTTATTGGAACTGATGCTCTGCTGAGTTGTGGTTGTGTTCTGAGATACTTACAGGAAATCAGAACGTTGTATTCGGGTTCTGGTTATCTGAAAATCTCCATTCGTCGTTCATTATACTCAGACTACATGATCTTGCCTAATCTGTGAGCTAACCTGATTCTGCTTGCTCCTTCTGGTTGTTGCACTAATATTCTCGCAGGAAATTTTGCATGCCACTTCTGGTAATCGACCTAACCCTAATGTGTTTAAGCTTGCCTCATGACCGTGTTTGAGTGTTGGTGACTGTTTTCTTTGTTATCTGCTATTCACCATGATCACTTCCCTGATGCTATGTTTGGATGTTTTGTTTTATTCGGTTTTGGCTACAAGTTACATATCAGAGGAGTTTGGATGTTGATGTTTGATTTCTCTTTGGCTATCTGAAGCAGTCACGGTCTAGCAGTTCATCCTGTTGTCTACTCTTTGTCCTGGTTTGTTTTTCGTTTAAATCACTAGATTAAGGTGAAACCCGACTTAGGCAAACATGACTTTGAGGGACTGGAGGTCGATGCAGAGGGAGGGAATCTCGTGATTAAAAAACAGAAGCAGTTTAGAAACTAGTGTTTGACTCATTTAGTCTTTAGTTAGTTTTCAAAAACAACGTTGATAATTCCCAGGTTTTGACATTCATCTTTATGGCCTAAACCTTCATGTCGGGTTTCTGTATGTGATTGATTGGCGTCAAACATTTTGGCTTAGGCTTTCATCTGGTCCAAATATAATAAGCCGTGGTCCCGGACCCTCAACCTAGTTGTTCTTTTTCAGAATTGTTAAATCTGACCACTTAGGGAAAGGATACTAGATAACTAATGAGCAGACATAGCATGAACTTTTAGCAACTTGGTATCTAGTTTATGTTTCAATCTCGTTTGGGGACTTATTTGATTCTTTGTTCTCTGTCCCTAGCAGTCTTGCGTCGACCCTGAATATGTTCATTCATCTAATTATTTGCTCATCAATCTCAATCTGTTTCATGATCATGATGTTTATCCCTTCTGCATGAGCCTTGTATATACTGTACTTAGCTTTTTTTTTACGACTTCTATTTCATTTCCTTGTACTTGTTCATTGTTATTAAGCCCTAGTTACTATGACCTTAGACCCAAGCCTTTAGGATAGTGGGGTCCCCCTGGTCTGATAGACTATCAGCCTATCTCATGGTGGTGACATCCTAAGCCTTAAAACACACATTTATATATATAATCAAACAATAATCCCTTTAGGATAGAGAATGTTCCCCTAGCCTGATAGACTATTGGCCTATCTCATGTGGTAACATTCTAAACCCTAAAATGTACCTAATACATGTATATATGTAATTAAATCTCACTTCCGTTTCAGACCTCCAGCTCTTTAATTCAAAAGTCTCCATCCTCAAATCCAGAAATTGTCTCTCATTTCCATAACCATTTTGTAAATACAAATTTTGACCTTTTTTAAACTCATCTCCAATCTGATTCTCCAATTTTTCTCATCCACTCTAGGGCCCAATGTCACATTACCCAATCCGGGCCCAAATCCATTTCAGTCCGGCCCACTTCTCAGACCAGCCCACATCTCAGTCAGGCCCAAATCGACTCAAGGCCCAAACCTACTCAAATCCGGCCCAATCATATAGCTCAGCCCAAAACTCCCTCAAACCCGACCCAAAACTCAGCCCATCTCCAAACTCAGCCCATCCCTGAAATCGACCCAATTTCAGCCCAAACCCGAAGCTGGCCCAAGTCCAAGCCCGACCCAAAGCCCAATCCGGCCCAAAGCCCAATCCGGCCCAAAGCCCAATCCGGCCCAAAGCCCAATCCGGCCCAAAGCCCAATCCGGCCCAATCCGGCCCAAAGCCCAATCCGGCCCAAGCCCAATCCGGCCCAAAGCCCAATCCGGCCCAAAGCCCAATCCGGCCCAAAGCCCAATCCGGCCCAAGCCCAATCCGGCCCAAAGCCCAATCCGGCCCAAAGCCCAATCCGGCCCAAAGCCCAATCCAGCCCAAGCCCAATCCAGCCCAAAGCCCAATCCGGCCCAAAGCCCAATCCGGCCCAAAGCCCAATCCGCCCAAAGCCCAATCCGGCCCAAAGCCCAATCCGGCCCAAAGCCCAATCCGGCCCAAAGCCCAATCCGGCCCAAAGCCCAATCCGGCCCAAAGCCCAATCCGGCCCAAAGCCCAAATAAGGCCCATATCCCAAATAAGGCCCATATCCATTTTGGCCCAAATCTTCTTCCAAGCCCACACAAGTCAAACCAAATCAAATCAAGTCCAACACATTTTTCAAGCCCAATCCCTTTTCAATCCACTTTCAATCTGTAAATTCCTTGCAGAATCCAAAACCAAAAGAGTCTCAAAATCATCATTTTATCCAAGTTTCATCAAGTTTTCAAAGAAACCATTTTTGTGGAATTTTAAGGAAAAAAACCCTTCTCACATCACAGAAAACTCTTCTCCATTGCAGAAAGTTCTTCTCACATGTACAGAAAGTTTTCTCCTAAAAGCATTTCTCAAAATCAGTGTTTCTTTGTCGAGAATTCGAACAACTTCAGAGATTTTCTAACTCAGTTTTCAAACTCCAAAATAAACCGTTTTCGGGGAGCAAGAAATGTCTAACCCCTTCAAAACATTTCCTCCACGGTTAGAACATCGCTTGTCTCCCTTCCCAAAATAAAAATCCGAGGCGGGGCACTGGGGTCATAACCTCCCTTGTCGCAGTCTGGATCTCTTTAGGCGGGGCATTAGGGTGACAAACCTCCCCTAATTGCAGCCTAGATTTTTACAAGGCGGGGTGCTAGGGAAGTAACGACCTTCCTAGTTGCAGCCGGGGTTTTAGAATCGTCTAACTCCCTTCCGCTCGATTTCAATGTTTTCGGTTTTTAATGTTTTAAAACCCGGGAGTTAGAGACGTTATTAGGGTTCGACCGAGAACATCTCATTCATGGTGTTTCTCTCTGAATCCTATTTTTTCGACATAAATTCATTGCCCCATCTTTCGAGCCTCGGCACTTACCATTAATTAAGTGTCGTGTTCGAGGGGGTACATAGGGTAATCCCTCGGGATTATCCGCCCTTTCACAACAAAAAATGATTTTTTCGGTTTTAGAAAACTTTAAGAGAGACAATTCTGGATAAACTCGTACAACCCTTCCTATAGGACCTCAAGTCACATAAACACATCTCAATCCCTCTCTGAACAAACTCCAAGTCACATGGGACCTTCAATTCTCGAATCCCCTCCCGCACAACCTTAGTCTTTTAAAACCCGAAACATCTTCAAAACCCGAACACCCGTATATCGAATATTCTCTCCCATACTCAATACCCTCAACTTCTTAAAACATCTCAAATTTGACCACTCCGAGATTCTAACTTCACAAACTAGGAAAACCCTTCAGAGTAACCCGAACACCCTTAACTCTATCAAAACGACTCGAATACACTCCCACTTCACAAAAATGTCCCGGAAACTCCTCAAATCAGCCAAGTGATCCAAATACCCCTTAACTCCACCAAAAATGACCAAAATGCCCCTTTACTCCTCAAAACTCCTATCATTCTCTAATCCCCGTGAAGGCCCAAAATAACCTCAAATCTCTCAGAGCTTTTAAAACCTCTCAAACACTTCACCAGACAACTCCAAAACCCGCCTCATCCTCACCCCTCTTCAATCCTATCCTTGCTTTAAAAATGAATCTCTTTAAATAAGGTTTTGAAAGAAGGCAATCCCGACAATTGGAGACCGAGTTTCCTCGGCCCAATCCGAAGCGTGGTCGTTGCACTTCTAAGGGGTGTAACCCAGTGCGAACCACAGTAGAATCCTGATCTGACAAGATGAGTCCTATCCATAACAACAATTTCAGAGTCATCTAACGGTTCCTAGAACCCTCTTCCCCCCTTCCTAGTTCCTTAGGTCAAACTAGGTGGCGACTCTAGTCAATTTCCGCCCTTAGGGCATAAGTCCGCGTGGAGCCCATTGAGAGCGGGTGTAGTGCTCACTAGCATTCCCCTTATGCTTTCTGGGAAAGACGGACGATGTAGTAGGTATTTGAGGGATGCCAGAATAACGGGTTTTCACCCCCACAGAATGGCATTTCTAGGATCTAGGCTTCTTAGTCAGACCCATATTTAGAATAAGACCCCTCATACCGAAAAATCACCCTCCACAGAATGGCATTTCTAGGATCTCGGCTTCTAGGATCTAGATTCATGGGCTCAGTTCTCCATTGTTCTTCTTCTGCACCACGGGGTCTCTAAGCCCAATGTCACGCTACAACGTCCATAGAGGATCCCGTATTTACCGATACCCACACATGGCACACTTAGTCCTTGAATAATTGGACTTTAGACACACCTGACCGCGCAGACGACGAAGACCCGTTTCCCATGCAGTACTTCCCCAAGTTTTCCAATAGTGAGTATGTTGTGATAATCCCCTCCCAGGCTCGTGTGATTGTACCATTCGGGTTTCCTGACCTTTTCGAACTTAAGCACTCCGGACTTTCTTAATGACGTGCCCCACAAGCATAAACAGAGATAAATCCCGAGAGATGAACAGTGAAGGGACACGACGTCCCCCGTGGTATGGAAACATTGATTGGACCTGGAAGGTGATTATCCCAATCATTCGCACTCAGCTCCCACATAAAAAAACCAGCCGCGATTTAATTTTGAGCAGTCCCATTGTGTGAAAAACCTCTTTTCAAACCCCTTGTTTGCGCCTTCAAAAATGTTCGATTCTCATTTAAACAAAGTTGTTTCAATCAACAAGTATTTGGGAGCTCGTTTACCGGTTTTTTAACCCTTTCTAAATTAAAGATTGTTTTCAAACCCTTTTCAAAAACCTTTTTTTTAATCAAAAATTGTTTTCAAACCCTTTTGAACTTATTTTCCAAATCTAGCTTTCCTTCCGTTTCCAAAAACGAGGGTCGTACTAATTATTGCTTAACTGCTCTCCCTTATCCTTGCTCACCACGTTTCTTCCCCTTTTCTTTATTTGTCCAATTTTGCAGGATTAACCATGTTCAGCCGACTAGTGCCAGTACCCGGGGAAGAGAAGAGACGCAGAAGGGCACAACAGAAACCAAGGGATGAAACAGCTTCCGGAGTCAGGGCCAACTCTCGCCTTTTCAGCAAGAACTAGTCAGAGAAAAGGAGTTTGGTCAAGAGCTTTTGAGCCGTTGCCTGGAGATGAAGAATACATGTGAGCCACTCCTGACAAGCCTCGCTCGCTTATGTAAGGTCGACATAATCTATGAAGCGTTGTTTGAATCTATAACCTATTGGGATCCCGTGGATCACTTGTATCGCTTCTTCCGAGAGGAGATGGTGATATTGCCGGCAGAATTGGACGCTTTCCTCAAAATAGAGCCTCACCAGAGAATGCCGATGATCCCTACAGATCGGACTAAGACCCCAAGATTCGCTGCAGAGTTCTTAGAGGTAAGCCTAGAGGAGGTCGAGAACTTCGGGAATATGGGGTTGAGCTTACCGGAACTGTTGGAACGTTTTAGCCGGCCTTACCGCTCGCTTAAGACCAGGAGACGGGTATTGGACCTTTGCATCATGGGTGTGTTCTTGTTCCGACAGAGACCTCAGAATGAATCCTCAGGTCATCTACTTACTACATGCATTCGAAGAAGGACTGAGTGTCGGATCAGTAGCGGCTGCTGAAATCGTTCGGGCTTTAGACCATTGGAAGGAGATGGGAACCGCAGAGACCTTCTTCGTAGGAAGCCCCTTGCTACTTCAGATTTGGCTTTTTGATCATTTGCACCTATTGCCAGTAGCACCCCATTACTCAGTAGTCAATATGGACACTCTTATGATGGCTAGGAGGCGAGAGCGCAAGCCGGAAGATGGCTGGAGAGCTCGGTTCCGTGACACTCATCTGATTTTCAAGCGCTGGGTCATTAAGGATTGGGATGTCCAAGGGGGGCAGTCCAATCGGCAGGTAACAGCGGATTAATACTCATTGGCCTGGGCAAATTTATCACCATTTACCCTCAGAGGGCGATGCGCCAATTCGGGCGCGAGCAGACCATCCCGGGAGCCATCGAGTCAGGTTTCAGAAGCCATCAGTTTACTGATAGCGCGATTAGATATGTCATCGAAGCTTATGCCAATGGCTTAAAGTGGGCTGTTTACGCAATAGGGAAACTTGCTTGGACCTTAGCGACGGATACAAGAATTGGATCGACATGAGGATCAACCGGCAAGTCCGCTATCCCTACTCACTCATTCATCCGATGATCGTGCAGAAACCTGGTGAGGCGATAGTCGAGAACTTGCAGCCCCCCATGTCAGCCTGCCAGCAGAGGAAGAAAGAGAGAAGAAACCTGAAGAGGAAACAAGCGCTTGCCTGACCCTTCCCGCCGGTCCTCTTACTCATCTAGGTCCTAGATATGCCCCCCCCTTTTTTGTTGTTTCACTTTGGATGTAATTCCCCATTTTCCCGTTATGAAATTCGGATATGTAATGTTTCGCTCGATATTATGTATTTCCCCCTCTTAATTTAGATGTAATTCCCTTTTCCCATTATGAAACTCGGCTATGTAATGACTATTTATTTTCTCTAAACTAATGTTATGTTTCCCCTATGAACTCGAATGTAATCCCTTATCTCCCACTATATTGCAACGGTGGTTAAGTAATGATAGCACGACCTTCGTTTCGGAAATGGAAATCGGCTCGTGCACTTTTCCCGCCTATCACTTTCACAAAAGAATTCGATCGTTTTTACGCGTTTTTACACAACAACGGGGACGACCCCTCCCTCCTCTTTCCCTTTCACCCTTTCAAAGTTACCTTTATACTGACTTTTTGCATACTTTGTATTTCCGGGGTATCACAGCTTTAGCAGAAAGTGAAGAGCACTCCTCCAGTCTTCCAACATTACTCGACTGTGGAAAAGAGATTCCCGAGGTAGGCTGGCTAGTGATACCGAACCGAAACATCATCGAAACTATGGATCCAAATCTGATTAATCCAACTGCCTCAGAAGGTGTCCCAGCCATCCCGGCTGTTGAGGCAAGTGCAGTTGTAGGAGCTAGCGGCGGTAGCTCACGTCTTCCTGATCCAAGTATTCTCTACCGTATGCTAGAACAGTCAACAAGAAATGAGAACATGCTGAAGCAAACTGTTGAAAGGCTAGAGGAGCAATTGCGCCAGAGAGGTCAGCCAAGGGAAAGGATCCATACCTTACTGACCCCGATGAGGATTATATTGAGGACTCCTCCCCACACCCCAACCGAGTCTGGAGCAATCAAAACCCTATGTTCAACACCAACATACCACAACCGACCACAGGGAAAGAACGCACCATCATCCACCCAGTCACCACAACTTTTCAAACGGCTGACCTACTCTCAGGAGCACCCCTGCCACCCCCAATCATGACCACGGTCCCTACCGTACCACCCCTTCCCAGACCACCGTTCCCACCCGGGCCACTGTCCAAACAGCCCATCTATACCAGGCCAAACAGCCTGAATTCATTCATCCCAACTCACCACACCCTGACCCCATCCAACTCAATCAATACCAGTACACCACTCCCGGACATGCTGTCCGTTTTGAGGAAGCAATTCCCCAGACCCAACTGTTACCCCAACCATCCAATCATCTGATTCATGGTTACAACCAGGCCCCGCCTGCTGAACATCTTCCACTTGACCTCAACCAAATGAAGAAATCCCTGAAAGAAGAGCTACTGGCAGAGATGCAGCTCGGGGAGAGGGCGAAGATGTTGGGTTTTCGTCAGTTCCAACTAAGACCAAACTCCAAATTGCCCGAAAATCTAAAACTGCCGGAAATCTCTAAGTACTCAGGGAAAGGGGACCCCAGACACCATCTCGCCCAGTTTGATCGGGTCATGACTATGTATGGGCTAGATGACGAGATGAAGATAATCTGTTTCCCCAGTTATCTTGAAGGGTCAGCCCAAACTTGGGTATCAAGAATAGATTTCTCAGGGAAAAGTTGGAAGAGGTCTATCAGGCTTTCGTAAGCAGTACAGTTATAACACTCACCTAGGGGTCACCAGGAGAGACCTAGAACAATGAGACCAAGAAACACGACAGTGATGGAATTCATCACTAGATGGAGAGAGAAGGCGGGCCTGATGTTAGACCGCCCCAGTGAAGATGAACAAATCAGAATCATAATTGATTGTCTGGAAAATCCTTGTTCAGATCACCTCAAATCCTTGGGGATTTGTGACTTCAAACATTTGAAAGCAGCTGCCACGGCTGCAGAAGAGCTAGCTCTGGCCGGAAAGTTGAAGGGCCTAAATTTCCAAGGAACATTTCCCCGACAGTCGAACTACCAAAACAAGCAGTCCAAGACGGACACAGGCAGTAAGTTTGTTCCTGCCCCGTCAACCAATCAATCCCAACCACCAGTATTCCAAGCCCAGGTCAGTGGGTCAACCTCAAATTATTCTGCAACTCCACCACCAAGCAGTTATCAGTCCCAACCAAAGAGAAATTACACGAGTCTAGGTATGCCGATGGGCAAAGCCTATGAAAAGTTGAAGAAGAGCGGATTCTTACTGAGACACCCGAATCCGAAACCTGGAGTCACTCAGATGGGGCTCGACCTCAACAGTGTATGTGAATATCACAGGATCAAGGGACATAGTACTGATAATTGCCGGGCCTTGCGGCATGCCATTCAGGACTTGATCGACGCGGGGGAAGTGGAATTCCCAAAGACTAATCCGAACACTCAGAACAATTCTATCCCCAGGCATGTGAATATGCTGAGCCTGATAGGAGAAGGAGAAGAAGAGTCAGATGTCAGTAAAATCATAAGGATCCATGCCATCGAAGGTTCCTCCGAGCCGGGTAGCCAGAGCATACCCCCTCCGATCGTGCTATCTCCGGAGCTAGACGCCTTCAGAGTCCATCGTCCAGAAATCCAGCACGATATTCAACCTCAAATGCATGAATATCTAGCAATGACGCATGAGATACGTGCTACAGTCGAACGTCTAGTAGGACAGGGAAGGGTGTCTATCATCACCTTGTTGATAGTAGGGCGGCAAATGGAAAAGAACCTTGAGTTACTCGTGGGACTGAATTTTGAAGCACGAGAGCTCTATAACACGATGAAAGCGTTGGAGGTGGTAGAAGCTTGGTGCCGACAGAAGGCTGCCGAAAGGCGTGGAAGGAGAATCTCTGAGTGCAACGTCATTATGATCACTGACGAAGATGAGAATCCACCGGCTATAACCCCTGTTAGAGTGCCATTTTTGATAGCAGACGAGGACAAACCCGATGAGGGTTTGGAAAGAATCAACCATTTAACCCGCTCAGGAAGGCATTTCAAGCCGGCTGAGCTCGCTGAAGAGCCAGAAATGCTGCAGCAAAGAGTCCACGACCTTACTCTGAATGAGTCAGAGAACAAATTGGTGGGAGAAGAAGAGCTGTTGAAAAAGCTTAAGACAACTAGTATACCCATCACAATTTGGTCTCTGCTGACCATTTCTGAAGAGCACAAAGATGCGGTAGCTCGGCACCTGAGAATGGATAAGAAGCGACCGGCGTCGGTCGAAAGCATCGTAGCCCACTTGTCTCGGACCCCGGACCTCTCCATAACATTCACCGACGACGAGATCCCTCGTCAGGCGGGAAAGGCCCTATACATAACTGTGAAGGCTGGGGGATTCCAAGTCCCTAAGACCTTGATTGATGACGGGGCTGAGGTGAATGTCTGCCCGCTCCGCGTAGCCCGTCATATGGGACTCAACGACTTTAAGCCGGTAGATATGACGTTGAGTGCCTATGACAACAGCCATAGAAAGGTTTTGGGAACCCTGTCACTTCCAATCCTGATTGAAGACGTCTCCCTGACCATCGAGGCAATGGTCATAGACATATCTTCTACTTTCAACCTTCTGCTGGGGCGTGAGTTCATCAATCAGATCAAAGGAGTCCCCTCAGTCGTCCATCAGAAGCTAAAGTTCAAGCACGAGGGACGAATTGTGGAAGTTTTGGGAGAGGCCAGGGCTGAGTCCCCACTATTTGAGATTAATGCACCGGGGGGTCGAGAGCTGACACTTGGGGGCTTCACGGTGGAGAGGCCACATTCACAGGTAAGTCAAACTTCTTCCATCACTCCTCTCTACTTCGACCCTAGTGTCTATAGCCCCGCATCACAACACATGATGTCTCGGATGGGCTACAAACAGGGGAGTGGGCTAGGCAAGGAGCTACAGGGCATGGAGCCGCTAACCGCATATCGGAGGCGAGGAGCCGGGTTAGGATTTACAGAAATACCAGGTATGTTGACAGATTCACATGTAAGAGTCCCAGATTTTTTCTTACCAGTTAACCTTGAACCATGTGTATCTGTGAGTTGTGATAAGCAGAAAGCAGTTCAAGCTCAGGGAAGTCAGGAGACAATGGAGTGGGAGAGCTGGTGGACCACTTCACTTCCCCTCTACTCATGCCTTGAGGACCATGACGACAAGGGATGCGACCAAGGAATGCCCGAGGACGCAGCGGAGAGCAGTGTCACGACCAAACCAGTCATCAAGGACCCCGCACCCTCGGTAGATGGCCATGGAGCGTGTCTTGTCGTCTATCATAAGAGGAGGAGCTGATTTTCCAGGAGCCATACTCAATCAGTCTAGTAGATAGTGATAGTAGTAGCAGTAGTGATAGCGGTAGTTCTTGTAACGCTGACGATGAAAGTGGTATCTGTCTTAACTTTGACGAAGAAGAAAGAGTGGGGGAGCCACCATTTATTTTCCGCTGTAAAAATGGTGGCAATTTTCTAACAATCACTGAGTTACCCAGCTCTTCGAATATTAATGAAAGTTCAGTTTATTCAGAAAATTCATCTCTTTTGTCACTTGATTCAATGCAAAACTATGAGGCAGAAGAAGAAGAATATGACGAGGAGAATATGCCTCCCACAGAACAATATTCCACCCACACTCAGATTGTAGAGGACACTGTAGTAATAAACATCGGAACACCTGATAACCCCCAAACCTTACAAGTTGGTTTGGGTCTGAGTGAAACGGAAAAACGTGACTTGACTTCCCTGCTAATTGAATATGTCGATGTTTTTGCTTGGAGCTACGCAGACATGCCAGGGATTGACCCCGACATTGTCCAACACAGAATACCGTTGTACCCAAATGCCAAACCTAAGAAACAACGTTTGAGAAGAATGAAACCCGAGCACCAATTGAAAGTGAAAGAGGAAGTTGAGAAGTTGTTACGTGTTGGCTTCATTCGGGTCGTCAATTACCCCGATTGGCTAGCCAATATCGTAGCCGTCCCAAAGAAAAATGGAAAGGTGCGAGTATGCATTGACTTTCGGGACTTGAACGAGGCTAGCCCCAAAGACAGCTTTCCCTTACCCCACATTGATATCCTTGTCGATAATACTGCCCAACACGCACTTACTGTCATTCATGGATGGGTTTTCAGGTTACAATCAGATTCGAATGGCTGTAGAAGATCAAGAAAAGACGTCTTTTATTACACAGTGGGGAACCTTTTGTTACGTGAACATGCCTTTTGGCTTGAAAAATGCTGGAGCCACATATCAAAGGGCCGCCACTACCTTATTGCACGATATGATTCACAAGGAAGTGGAGGTATACGTAGATGACATGATTGTCAAAGCTGCCCAACGGGAAGACCACTTGATAAATCTGAGAAAGTTCTTTGATCGGATGCGGAAGTACCAGATGAAGCTAAACCCCGAGAAATGTACATTCGGAGTGACCGGAGGAAAGCTTTTGGGCTTCATGATCACTACTCGAGGAATCGAGGTAGACCCGGATAAAATAAAGGCCATTCAAGAAATGCCTCCTCCAAAGACCGAAAAAGAAATCAGAGGTTTTTTAGGCAGAATTCAGTACATCAGAAGGTTCATCATGCAGCTAACCGAGACTTGTGAGCCTATCTTCCGTCTGTTGAAGAAAGACGCATCTAAAGTCTGGAATGAACAGTGTCAGGAAGCCTTTGAGAAGATCAAAACCTATTTGCAGAACCCGCCCGTCTTGGTACCGCCCCAGGAGGGCAAGCCAATGATCCTTTACCTCACTGCCCGAGAAACGTCAATGGGCGCCATGCTGGCCCAGGAACAAGGATCCCCACCGCGTGAAAAGTCAATCTACCATATCAGCAAGAAATGGGTCGATGCAGAAACACGATACTCTGACATCCACAAATTTTGTGCTGCTTTGGTCTGGGCTACGAAGAAGTTAAGGCACTACTTGTTAGGCCAAGAGGTTCATCTGATTGCACGCATGAACCCTATAAAGTACCTTCTGGAAAAGCCAATTCTAGACGGTCGCTTATCCAGATGGTCCCTATTGTTGTCTGAATTCGATATCACTTTCAAAATTCAAAAGTCAATCAAAGGGAGTGCCATAGCCGAACACTTAGCAGAATGCCCAGTAGCGTCCGAGTTCTTTGGCAATGACGATTTCCCAGACGAGCAAATCATGACATTACGAAAAACTTGCTGGAGGTTATACTTTGATGGTGCCGTCAACCATAAGGGTAAAGGGGCAGGGATCTTGTTAATCCACCCTGAAGGGGATCTACTTCCAGCTGCTGTAAAAATCAATTATCCGGTCACTAACAACATGGCAGAATACGAAGCCTGCATCCTGGGACTTGAAATGGCATTAGAATTGCAAGTGGAGGAGTTAGAGGTTTTTGGCGATTCTAATCTCGTTATTTCGCAAGTCAATCAGACTTGGGAGATCAGAGAAGAACGATTGATCCCCTACCATGACTACCTTTCATACTTGATCACCTGCTTTCGAAATGTGACTTTCAAGCATGTGAACCGGAGCCAGAACATCTTTGCTGACTCTTTAGCCTCCTTGGCTTCAGTAGTCCAGGTACCAACCGGTTCACTATACTTCCCCTTGTGGATAACCATGACTAATGCACCCTCGTTTGAGATTGGAGCCATCGAGACAGGGGAAGTCGAGGACGAGTGGTTTGTGGACATTGAGAATTTCCTTAGAAGAGGAGAGTATCCGTCAGAAGCCACTAAGCAAGACCGCATCGCACTAAGAAGAATGTCAAATCAGTACGTGGTCTGCGGAACCAGGGTCTACAAGAGAATGCCGAACGGAGTCCAACACTTGTGTGTGACCCGAAAAGAGGCTGATAAGATCATCGAGGACGTCCACGAGGGAGTATGCGGGACCCATGCTGGAGGACATTCCCTATCCCGAAAAATCCTCAGGCTAGGGTACTACTGGACAACGATGGAAGCCGATTGCCACGAATTCGTGAAAAAGTGTGCCAAGTGTCAGACCCATGCTAACTTGCAACACCTGCCTCCTCTACCCCTGACAACCATGGCGGCTCCTTGGCCGTTCTCTATATGGGGAATCGATATCATCGGAGAAATACACCCCAAAGCTTCAAATGGACACCGCTACATCCTTGTAGCGATAGATTATTTCAGCAAATGGGTAGAGGCACGATCATTCGCGAACATCGGATCAAAGCAAGTTGCCCAGTTCATCGAGCGAGACATCATATGCCGATACGGGGTTCCATCAGAGTTCGTATCGGACAACGGTCCCCAATTTGACGGAGACACTATCCGGGTCATGGAAAAATACGACATCCGTTACCACAGATCATCCCCATACAGACCTCAGACTAACGGAGCGGTCGAAGCCGCCAACAAAGCCGTAAAAAGCGCACTGGCAAAAATGGTTGAAACGTACAGAGATTGGCCGGAAAAGCTACACTATGCTCTCTGGGGTTACCGCACTACTGTCAGAACTGCAACCGGAGCCACCCCGTATTCCTTGGTGTATGGGTCAGAATGTGTTTTGCCAATCGAGCTTGAAATTCCACCCTTCGGGTCACTAACGAACTGAAAATTGTTGAAAGTGATTGGTTGCAACAGCGTTATGACAGTCTTGCCCTTCTTGACGAGAAACGCCTTCAGGCATTATATCACATCCAGGGTTACCAGAAGAGAATGGCTAGAGCGTTTAATAAAAGGGTCAAAGAACGTAACATCCAAGTGGGCGATCTCGTCCTAAAAGAGCTGAGGAAAGATTTACCAGACCCACGAGGGAAGTTCAGACCGAACTGGGTGGGCCCTTATCTGGTCAAAGAAATAACCCCTCATGGTGCTGTATTACTCACAGATTTGGACGGGGAAGAGTTTCAAAGCCTTGTCAATCTTGACCGGCTGAAACGATATTATGTCTGAACCGTCATAAAAAAAAAAAAAAAACGCATTCATTCAAAAATCCAAAAAATGCATCCACAAAAATGCATCCATATAAAAAAAATGCATCCACAAAAATGCATCAAAAAAAAATACATCCACACAAAAGTTATCTTTATCATCTGCATTAGGTTTAGCTTAATTGCATTTGCATTTGAATTTGCATATCCCTAGTGTCGAGGTGCATCTCGATCTTTAATTCTAGGAAAGTCACATAAGTCATCAAAGGCCGCCGAATTCTTGTATCATTTTCCCCGAAGAGGTCTGGAAAGGATCTCTAACCTCCCGTGAGAGCTGAGTGCATGAGAGAAACACAGAGCGTGCAAAACCTAGAGCGTTTGATGCATTTAAATTTCAAAGCACCAGGTGAGGATCCCCTTGCACGGAACTAAATATTGAGAAGAAAAGCGCGTTACCATTCATGTCAAAATTTGGGAATAGTAGAGGAAACAATTATCTGTCATAGGGATGACGAGGCACCTAGGATCGAAGAAAACCTCCACAAGGCCAAAAGCCTTATTGACCCTGAAAACGATCCCTTAGTGAACCCCGCTGAGCCTTTCATTGAGAATCTTTTCGAAAACAGCTCCACGATATACCACCCCACACACACACACACATTCACCCCTGCAAGAGAGGATAAAAGAGCTGGAGCCATGATTCTTTCCCCACCATTTAAAGCATGGAAGAAAGCTTGAAAGAGATACCCAAAGAGGATAAAAACGAGAGAAGCGGAGCACAAAACGCTCGAAATAGTAAAAAGAGGAAATGAAAGTCTCACACCATTCAATATCTCCACACTTGATAAATAGACGAGACCAGAAACATCAAATACGAAGAAATGCAAATAGATTACTCAAAGAAAGTGCCAAATCAAAAACGAGAACACATGATAATCCGCACAAAGATGAAAAGAGTCCAAAATCACTCCACCCATGGCGAAGGTGAAGCATATCCTCCGTTGCACCAAAGCTACACAATCCTCAAACAAATCCTCCAGTCCCATATGACATACCCTGCAGCCCCGTTATAACCCATCGAAAGACCTCCGACTTAGAGATGATATTTGCTTGATTCGAAGAGTACCAAATTTGAAACATGAACGGCTACGACGTGTCCGATCTTGTCAATACAATCGTGCACAAACGAGTGTCAAAGAGATCAGGAAGGTAGAGAAGAAACGAGTGTTCATCACCCCGATTAAAGAAAGCCTAACTGACCTTAGGAAAGGAAACAGAAAGGTATAAGAGATCCCGAGAGACCTCTTTTGGGTAGATTTTTCAAGAAAGAAGTGGCTCAGAAATGACTAATCTGACTTAACTAGAATTCTTGGCTGAGCTCACCTTGACACGACATCTTCGTTGCATTCAATCATGTCAAAAAAAAATGCATGTAGAATAGATTTGCATCCATCGGTTCGGACATAATATCCTACACCACGGAAAGAGAAGAATGAGTATGCTCTTTTAGAAGGGGAAGCCACAGCACAGAGCCTGTCTCCTTCACCAACCGGCACGACAGCAATTCTCGGAGACCGCACGGCCATCAAAACAAGGGATTAAAAGTCTTCGGGCGCCACTCAAAGAAATGCCCCGCAAGACATTCCCCCTCACCACCGAACTCCCCACTCGCCAAAATCAATGAACTACGTAAGGTCTGATCTCAACAGGGAGTTGAGTACGTAGGCAACCCTCTCAGGGTGCGACCCCGTCCCAAATAAAAACCCCTCCTCCCCTCGAACTACCATGCTAGTGCCATCACTCTATGAAGAAACCCGGAGCCATCTCGGAGCCATACCGGAGCCATCTCGGAGCCATACCGGAGCCATCCGATCATACCGGAGCCCTCTATCGAACCCGAACCCATCAACCATCCCAGAGTCGTTGCTCACAAGGGAACCACATCAAACTGGAGCCATCCGATCATACCGAAACCTCAGATCAATATCGAACCCGAACCCATCAACCATCCCAGAGTCGTTGCTCACAAGGGAACCACAGATCAAACTGGAGCCATCCGATCATACCGGAGCCCTCTATCGAACCCGAACCCATCAACCATCCCAGAGTCGTCGCTCACAAGGGAGCCACAGATCAAACTGGAGCCATCCGATCATACCGGAGCCCTCTATCGAACCCAAACCCATTAACCATCCCAGAGTCGTCGCTCACAAGGGGATTACATATCACGCCGGAGCCATCAGTGCACATCGGGCGAGACTGTCAAAACAAAAGTCCCACACTGGAAAAGCCAAGGGCAACATCTATCACGTCCCTCACAGGAGCAACCGAAAAGCAATCAAACTCAAGTCAATCCAATCAAAGTCATCCTCAAATCAACCACTCAAAGCAGCGGGTTTCGTACAACCCCACAAAGTATCATAGGCTCGTCATAAGTCCTATGACTAGATGTCAAGAGTCTAGTTGAGGCTCGTTATAAGTCCTCGTACTTTCAATTGCATTATAGGCTCGTCATAAGTCCTATAGCTAGATGTCAAGAGGTCTAGTTGAGGCTCGTCATAAGTCCTCGTGCACCCAATCAATCTAATTGTTAGTATCATAGGCTCGTCATAAGTCCTATGACTAGATGTCAAGAGGTCTAGTTGAGGCTCGTCATAAGTCCTCGTACTTTCAATTGCATCATAGGCTCGTCATAAGTCCTATAGCTAGATGTCAAGAGTCTAGTTGAGGCTCGTCATAAGTCCTCGTGCACCCAATCAATCTAATTGTTAGTATCATAGGCTCGTCATAAGTCCTATGACTAGATGTCAAGAGGTCTAGTTGAGGCTCGTCATAAGTCCTCGTACTTTCAATTGCATCATAGGCTCGTCATAAGTCCTATAGCTAGATGTCAAGAGGTCTAGTTGAGGCTCGTCATAAGTCCTCGTGCACCCAATCAATCTAATTGTTAGTATCATAGGCTCGTCATAAGTCCTATGACTAGATGTCAAGAGGTCTAGTTGAGGCTCGTCATAAGTCCTCGTGCACCCTAAACCAATCTAATTGTTAGTATCATAGGCTCGTCATAAGTCCTATGACTAGATGTCAAGAGGTCTAGTTGAGGCTCGTCATAAGTCCTCGTACTTTCAATTGCATTATAGGCTCGTCATAAGTCCTATAGCTAGATGTCAAGAGGTCTAGTTGAGGCTCGTCATAAGTCCTCGTGCATCCCGCTATCGTGTAATTTTTCCCGTCGCATTCGTACAGTGTTCCATTTGCAACCGCATCTCGGTGCGCGCATAAAACCTTAGTGAGAATTTTTGGCGCCCCGTCAACCTTGATCCAATTCTGCAGGCCTTCTATTGCAGAATTGAATCAAGGGGAGCCATCTGTAGACACCAAAAATTCTCACCCGTTTTTATTTTAAAACAAAAATTCGAAAATGAGCATGCTTTCAGAAACAAGGCGGTCGTCTCCGTTTTCAACTAAAGGAATTTCTTTTTCCCGACATTTAAATCTCACATTCCTGTGGGAAAGGAAGCACGAGCCTTTTATCGTAATCCGTTTTAGCCTGCTTCATTTTGTATGCATTTTTTTTTGTTGTTGCTTTTGTTTTAAAACATTTCGCGATTTTGAATCTTAGCAAAAACGGAGGACGTTTCCCTTGTTTTGCCCCGGCTCGCAACATAACATTTGTCTTATTTCCTCGCATCTGTATACCGAATGCAATCATAGCTCAGTTGGTCAGGGTATTCAGGGAGGAAGCTGATGGTACCGAGTTCGAAACTCGGTGGAGATGTTTTTTTAGGCTAAACTCTCATTTTTCTTTCCTTTCTCCAGTAGTAGGCTCGCGGCCCAGGCCCTGTTTTGGGTCCGTTTGTTTTCCTCTGCTAAGGCCTACAACAATCCAAGTAAAACCCTAATCAAACATATGTCTACCTCCATTATAAAACATTCTAAAACCTACAGTATACCCACGTTTTACGACTCAGCCGACACAGATCCCAAATATTCCCTGTTTGAAAAGAGTAGAAACGTCTCATATTCCCTGCGGTTTTTCTTCTCTTGAAGTCGACCCCGAGAGTGTCTCTCGAATCCTCGACCACCATCGATCGCCGGGAAACTTGTCCTCCTTCCTAAACTCTCTTCCGTCGACACTCCGTTCCACCGGAAAACTCGAGCGCGGTCAATCTCCCCGTCGTCGACAGCGTAAGTCGGTTTCGTCACCCCTGCATTCGCCCCTTTTTCCGACTTCAACGTTTTTCGTCTCAGTTCTTCCGTCGTGCTTTCCCAAAGCGCATTTTCGCCCCAAAGGCTCAAATCGATGACAGTGGATGTTTTGTGGTTCAGTCGAGAAACTGTTTCCGACGCAAAACCCATCCCGTCTCCTCCTGCTCCCTTCTTCCGCTTCCTTCAAACAAAAAACAGCGGACCTCGAATCCTCAGTTTCGCAGGTCCGTGGATTTCAGAGATTTTTGAACACTTGGTTTCTGTATTAAATTCATGCCTGTTTCTCTCTCGTACGCTTGAATGTCAGGGGTGAGTGTAGTTTCGGTAACCATCCCGACTATGACTTTCATTCACCCTCGACTTGCTGTTCTGCTTTCGCATGCATCATTGGTAATCCGTCGCTTGACTTTGTTTATGGTTGTGTTTCGGGCGGTATTATTACCTGGTATGGACCTTGTAGTCCACGGACAGGTAGGGGAAACATCTTTAATGTTGGATTTTCATACATCCGCGTTCGAATTGCCCAGGGATTACTACTTTACGATACTGTTAAACTGGTCCACATCTAGTCTTAGTTTCATCTGTTTCCTCTCACTGTTCTGATTGGATTCGTGAACTGATCTTTCTCCTCGGGAGAGTTATTTTGCTTAGCCCTAACCCCTCGTGACTATGGCTTGATAATTGTCTCCGCTGTTACATTCACGTCCAAACCCCGACGAGTTTGAATGTCCCTTCTACTCATCTATTACGAGATAAAAGCCGTCTGCTCAATGGTTGACTTCATTTCTGTTGCCTGTTTATTGGAACTGATGCTCTGCTGAGTTGTGGTTGTGTTCTGAGATACTTACAGGAAATCAGAACGTTGTATTCGGGTTCTGGTTATCTGAAAATCTCCATTCGTCGTTCATTATACTCAGACTACATGATCTTGCCTAATCTGTGAGCTAACCTGATTCTGCTTGCTCCTTCTGGTTGTTGCACTGATATTCTCGCAGGAAATTTTGCATGCCACTTCTGGTAATCGACCTAACCCTAATGTGTTTAAGCTTGCCTCATGACCGTGTTTGAGTGTTGGTGACTGTTTTCTTTGTTATCTGCTATTCACCATGATCACTTCCCTGATGCTATGTTTGGATGTTTTGTTTTATTCGGTTTTAAGCTACAAGTTACATATCAGAGAGGAGTTTGGATGTTGATGTTTGATTTCTCTTTGGCTATCTGAAGCAGTCACGGTCTAGCAGTTCATCCTGTTGTCTACTCTTTGTCCTGGTTTGTTTTCGTTTAAATCACTAGATTAAGGTGAAACCCGACTTAGGCAAACATGACTTTGAGGGACTGGAGGTCGATGCAGAGGGAGGGAATCTCGTGATTAAAAAACAGAAGCAGTTTAGAAACTAGTGTTTGACTCATTTAGTCTTTAGTTAGTTTTCAAAAACAACGTTGATAATTCCCAGGTTTTGACATTCATCTTTATGGCCTAAACCTTCATGTCGGGTTCTGTATGTGATTGATTGGCGTCAAACATTTTGGCTTAGGCTTTCATCTGGTCCAAATATAATAAGCCGTGGTCCCGGACCCTCAACCTAGTTGTTCTTTTTTCAGAATTGTTAAATCTGACCACTTAGGGAAAGGATACTAGATAACTAATGAGCAGACAGCATGAACTTTTAGCACTTGGTATCTAGTTTATGTTTCAATCTCGTTTGGGGACTTATTTGATTCTTTGTTTCTGTCCCTAGCAGTCTTGCGTCGACCCTGAATATGTTCATTCATCTAAATTTGCTCATCAATCTCAATCTGTTTCATGATCATGATGTTTATCCCTGCATGAGCCTTGTATATACTGTACTTAGCTTTTTTTTTTACGACTTCTATTTCATTTCCTTGTACTTGTTCATCGTTATTAAGCCCTAGTTACTATGACCTTAGACCCAAGCCTTTAGGATAGTAGGGTCCCCCGGTCTGATAGACTATCAGCCTATCTCATGGTGGTGACATCCTAAGCCTTAAACACATTTATATATATCAAACAATAATCCCTTTAGGATAGAGAATGTTCCCCTAGCCTGATAGACTATTGGCCTATCTCATGTGGTAACATTCTAAACCTAAATGTACCTAATACATGTATATATGTAATTAAATCTCACTTCCGTTTCAGACCTCCAGCTCTTTAATTCAAAAGTCTCCATCCTCAAATCCAGAAATTGTCTCTCATTTCCATAACCATTTTGTAAATACAATTTTGACCTTTTTTAAACTCATCTCCAATCTGATTCTCCAAATTTTTCTCATCCACTCTAGGGCCCAATGTCACATTACCCAATCCGGGCCCAAATCCATTTCAGTCCGGCCACTTCTCATACCAGCCCACATCTCAGTCAGGCCCAATCGACTCAAGGCCCAAACCTACTCAAATCCGGCCCAATCATAGCTCGCCCAAAACTCCCTCAAACCCGACCCAAAACTCAGCCCATCTCCAAACTCAGCCCATCCCTGAAATCGACCCAATTTCAGCCCAACCCGAAGCTGGCCCAAGTCCAAGCCCGACCCAAAGCCCAATCCGGCCCAAAGCCCAATCCGGCCCAAAGCCCAATCCGGCCCAAAGCCCAATCCGGCCCAAAGCCCAATCCGGCCCAAAGCCCAATCCGGCCCAAAGCCCAATTCGGCCCAAGCCCAATCCGGCCCAAAGCCCAATCCGGCCCAAAGCCCAATCCGGCCCAATCCGGCCCAAAGCCCAATCCGGCCCACAGCCCAATCCGGCCCAAAGCCCAATCCGGCCCAAAGCCCAATCCGGCCCAAAGCCCAATCCAGCCCAAAGCCCAATCCAGCCCAAAGCCCAATCCGGCCCAAAGCCCAATCCGGCCCAAAGCCCAATCCGGCCCAAAGCCCAATCCGGCCCAAAGCCCATCCGGCCCAAGCCAATCCGGCCCAAAGCCCAATCCGGCCCAAAGCCCAATCCGGCCCAAAGCCCAATCCGGCCCAAGCCCAATAAGGCCCATATCCCAAATAAGGCCCATATCCATTTTGGCCCAAATCTTCTTCCAAGCCCACACAAGTCAAACCAAATCAAATCAAGTCCAACACATTTTTCAAGCCCATCCCTTTTCAATCCACTTTCAATCTGTAAATTCCTGCAGAATCCAAAAACCAAAAAGTCTCAAAATCAATATTTTATCCAAGTTCATCAAGTTTTCAAAGAAACCATTTTTGTGGAATTTTAAGGAAAAAAACCCTTCTCATATCACAGAAACTCTTCTCCATTGCAGAAAGTTCTTCTCACATGTACAGAAAGTTTTCTCCTAAAAGCATTTCTCAAAATCAGTGTTTCTTGTCGAGAATTCGAACAACTTCAAAGATTTTCTAACTCAGTTTTCAACTCCAAAAAACCGTTTTCGGGGAGCAAGAAATGTCTAACCCCCAAAACATTTCCTCCGCGGTTAGAACATCGCTTGTCTCCCTTCCCAAAATAAAAATCCGAGGCGGGGCACTGGGGTCATAACCTCCCTTGTCGCAGTCTGGATCTCTTTAGGCGGGGCATTAGGGTGGCAAACCTCCCCTAATTGCAGCCTAGATTTTTACAAGGCGGGGTGCTAGGGAAGTAACGACCTTCCTAGTTGCAGCCGGGGTTTTAGAATCGTCTAACTCCCTTCCGCTCGATTTCAATGTTTTCGGTTTTTAATGTTTTAAAACCCGGGAGTTAGAGACGTTATTAGGGTTCGACCGAGAACATCTCATTCATGGTGTTCTCTCTGAATCCTATTTTTTCGACATAATTCATTGCCCCATCTTTCGAGCCTCGGCACTTACCATTAATTAAGTGTCGTGTTCGAGGGGTACATAGGGTAATCCCTCGGATTATCCGCCCTTTCACAACATAAAAGATTTTGGTTCGGTCTTAGAAACTTTAAGAGACAATTCTGGATAAATTCGTACAAACCCTTCCTATAGGACCTCAAGTCACATAAACACATCTCAATCCCCCTCGGAACAAACTCCAAGTCACATGGGACCTTCAATTCTAGAATCCCCTCCCGCACAACCTTAGTCTTTTAAACCCGAAACATCTTCAAGACCCGAACACCCGTATTCGAATATCTCTCCCATACTCAATACCCTCAACTTCTTAAAACATCTCAAATTTGACCACTCCAAGATTCTAACTTCACAAACTAGGAAAACCCTTCAGAGTAACCCGAACACCCTTCAACCTATCAAAACGACTCGAATACACTCCCACTTCACAAAATGTCCCGGAAACTCCTTAAATCAGCCAAGTGATCCAAATACCCCTTAACTCCACCAAAAATGACCAAAATGCCCCTTTACTCCTCAAAACTCCTATCATTCTCTTAATCCCGTGAAGGCCCAAAATAACCTCAAATCTCTCAGAGCTTTTAAAACCTCTCAACACTTCAACCAGACCAACTCCAATACCCGCCTCATCCTCACCCCTCATTCAATCCTATCCTTGGCTTTTAAAATGAATCTCTTTAAATAAGGTTTTGAAAGAAGGCAATCCCGACAATTGGAGACCGAGGTTTCCTCGGCACCAATCCGAAGTCGTGGTCGTTGCCACTTCTAAGGGGTGTAACCCAGTGCGAACCCACAGTAGAATCTCTGATCTGACCAGATGAGTCCTATCCATAAGCAACAATTTCAGAGTCATCTAACGGTTCCTAGAACCCTCTTCCCCCCTTCCTAGTTCCTTAGGTCAAACTAGGTGGCGACTCTAGTCAATTTCCGCCCTCAGGGCATAAGTCCGCGTGGAGCCCATTGAGAGCGGGTGTAGTGCTCACTAGCATTCCCCTTATGCTTTCTGGGAAAGACGGACGATGTAGTAGGTATTTGAGGGATGCCAGAATAACGGGTTTTCACCCTCCACAGAATGGCATTTCTAGGATCTAGGCTTCTTAGTCAGACCATATTAGAATAAGACCCCTCATACCGAAAAATCACCCTCCACACCTGGCCCAATACTAAAGCCTCAAGTCTACACAGGCGCTCCCCGTAGGCTTGACGCTCCTCAGCGTGACGTCTATCTGACTCCTGCAACCGGTCCTTCACCCGTTCATCCACCATTCTCTTTATCATCTCAGTCTGTGGTACTCTCGATCGAGACGTAGAAAACACGTCTTTTTGGCGAACTTCCCCTCCAAGCCCCCGCACTCGCCCTGGATGATCCTTTTGCCCAAGGGCCTTATTCAGTGGATCATCCTGAGACGGAGGGGCCGGAACCATCTCCCATCGCTCAGTAGATCCAGACTATTTTAAATTACAAAAATATTAGAAATGAACTTACTAATTAGAAAACAAAAACTTTTAAAAATATATACTTACAATCTTTGAAGCCAACTCAGCAGTCTCGCTCTGCGGGAATAATATACTCCCTCGTCATTTTTCTTCATGCGACCCAGCATAAATGTCTGCACCCTACTTGCATCGTCAACATTATCAATAACTGACTGAGTGTCGTCTTCATTAGTTTTCGTCAGTAAGCCCTCGCTCTTCCACTTCTCCAAGCGCCCCGTATATCCAGCTCGCCCCATGAAGTGCTTATATACATTCTTCGCCCGGTTACGTCTTGCTTGTTCTTGACGTAACTGTTACAAAATTAGTATATTTGTAAGTTATACATAATAATAAAAATATTTGATAAATTTTATTCCTTAAATAATTAAGAAAAATAATTGTAAAAGTACCTTAAACTCTTCAGTCTGGCGATGGTCGTAGAATATCTTCCAGTCCTCCTCCGTGATCATACCATCATACACTACCCACGGCGGTGACCTTTTGGAGCCCGCTTTGGTAATCCAACCATCTACCAACCGATGCTTGAACTGTTGCAGCGATGTAGCTAGAAGTGATTCAATCTTCGTCCGAAGGTCATCCGCGACTTTGTACCGCTTCTGCACCATCTGCCACATGATGTCTTTGTCTGCCTTTTCTTGATCATTCTAATCCTTATTAATCGAGCAATGGGATTTTACCACCAATCCCAAGTAAGAAGCAAACTCCTGCTTCGACCCACCACGAATGTCGGAGGTACTTGTCCCAGACCAAATCGATGGGAGAATCCTTCTTCACCTTCAACCCACGGATCGGTCCACGTCCCTTCTGAGGGTTTTGCGAAGTAGATGCAGCTGGTGGTTCTTCAGTAGGGACGTGGTCGTCAATATCATCTAACCCCAACAGTAAGTCCTCTTCGACTCTATCGTCAGGATCCATAATCTGAAAAATAATCAATAATTAACAAGGTTAATACAAACATCTACTGAATCAAATGTTGAAACATGACAAAAATGAAATATATATATAATATTGTCAACCAAACTTACAAATAACATTTCATCGTTCAATCCACAATCCTTCATTGTGGTCGGACCTTCGATATTCAAAATTAGTTACATTATCTACCTCCATCGGCAACCGAATAGGTACATCTGTTTCATCTTCACAGTCGTATTCATCCTCATCAACAATATTATCAATCCCAACTATCGATCTTTTACTCTGCATTACAATAGACCATCTGGGATTACACTGATCACGACAGTAGAATACTTGTTTTGCCTTTGATGTAATAATAAAGGGTTCATCAGTAGGAGCCGCTGTCGTTAAATCAACTAGCTTTATACCATGATCCTCCTCACGATATCCCTGTTTGTTGTCCACCTATTTGCAACGAAATACGCAAGTTTCATAACTAGTGTAATTCAAGACCCAGATATCCTCAATAACACCATAATATTCATTCTTCAGTGTATTACGACTAGTTCCTGTGAAAATGTCTTGTGAGCGATAAGATGCACACCACTGTTCTGGTTTGTCGATTACAATCTTGACGTTCAGTAAGTAGTGAGTGCAGAAGTCACTACCTCCTCTGTTACTGTCCCTTCAATTATGCTTCCCTCTGGACGCCGACGGTTTTTCATTTTCTTTTTCAGTATACCCATATATCTCTCAAACGGATACATGTATCGAAGGTATAACGGACCACAATGTTTGATCTCTCTAACAAGATGAACAAGTAGATGCACCATAATATCAAAAAACGAAGGAGGAAAATACATTTCCAACTGACACATGGTGATCACAAGGTCATTCTGTAGTTTATCCAGCGTCTCCACATCAAGCACTTTACACGAAATTCCTTTGAAGAAAACACATAAATTTGTAATAGTTTTCCTGACATCAGCTGGAAGGATTCCACGGAGAGCAACCGGAAGTAAGTGCTGCATCAGCACATGATAGTCGTGAGACTTCATCCCTACCAATTTAAGATCAGACATTGATACCAAACTTGATATGTTCGATGAGTAACCGGATGGCACTTTAATATGACGAAGAGAACTACAAAAACTTATTTTCTCTTCTTTGGATAATGTATGACAAGCGGGAGGCAAGAATGTTCTTTTCCCTCTTTGTTGTGGCGCGAGTTCTTCTCGTATACCCAATTCAACCAGATCTTTTCTACCCTTTAAATGGTCTTTTGTCTTTCCTTTCACGTTTAGTAGTGTCGCATATACACTTTCACCAATGTTTTTCTCCACGTGCATAACATCAATGCAATGTCTCACCTAAATGTTGCCAATATTCAAGTTCCCAAAATATTGATTTTTTCTTCCAGATGCTCTTTTCAGTGGCTTTAATTGGTGGACCGAAGTTGTTCACAACATTCTTCAACTGATTGTAAGTCTCAGCAGCAGATAGTGGTGGTCGTGCGACTGCATGATCCGTTTTTCCATCAAACTCTTTTGTCATCTTACGGTATTTGTGCCCTTTAGGAGGAATTTCCGATGGCCCATGTACACATTTTTTCCACTGTGTTTTAACCGTATACTGCAAGTTCTATCTCCACATATAGGGCACGCTAGAGCTCCTTTAATTGTGTATCCCGAGAGGTTACCGTATGCAGGGAAATCATTGATGTACAAAACAACATAGCCCGGAGCGTGAAGTTTTCCATACCATATGAATCATACACCGTCGCACCTTCATTCCACAACAATTTTAAATCGTCAATAAGTGGTTGCAAAAACACATCAATTTTGTTTCCCGGTTGTTTTGGACCCGATATCAACAGAGAGAGGAGAATATGTCTGGGTTTCATACACAACCATGGCGGCAGATTGTATATTGTCAATAAAACAGGCCAAGTACTGTGTATACTGCTCAAAGTGCCATAAGGGTTCATCCCATCAGTGCATAAACCAAGTCTTAAGTTCCTTGGGTCTGTACCGAATTGAGGGTATATTCTGTCAATGTTTCTCCATTGTGGTGAATCGGCTGGATGTCTCAATTTACCATCATCCTTTCTATGGGTAGCATGCCATCGGAGGTTCTCAGCATCTTTCTGAACTGCAAACAAACGTTTGAATCGGGGAATTATCGGTAGATACCACAACACCTTCGCAGGAGACCCACTTTAGTGCTTATGTGGTTTCTCACCCTTTTTTACATAGCGTGATTCCCCACATTCAGAGCAATGGTCATCCAACTCATTCTCCTTCCAATACAACATACACCCATTTGGACAAGCATGTATTTTTTTATATTCCATACCCATCGGACACATTAACTTCTTTGCTCATAAGTTGTTGTGGGTATCACATTGTCCTTTGGTAGTACATCTTCAGCAGTTGTAAAAGATCTGTAAAACTGACATCACTCCATCCATGTCTCGCCTTCAGATTGAATAGTTTTAGGACAACGCTCAATTTGTTTTGTTTTGCGTTCACATCCACTGTACAACGGTTTTTGATGCTTGCATCAGATTTTCGAATTTTGGGTTTGTTGGAAAAATGTTGTTCAACATCTTCCATCATTGCATTAAGGTCCTCCTGATCATCTGAATCACTACTAGTGAATCATCTTGAGTATCCCCAAAATCGTGTGAAGCATCCATTTCTGATTGTTCTGCAACGACGTTATCAGCACATTCAAACACTTGTACTGAATGTTGACCATGCAGTATTGTTATGGCTTCATAATCTTCTGTAAACCCTCTGCGAATCAGATGATCCTTAATCTTGTCCACACCTCGGTATTTGAAGTCGTTCTTGCAATCGACACAAGGACATCGAATATATCCCTTATCCCTTGGTTTAAGATTGTCAACAAGGACTTTGCAAAATTTATTGACCCCTTCTAGGTACTTGATGTCCAATCTGTCACTGTACATCACTGAGCGCTCCATCTCCTTTTTCAACACACACCAGATGTCGTGAACTCGTTCCATTGATCTCCTCTTTTTTTATTTACAGATTTAACAACCTAAACCTATCCAATCACCTTCGATCTCACCTAGGAACAAGTTAATAATATACAGTAGTTCAGTGATAATTTCGGCAGCATTACCCTACAGTTCTCCTAGTGTAGATATATATATATATATATGAATCGTTTCAATTCACATATATATATGTACACTAGAAGAACACTAGGGTAATGCTGCTGAAATTATCACTGAACTACTGTATATTATTAACTCATTCACAACCTAGATGGTGAGATCAAAGGTCATTGGACAGTCCCAACAGGGACTATCTAAGACATACCTCTATCAGGTAAATCTCAGACAGGTAATTCTATGTTTGAATTGATTTTCCATTGTTTAATAGAAAAACAAAAATAAATTGAAATTTTAAATACCAACCTGATGAGTACTGGATGGTCAGCTAGCGCGACAACACAGAAGAAGGAGAAGTAGGCAAATGCTCTTGCGCGTAGTATATAACACCTATTCAATGAAATTAGAATAAGGTTTTAATTTTATAAAAACTTGAATAATTGAACATATTTAAACAAACGAATATCTGGAACAAACCATGGTCTACTAACCTGGTGAGTAGTGATGATCTACTCACAAAGAGGATGAAGGGAGATAGTTCAACCGTACGTAGTAACACCTAGCCGATGAAATTAGAATAAAGTTAAATTCTGGAAAAATTAATTTTGGCATACAAATAAACTTTCAAGATGTTAGTTAGTTGGCAAACAAAAAAAGAAATTTTTAGCAACTAGCTAGGTTACTACCGTGGGTTCTGATCAGGCAAGCCGGTGGCAGAGGTTGACGGGGCAATAGTTAAGGCAGCAACCGGTCGTCGGAAATATTCAAGACTGCGACATCAATCAAGAAAAGATAAGTTAATCTTAAAAGTTATTAAAACAATCAACACTGATATTGTGCAAAGATGAAAAAAATTGAAACTGTGAGTAATTATGAAGAAGGTTAAATTCAATGAAATTAGAATCAGGTTAAATTCTGGAAAAAATTTGGCATGACCTTTGCGTTTTTTTAGATACTCCACACTTTTTTTAGGCAAAAGCAAACACAATAGCAGCATCAGATCAAGGTTCAAGTGATTCTCAACAAAACGCACTAACATTTTAAGCATCATCAGACAGGAACTGTTTGATTTTTTTAATATTTCAAATAAAAAACATGACTAAACAAATAAGCAAACAATATATGTCAAAAAAAGCATCGTGTTGAAACATTTTTAAATACTAACCTGATAGCAGTGATGGTCAACTCACGACATAGGATGGGAGGGGACAGCTGAATGAGTTCCAAGTGTAATCACACCTATCCAATGAAATTAGAATAAGGTTAATTCTTGAATATTGAGCGATGGTCTGCTTAATTGCTTTACAGAGAGTAGGGTGAGTATATGTATACTCTGTGTCCGACTACAGGGGATAGTAAATGTAAGGAATATTATAATATAATATGTGATACATTTTGTTCCTTTTTTTTGAAAGAAGTGTTACATTCTATTCCTAATAAAGCTTCGACTACTAAATAAATCTTTCAATGTCATAATTCCCAAATAATTAAACTATAACGAGCTTCAATTAAATACCGGTTTTGTCTAGGTTTCAGGCTTTCAGCAGGTCCCTATTTTCACGTATAAATCCACAGATTATCTTGCAAGAGGGATTCCACATATGTATCTCTATTGAAGAGCAAAAAGAAGAAAGAGTGAAGAGCAGTGCATAGTATATGTTCCTCGTTTCCAGTTTGCAACATTACTATGAGCTTCACAATGTCTAACAAAAACATCATCCATGAAAATAGAGCATAAAACTAGAAAACATAAGTTTTTTCATCTGGTTTCTGTATTTTTTGTTCTTTAAAGTTCAATGTATCATGTATGTTGTACAAACCTAGCTTTTTAGTTCAACTCTTCAAACCCGGAAACATTAAAAACTATCAGCATATATAGAACTTGCTGTTGAATTGAAATTAATTCAAATTGTCATTTTCTAATTCTACAATATTCACTTTCTTTCTTCCTGTTTTGTTATTGAATTGAATTCTAATTCAGATTTCTAAGAAATATTACATAAATTGTAACTGAATTCTATTCTGATGACCTTTTTCTATTTCTACAACACATATTCACTTGCTTTCTTCTTAGCTTGTTGTTTCTCTAAGGACAACAAGGGTAGAAGAAAGCAATAATCAGAAGAGGGTGTGTGGCAAAGTAATAATGTACATGACTAACCGATTGTACCGTGTATATTTTCGTAAACATCCAAAATTGCTTACTTCATAGAATATATATTGCAAACCCAGACCTTGCAAATTGTCTTCCAATTCCAAAACCCATTTGCACCTTCGTTTTTTTTTATGCGTCTGACAAGTGATACCACAATATTTTTTAGATTGCATAAACAACCAGAAAAAATCAACACACAATCGAAACACAAACCAACACACAATCCAAATTACACAGATTGCTAGTATATACAACCAGAAAAAATCGAGAAGCACCAATGAGAATTTTACCAGACATGGATTCAGGCGGCGGCCGTGGCGGTTTCAGGCGTGCGCTGGGCAGTGGAGGAGGCCGGACTGGACTGGGGGCGGCGTGCTTCGACAAGGCGCGGCTTCACCGGAGGACGACGGAGCTTCACCGTGACGACAACAAACTGACGAGGCGTAGCCGCTGTTTCGGCGGTGTCGAGCTGCGAGCTGGGGTGAAGCAAGGCGACGGTGGAAGGGGGGCAAAGCTCGACGGCGACGAGGAGAAGACGGGGGAGTGGTAGTCGAGGGGGAAATCGCACGACGGAATCGCACAGGAGAAAGAGAGTCGCGGGGAAGAAGAAAGAATGAGGCGCCAGGGTTTTTAATTAAATGACTATAAACAACGGTTGATAGACAAACCGTCGTTTAAAACCTATTTACAAGAGAAATAAACGACGGTTATCATAGAAACCGTGGTTTTTAAGTTTTGGCGGAAAATTTTAAACGACGGTTCAAGAGTAACCGTGGTTTAAACTCGCTTTATACGACGGTTTGGATGAAACCGTCATTTTATTATGATGAGCCGTGCAACATAAACGACGGTTCCGTCCACAACCGTGGTTTATATATACTTTATACGACAGTTAATAAGAAACCTTCATTTAATTTGATGGGCCGTGCATATAAATGGCGATTCTGTTAATAACCGTGGTTTATAGAATATAAATGACGGTTATTTATTTAACCGTGGTTTAAAGTGCATCATTTAAAATTTTTTTCTACTAGTGATTCTCGTAAGTACAAAGGATCTGAAAGTGGAAACGATGAGGTTATCATATCGTGGAGCTCATATAGTAATGTTTTTCTTGCTCTTGGAACTTGATCTCTAACGCTGATGGTAATTGTTCTTAGCTTCATTAGGTCATGATCTTTTCATCTTTCTTGTTGCATTTAGATTCAGTTACTGGCCTTTGTGTTGGTTTATGATTTCTTCAATCCCAGATGGTTGGACCTCTCAGTCTCGTCATTCCAGAAGAACTCAAACCCCTTCACTACTGTGAAGAAAGGATGTTCCTAGCTATTGGGTCCGTACATGGGTCAATTGTTTTGTTAGTTGTCAGACTAGCTACTAAAATAAAGTAAAATTAAATTAAATAAATCAATGGCGGACATTTGGGTCCTGGGTGGGCCCATGTAAGCCCAACACCCAAACACTGGTGTCCCAAGAATACCACAAAGGGAGCTATTATGATTTTTACTCTTTGTGTAGGTTTTTGGTCCTTTTTTCTATTCAAGTTTGGATCTTCCAATTTTCCATTAAGGAATATATCTTGTTGTGATTCAATTTATTCTTGACATTGCTGGCATAATTGTTAGTTGTTTAATGTCTTCTTGGATCATATGGTTGTCTTTAAGGTGTTATATTATGGTCTAGTGTGAAATCCAATGTTTTTTAAGCTCATATATGATCTGTAGGACCCAATGAAGCATGTGATATGTCAACATGTTTCAATGGGTCCCACAGGTCATATATGAGCTTTAAAAACTTTGAATTTGACATTGGACAAAAATAGAACACCTTAGCATCATCCATGTAAAGTTTTATCAATTTTGGACAACATTTAAGCATTTTTTAAGTTGGTCAAAAATTAGAAAAGTTGTCGGATGTAAAATAGAGGAAACCATATAGGTGGGCAAAGTAATTTTTGAAACCTCGTGGGTGGGGTGTGTAATTTCACCAAACGTCATGGGGGGAGATGTAATTTTCCCTTCTTAAAAATAACAATCAGAGACTATTCGTTCTGCCCCTCCTGGATTCGAACATGTGATTCCTAATCTTCTCTCCTTCTCTTTGAAAAGGTTGTCCTATGAAAAGGGTGATTGGGTTGATGCTCTCATGCATTTCACTGATTCAGCTTTTAAGAAATCAAAGGTTGTGTAGTTATTTTTATAGTTACGGTAGTTAGTAGATTTCAAACCCAGAACCTTTTGTTCCTGTATACCACTCCTCTACCGACCAAGCCACAGGGTCTTGGCTATCAAAGGTTGTGTAGTGGGTGTGATATCAACCATTACATTTCTCAGATCATGCAAGAAGCTGATAAACTAGTCCCTCCTTCGGTGAAAGTGAACAACCTTTCCCCTCACACCAAGGATGTTTCTCACAGAGCAAGTGAAGGAAATCTCTCGGGTGGTTCCTCAGGTATCCTTAAAAAGCTCATTCCTCGCAAGAAAAGAAGATCTTCCAAGACCAAGCTTCAGATTGGCTACTCTCTAAATCAGGATATGGATTGTCGCTTCTAGTGAGAAACCTCAAATCTATAGGTAACAAGGATGATTTTTGGAAAAAAATGTCCAGGTATCAAGACCTGTCAAGTGCCAGCAGAATCACTTGTATTGTCCTAGTGTTGTTGTGAAAGATGTACTTTTATTGGTTCCTTGGCTTAAATCTACTCTCTCTCTTTCTCTCTCTCTTTTAGTTTGTTTTGTTTCTTCACGTTACTCAAGTTTTGACCCTCTTATGGTCCAGGCCTTCTAGGTGGAGTGTCACTCTAATGTTGGTTCCTCTTATGCGAAAGAATCTCCTTGGTTAGATTTCAACGTCTTTTTCCAGCACAATCATAATGTTTTTAGTCAATATTACAACATTCCTAATTGCTTTGGGGTTTGTCTTTCTAGTGGGTAACCGTAGTATGTGTTAAGATCTAGCTCCCGAGTAGATAAGGAAGACTATTTTGTGGTGATATGCGCAAAGGAATTACTATGGTGGTATTAGTGTTGGTAGCTTATCTGTAGTTGTAGTTATGTTTACTGCTTTTAAGTAACTACGTTTCCTTCTTATCCACTTAGGAGTTGTTAGTTTTTTTACTATCATCTTTTGGATCTCTATTTAAGCTGGAAATGGGAGGTATTAGAGGATATTATTATTTGTGTTTAATGAGAACATGAAGGGTTAGGAAGTTATTTGTGTTTAATGAGAACATGAAGGGATAGAAAGTTATTTGTGTTTACTGAGAACATGAAGGGATAGAAAGTGGAAGAGGCGCAAGTTTATTTGTGTTATTATTTGTGTTTCATGAGAATATGTAGAGGTAGAAAGTGGAAGAGTCATGGCTTGAGGCCCAAGTTTATGTACTGTATAAATACTCCTAATGAGAATGAGATAATCACACTTTCACCCCGCAAACTACTCTTCCTAATTATTTTATCATGGCATCAGAGCCCCCGATTCTAACCTAAATCTTTGTTTCCCCTTTCCACCTCTTACGCCGTTATCATGGTAGAATCCGGTGACCACTCCGGCGCCACCGCCGCTGCTCAAATCGCCACCCTTTAACAGGCGTTAATCACAGCCCAGAGCGCCACAACATCCACCATTAAACCCAACTCTCTGTACTACCTTCACCTATCCGATCATCCTGGCTTAACCGTCTATCCCATCCTCATCAAAGGTGACAATTACCAGGATTGGAACATCAGTATGCAAAACGCTCTTATCGCAAAGCGCAAACTTGGCTTTGTTGACGGTACTCTCACCAAACCCGTCATCGACACCCCCGAGGCTGATTATTGGCCTTCCGTCAGTTCCATGATCAAATGTTGGATCGTTAAATCCATGGAGCCCTTTCTTTGGTGTTCCGTCACTTATTTCGAGAATGCCAAGGAGTTGTGGGATGATCTCCGTCAAAGGTTTTGTGTTAGCAATAGTCCACGAATTCTTCAAATCCGTGCTGATCTCGCCAATTGCCGACAACACAGGCAATCTGTTGAAGCCTATTATAGCCGAATCAAAAAGTTGTGGGACGAGCTTGCTTCTTACGTTCCATTAGAAACCTGCACATGCAACAACTTTTCATGTAATATGAATACTCGTCTCTCCAAGGCCCGGGATGAGGAACGCATCCACCAATTTTTGATTGGTCTTGATGACACTCACTTTGGCTCTTTGCGCTCCAATCTTATGGCGCACGATCCCCTCTTGCCCTTGTCTCGGATTTATGCTCTAGTTTGCCAAGAAGAGTGTCTCAAATCCGCCGTCAAGGACCGTGAAACGCAGCAGGATGCTCAGGCCTTTCTGTACATTCTTCTTCAACGAGCCGTATTTCTCCACCTCCGGTTGATAAAAAGTTGCTGAATTGTACCCATTGTGGACGTGGTGGCCATGACATTACTATGTGCTTCAAAATCCTTGGGTACCCGGACTGGTGTTTTTAGAAGAAAGGTTCTGGACGTGGATCTTCCCCTTCTGGTCGTGGTTGGGGATCTACTTCGGACTCAGCGCTGATTGGTCGTCTTAGGGTGTGGTCTTGCACCCTCTGGAGCCGCCAATGCTGCCCAACAGCCCGCCATCGGTGCTGCAAATTCCATCCAGCCCAACCCTCAAGATCGCAAGGCTCTTGGTTTGAATGCTGATCAATGGTCCTCTTTTGTGCAACTCTTTTCTTCTTTGAACAGTGGCGCTCCTGCATCCGAAAAATTGTCCGGTAATATCTCTAAATCTTGGATACTTGATACAGGAGCCTCTTATCACATGACCGGTGAGATCACTCTTTTACAGAACCTTGTTTCTATTGACCCGATCAACATACTCTTGCCAGATGGCAATATTTCTACTGCTACGCAGTCCGGGACTCTAAGTTTTGAGCATCTTCAGATTCCTAATGTGCTCTATATTCCACAACTTTCCTGCAATCTTTTGTCTATTGCTCAATTATCTGAGGACTTGTGTTGTGTTATCTCCTTGACACCTCACCTATGTGTAATACAGGACCAGCAAACGAGGAATGTGATTGGGGCGGGTGAACAAAGAGGCGGGGTCTACTGGCTGCATGGGTTTCATTCTCCAGCTCGTGGTTGCCGTGCAGTAGCCTCTACACTTCCTCTCTTGTGGCACAAGCGTTTAGGACATCCTGCTGATGTTGTTTTATCTTTTTTGCCTATGTTTAATTCCTCTGTTAGTCTTATGATGGACCTTGTGATATCTGCTTTCGAGCAAAACAAACACGATCGTCTTTTCCGATCAGTTCTAATATAGCCGACTCTAATTTTGATCTAATTCACTGTGATATCTTGGGACCATATGCTACTACATCTCATACTGATGCAAGTTATTTTTTTACCATTGTGGATGATTGCTCTCGTGGAGTATGGGTTTATTTGCTAAAATCCAAATCTGAAACTGCTAAGTTTATTCAGCAATTTTGCGCAATGGTCCGGACTCAATTCTCTATGCAGGTGAAGCGTGTCCGGTCCGACAATGGGACCGAATTTTTGCCTTTAATTCCATACTTCGCCGACAATGGTATTCTCTTTGAAACCTCTTGTGCATATACGCCTCAGCAGAACGGGCGGGTTGAAAGAAAACACCGACATCTTTTGAATATTGCTAGAGCTTTGCGGTTTCAGGCCGGTCTTCCTATTGATTTCTGGGGTGAATGTGTTTTAACTGCTTGCTTTCTAATCAACAGGACGCCTTCGAAAATTCTTAATAGGAAAACACCTTATGAAATTCTTCATCACAAGTTACCAAGTTACAATTACATTCGTATCTTTGGTTGCTTGTGTTATGCCTCTGTTATTCCTCCAGGCCGAAACAAATTTGCTTCTAGGAGTCGAAAGTGCATTTTCATCGGCTATCCTAATGGCAAGAAAGGTTGGCGTCTTTTGATTTGGAGACTAAGGACATTTTTGTAAGCAGGGATGTTATCTTTCATGAAGATCATTTTCCTTTTCTCCAAACTGATTCGGCCTACTGTTCCCGTTGTATCTGATCTGTCACCGGCTGTTTTATATGATCCATCACCGGCACCTCTTGATCCCTCTTCTCTGCAGTCACCGATTGCTCCCGACAGGGGGAGTACACCGCCGCCACCGGTTGTCCAGCCTCGGCAGAGCACTCGTCAACGCCAACCGCCGGCCTATTTGAGAGACTATGTATGCAGCAGCTCTCGTCTTTATGACCCCCCTCTTTCAACCATTTTACCCGTCTCCAAATCACATTCCTCAGGTACATCTTACCCTATCGCTGCTTTTGTATCTAATGCTAATTTTTCGGCTTCCCATGCTCGTTTCTTAGCAGCTGTTACGCAGGAATTGAACCGCGTAATTACTCCGAGGCTGTCAAACATGTTGTTTGGCGGAAAGCCATGGCCTCTGAAATTGCAGCTCTGGAGAAGAATCAGACCTGGTCTATCACAACTCTTCCTCCTGGCAAGACCGTTATTGGCTGCAAATGGGTGTATCGTATCAAGTACAAATCTGATTGGTCTATTGAGCGATATAAAGCTCGTTTGGTTGTTCTCGGAAATCGCCAAGTTGAAGGTATTGATTTTCATGAGACATTTGCCCCAGTCGCTAAGATGGTGTGTTCGGGTATTCTTGATTGTTGCTTCTATTAAGGGGTGGGAATTGCATCAAATGGATGTCCATAATGCCTTTCTTCATGGAGATTTAGATGAAGAAGTATATATGCAGCTTCCACCAGGCTTCTGCATCTGATTCGGGGTGTGTATGTCGTCTTCACAAGTCCCTTTATGGACTCTGACAAGCTCCTCGAAATTGGTTTGCTAAACTTGCTCAGGCTTTGCGTAGTATCGGTTTTTCACCAAAGTTACACTGACTATTCCCTTTTCACCTTTCAGCGAGGTGATATTTCTCTTTATGTTCTCATTTATGTGGATGACATGATTATTGCTGGGAATAATTCTTCTGCACTTTTAGCATTTAAGCAGTATCTGAGCTCTTGTTTTTATATGAAAGACTTGGGTCTTCTGAAGTATTTTCTAGGCATTGAGGTTGCCCGTTCTTCTAAAGGCATCTTTCTTTCTCAAAGAAATATACGTTAGATATATTGTCAGAAGCCGGTTTTCTTGCTGGAAAACCTTGTGACTTTCCCATGGAGCAAAATCAGCGGCTTGCTACTTCAGCTAGTTGATTGTTCGCGTTTCCTGATCGTTTTCGGCGTCTTGTTGGACGTCTTATTTTATCTCACCATTACCAGACCCGGACTCAGTTACTCTATTCATATTCTTGCCTAGTTTTTGCAGTCTCCTCGCATTGATCATTGGAATGCTGCTGTTCGGGTTCTACGCTACCTCAAGAGTCATCCTGGTCAGGGCATTCTTTTGTCCTCATCGAGTTCTCTTCAATTGTCTGCTTATTGTTATTCTGACTGAGCTGCTTGCCCCTTAACTCGATGCTCTATTTATGGTTTTCTTGTCTTCCTTGGTGAGTCTCCTATATCTTGGAAGACTAAGAAACATACTACAGTCTCTCGTTCTTCCGCTGAAGCTGAGTATCACGCAATGGCCTCTACCTGTGCTGAACTCGTCTGGTTGAAGTCTCTCTTGTGCTCTCTTGGCGTCTCTATCATATGTCTATGAAGCTTCATTGTGACAGTCAAGCTGCTCTCCACATTGCAGCTAACCCGGTTTTCCATGAACGCACTAAGCACATTGAAATTGATTGTCACTATACTCGTGATCACATTCAAAACGGAAATATTGTTGCCTCGTATGTTCATACCTCTCAGCAGCCTGCCGATTTGTTTACTAAGCCTCTTGGTCGACAACAATTCCAGTTCTTCTTGGCAAGTTGGGCATTCTTGATCTTCATGCACCAACTTGAGGGGGAGTATTAGAGGATATTCTTATTTGTGTTTAATGAGAACATGAAGGGTTAGAAAGTTATTTGTGTTTAATGAGAACATGAAGGGATAGAAAGTTATTTGTGTTTAATGAGAACATGAAGGGATAGAAAGTGGAAGAGGCGCAAGTTTATTTGTGTTATTATTTGTGTTTATTGAGAATATGTAGAGGTAGAAAGTGGAAGAGTCATAGCTTGAGGCCCAAGTTTATGTACTGATAAATACTCCTAATGAGAATGAGATAATCACACTTTCACCCTGCAAACTACTCTTCCTAAATTTTATCAGGGTTGTCCCTTTTCTTCGAACTTATCGTTCAAATGTTGGGCAAACGTTTACTCCCTTAATCTGACTTTTTCTATTATATGAATGAAGATATCAGTTTAATAAAAAAAACTTTATAGATTATGTAATATGGATTCGTAAGAGCTTTTATCTATATATTAAGGATCCAAGATTTGAATAGAAAAATGTATACTGAGCTGCACATTATATTTCTATCAAAAATGCAGATGAGGAATATACAAGGATGTAGTTCACTACTCTGACCAAACTAATCGGAGACAGACACCTAACGAAAGAAAATTCTAATAAAAAAAAAGAGAGAGAAACAAAAGCAAAACTAATCGGTGCCATATATAATAGCAGGTCAGGTGTGTCCATTTTATTCTATTTGGTGAGATGTTAACGGTTTAGTGTTTGTCATGATGCAGTATGGTTCGAGGGTGAATCAGGTAGCACCGCCACTTCAACAGGATCTAACCTATTGGTTGATTTCGGGCGTCCGACTCGATAAGCATCAGCACGACCTCTCTCATTGACGGCCGATCAAATGGTGACATGCTCGTACAGAGGAGAGCAATCTTCATCACGTTGACCATGAAGTCAACCACTGCGGTTGAGCTGTTCTCTTGTGAAGTCAATCTAGGATCAAGAACTGAAGGGGTCAACCCGTTGACCCTTATGAAATCTTTGACCCAGGTTACTAGGTCTCCACCTTGTTCAACCGGTTGAACTGGTGTCTTTCCTGTCAGCAGCTCCAACAGGACCACGCCGTAGCTGTAGATATCACACTTTTCAGTCACCTTCATTGTGTATGCATACTCTGCAATATCGTTGATACAGAAGAAACATAAGCATTTCATTCTTACAATTTTTCATTTTTTGCTGGCATCTCATCAAATACTCATCAGTATAAAACTAAAAGGATAATTTAAATTACCAGGGGCAATGTATCCATATGAGCCAGCAACCGCAGACATAGACTTTGATTGTGGCATATCAATAACCTTCGCAAGGCCAAAGTCACCAACATGGGCTTCAAACTTCTCATCCAAGAGTATATTATTTGACTTTATATCCCTATGAATGATCATCGGTTTACAATCATGATGTAAATAGGCAAGCCCCTGAGCAGCCCCAACTGCAATAGCAAACCGGGTTGGCCAATCCAAGCAGCAACCAGAACCGTGCAGCAATTCACCCAAGCTACCCTTCTCCATATACTCATAGATCAACAGATTAGCCCCCTGATGATAGCAAAACCCAACAGCTTCACTATGTTCCTATGCCTTATCTTCCCAAGAGTCAAGATCTCTGCTCTGAAACTATTATCTACATTGTCACCTTCTCTGTTTGAGCTCAGTCTTTTGACAGCAACTTTCAGGCCGGACCCCATCACCGCCTTGTAAACGATCCCACAACCTCCGCTCCCCACCACATAGCTATCATTGAAGTTATTGGTGGCCTCAACCAGATCGTGGAAAGTGAACCCCACCTTTAGAGGGAAGTAGATGTCTGAAACCACCGAAGAAGACAGCTTGTCAAACTCTTCTTCATCTGATGAACCACCAACCACCTTCTGATCAAGAGGCCTTCTCAAATGAAACAGAATCACAACAATGAGAATCAGAGATACACCTCCCACGCTCACTGCCACAATGGTGATTATCTTTCTCATCCTAGACCCCCTGGCCGTCACAGGGCTACTAAAATCATCATCAGATGAAGAAGCAGTGTCATTACACGCAACTGCTAGTGGATGACCGCACAGTCCTCTATTCCCTAGGAAGCTCGTCCTGTGCATGCTTTGGAAGAGAGGAGTGGAAGGTATAGGTCCGGAGAGTTCATTATTTGACAAGTTCACACCCATCAAGCTCGAAAGATTACCAAATGAGCTTGGTATTTTACCCGTCAAATGGTTGTTATTGAGGAAAAGATATTCTAGTAAAATCAGATTCCCTAGGTCCGGAGGTATCTCTCCTGAAAGGTTGTTGTAGCTCAGATTCATTGCTATCTGCAGACCAGAAAGATACCCTAAGGTTCGAGGTATTTCACCTGAAAAAGAATTTCCACCCATCTGCAACTCAGTCAATCGGGAGAGGTTCCCCATAGTAGCAGGGATTCTACCTGATAGCCTGTTCTCTGAAACCATAAGAAGCTCAAGCTGACTGAAGCTCCCAATCTCATCCAGCAACACTCCTTCGAACAAGTTGCAGCTGATGTCCAGACGTTGAAGCCTATTGCACTTTGTGATCTCAGGAGGAATTCTCCCCGTGAGACGATTTGAAGAGATGTTAAGAATTCCAAGCAGATAAAGCTGACCAATCTCCTTGGGTAACTTAGAGACAAAATTGTTGTTTGCAAGGTTCAATCTTTGCAACTTGGTGCAGTTGCCAATCTCCGGTGGGATGGGACCGCTTAACTTGTTGTTGGCTAACTCAACAGCCGAGAGGTTCACCAGTTTGCACAACTCAACAGGTAAGCTACCTGTGAACCTATTATCGTTAAGCCGCAGCTGAAGTAGAGATGGACAGTTCACTACACCAGATGGGATGTTACCATGGAGCTTATTGGACTCTAGATTCAGCAAAATCAAGTTACCATTGCTACATATCTCAGGAGGTATAGTCCCTGTCAAATCATTGTTTGATAAATCGACAACCCACATACGGCTATAGAGGCCAAGCTTACGAGGAATGGTACCTGTCAAGGAGTTTGAAAAGAGCTGTAGCTGAAGCATTTTTGGAAAATACTGAAACCAGGAGGGAATGGAGCCTGTCAGCTGATTAATTGAGAGGTCAAGTTTGGTTAAGTTGCTCAGGGAACTGAACTCATCTGGTATCTCACCCTCAAGCTGATTCTGGAAGAGGTACAAAAGGCTAAGACCCTTTATCTTGCTAATCTCAGATGGGATCTTTCCAGACAGATAATTCTCCGAGAAGTCAATTTCCCAAGCTAATGAAAGATTCCCTAGTTCCCGTGGAATGGTCCCGTTCAGCTGGTTTCTGTACAGATACAACTTCCTCATGAACTTTAGATTCCCCAGCTCCGATGGGATTTCCCCAACTAGATTGTTCTCATACAGAGCAAGAGTCTCGAGAAGCGTACATTTTCCAAGCTCCTTTGGTATGGACCCTGATAACTGGTTTTGCCATAAGATCAGCTCTGTCAACTTTCCGAGTTTCGCAATCTCCTTTGGCAATTCACCTCCTATTAAGTTCTGAGCCAGCCCTAGATACTTCAAGTTCACGCAATCGCCAATTTCTGAGGGTAAACTTCCGCTAATCGCGTTTTGGCCAGCTCGAAATGTCTGCAACTGTTTGAGTCTGCCAAAAGAAGAAGGTATCTCACCCTTGATATTGTTGGTATAGACCACAAGATCAACCAATGAAGTAAGGTTCCCTAACTCTACCGGGAAGGATCCTGAGAGCTGGTTGTTGCACAAGTTGAGATGCTGCAAAAGAGCCAAATTTCCCAAGTCCGCAGGAATTGGCCCGGAAAACTTGTTATTATTTAACTTTAGGGTGTGCAGTCTCGAACAATTGCCAAGCTCGGATGGTATGCTCCCATTGAATGAATTCCTGGAAATATCAAGGTATGCTAAGTGCACCAAGCAGCCAATACTGGGACTCAGTGGACCCGACAGATTCATTGATTTCAGATCCAGAGACCACACTACTGGATTGTGATAGCCGTAGCAGCTAACACCCTTCCATCGGCAAGGGGTTTGGTCGCTAAGGTTCCAATTCCGGAGATGATCAGCTGGATCGTGAAGGTTGCTCTTCAGAGCCAACAGGCATAACCCATCTGAAGACAGACATCTGCAAGGGCAAACCACCATAGCAGCCACGACTATGAATCCCACAAACACCACAAAGCCATCTCCTTCCGAGAACCGCATTGCAGATTGCTACACTCTGATGATTAAAACTCCAATACGTCTCTTAAAAAGGAGGGTACACCAATTAGCCCCAGTGAATATACAGGAGCAATACAGAAACTGTAATTTCCCCCTTCCGAGCATTAGAGTAATTAAAGGTTAATCGAACAATGATCTGAGACTCTAAAAGGCGGCAGTTTCACATTCAAATGAGCTAAATTTTATCATCCGCAATACAGACCATGGATTACAGTACTCTCAGATTGGAGAAAATGAAAAATCAATTTTTAGGCAAATGAGGACTCTATCACCCGATACCTGCTCCTGTTGACTCAAACTGGGAGGAAATACGGGATTCACTTCAGATAAACTATACCGAATTCAGGACAAGTTAAAGGCAGATTACAAAGAAGCCGTGGCGATGAAGGCAAGTGAAGACACCTCGATCTACAGAAGCTTCAGCTCAAAAGGATGAAAAAAAAGTCAATGACAAAAATAACAACATAAAGATACACCCAGCGAATATATTTTGAAGCTTAGGGGCATAAGATATCTGTTTCAGCCTATTGCTGATCTAAAAGTAGAGACGAAGATCGAAAAAACCGCCATTTCTGAGCGATTCTGTGAGGGGGGAGTGTTGGTGGGAAGACATGAAATTGAGAGATTAGCAAGAAAAAGGAACCCTGAATGAAAAGTAGCAGTAACAAATTCCAAGATACGCTATATCACTGTTACCCTAGATCCGGGAGAGGATATCTTTGATCCGTAGATTCAAGTAAAAGGGGGAACTTTTTAGCTATGGTTTCAGTTCAGCCACAGCCCACAGGGTTGAGGAGGGAGAGAGAGCAGGGCACAGGGAGGATTTTATATTCATTTTAATAGAATTGATCAATATTTTAATCGCATAGGCTGGGTAGGCTCAAACCCAAGTGTGGCTTTTTTCGAGAAGAATTATTGAGATTGATTTGGAGAGAAGATGCGGAGGGGAAAACTAGGATGAGAGAGTTGGACTGGGAAGCGGAAATGGCCGACAAAGCATGCATTCATCTTTTAAAATTACTATATCGTTATGTGCACTCCTTTCAGAGAAGGGAGCACAGGAGGAAGGAAAGTAGTCTTTTTGAGCTTGGCCCCTCCCTCCTCTTTCTAGAGCTTCAAAAGCGAAACCTTTTAAGACAAAAAAAGGCACTTTTGTCAAATGGGAAAGTTATGTGCGATGAGCGTCCTTATCATAAATGTGGTTTAAAAGTAATATAAATGACTCACATAAATATTACATTTTGACATATTTTATTTTACCTGTTCATTTAGAGTATATTTTGTATATGTCATAATATCAAATATATATTGTTCGTTTTTCCGTCTTCTCTTAAATATCTTTTTAAAGTCAATTAGTTGTTTTTAAGATTACCATATCATATTTTAATAATAATATTTCATATTATAAAAATTATAGTATAAAATCTTACTATTTAACTTTATATACATTTAGTTTATTGTTTTATATGTTATATACAGTAATAAAGTAAGTTAATTAATTATTATATTTTTATTTTATAATTTCTTACTTATATTTTTATATAAAGTATTAACTAATTAATTTTAGCTAAAAATATAACAGGATCCCTGAAAATGAAAATATATTAATATACATTACATGTTTAATTATGATCAACAGTAGTTTATGTCATATACAATAATAAAGTTAACTAGTTAATTATTATATTTCTATTTTATAATTTCTTACTTTTATTTTTTATATAAACTATTAACTAATTAATTTTAGCTAAAAATATAACAAGGCCCTGAAAATGGAAACATATTAATATAAATTATATGTTGAATTATGACCAAACAGTAGTTTATAATGTATACAGTAATAAAGTTAACTAATTAATTATCATATTTTTATTTTAGTTTCTTACTTATATTTTTTATATAAACTATTAACTAATTAACTTTAGCTAAAAATATAATAGGGCCCCCGAAAATAGAAACATATTAATATACGTTACATGTTGAAATATGATCAACAGTAGTTTATGATGTATATACATCTGTTATAACCCAAGATTTGGTTATATTTTATTTCGTCACAAGTGGCCTTACACTATTGTATTTTGGATTTAGGACATGGACGTCCTTCTGATTAAAGACATGGGTAGAAGGGTCTTTCTTCCTTTCCATTTAAATTCTGGTGAGAATAATCTCTTATTATTTTAATTCTTTCCTTCTTAATTACTCTCACTTCTAATCACGTTCTCACGATCTCATTTACGCTCCTCTTCTCGCTCAGTTGGAAACCCTCAAACCTTTCTCTCTTCTCTCTCTCAAAATTCTGTTCTGTTCAATCCCTTCGAGTTGGCTGATTGTGGTGCACCTTCGAGTTCTACTGTAGATTCTGCTCTACTGCAAGGTTCGGGTTGGGTTAAGGTAATCAACGTTGTTCATTCTTCGATTCTGAGATTGGAATGTTCTCCTTGTCTGAATCCTTCCTCTACAATCTGTTTAGGAATCCGATTGTGTTCCGTTTCCCCGTCGATTTCCTCTGCTGTTGGTCTCCTCTGCGTTCGTGGTCGAATTCAGGTATGAATTGTGGGTTGTCTGCGTTAACAGTTTCTAATTTGAGAGTGAGTTCTGATTACGGTTTGTTCTTCAATCTGTTCTCTGATTGCTGTCAAATTCAGAGTTTGGGAATTGCGTTGCCTGACTGCGGTTGGATTAGTGCTGTGGTTTGGACTCTGCTGTTCAGATTGGAACTCCGTCTCTGCTAATTCGAGGTAGGTGGCTGATGGATTCGATTAGTATGTTCGGCCTTGGGGAGTTTCGTTCCGGTTCTGAATTCGAATTGCGTTCTGTCTGGGATTGTGATTGTGAACTGTCTGTTTAACGTCGTTTTAATGCCTACAAACCCCCAAGGTTGTTTTCTGGAACTTATAATGTTTTGACATTGTTTTGAAGCCTCTGTCTGTGTGAAAATTCGCTTCTGTCTTCTGAGTTTTTCGGCATGTCCGAACTTCCGTCCGACCTTGGACGTTCGGACATGCCCTTCTGCGCTTAAACTTTCTGAAGTTTTCGCTGTGTCCGAACTTCTGTCCGAGCTTTGAAGTTCGGACACAGCCTTCTGCCTTCTCTGATTTTGGCTTCGACTTGTGTCCGAACATTGATGTCCGGACACAAGCTCGGACACTACACGTATTCGTTTTCGTAAAACGTCCGAACATCAGTCCGAACTTGGATGTTCGGACACCTCTGTCTCTTCTACTTTTTAAAGTTCGACCTGTGTCCGAACTTCGTAGTTCGGACACATGTTCGGACATCTGTCTGTTTTCAACTTCTGAGTCTCGACTTGTGTCCGAACATTGATGTCCGGACACAAGTTCGGACATGGTACTGTTTTGACCATAACTTGCTCGTTTGAGCTCTGTTTTGACTTCCGTTTGCGGGGTTGGATTCCCCTTCTGATTTCCAAGCCATCTATGTGCTTTCTGGTGCCTTTGGTGCACATATGCTTATCTGTATTTAAGCTTCTGTTTTGGGACCTAGTTATCTCTGTGTCTGAGCCTTTGGATGGCTGGTTACGCTGTCTCGTAGCGCGCTATGTAGGATCCTTCTGTTCACGGGTGATGTTCCCCGTTCTGTCCACGGGTGTTTACACCTGTTCTGTTTACGAGTGAGGTTTCCTCGTTCTGTTCACGAGCTGGTTGCTCGTTCTGTCTGTATGCTGTGATCGCTAGTGTCCCACTCTGTTTTCTGCTTCTGTCTACTTCGGACTCTGTTTAGTCCTCCATTGTACGGACTTCTGTTTTGTTTCTGACATGCTTATGGGTTCCTTTGACTCCTTCTGATTTGACAGTATTCTATAAAATGTTTTGAGCATGCTGGTTGATGAAGTTTGTCATCTACTGGGCATAGTTGTGTGCTCATCCCCCTACTTTACCTAACATTGCAGATTGATCAGCGAGGGTCACTTTGCAGCTCTGGAGTCTAGTTTATTTGTTATTTCGTTCTTTTGAGACCTTGTATTTGACTTGAGCCTTTGGGCTCCTTTTGTTAGCTTCCGCTTCTGACATTCGTTTGGTGGGTTCTGTAATAACTTTGGGATGTTACGACATCATTTTGGTTTATACTTTATTCAAGTATTCATTTGGGCCTTATTTGATTATCTGTTTAAGTCTGTTTATTAGAGCCTTGCGTTATTATGTAATAATACGCGGCGTGTAATACCCCTAACTCCTAGGCCAGTGTTTGGAGGTGTTACAACATCAATAAAGTTAAACTAATTATATATCATATTTTTATTTTACAATTTCTTAATTATATTTTTATATAAACTATTAACTAATTAAATTTAGCTAAAAATATATCAAGGCCCTTAAAATTGAAAATTATTAATATACATTACATGTTGGATTATGATCAAACAATAGTTTATGATGTATACCGCAATAAAGTTAACTAATTAATTATTATATTTTTATTTTATAATTTCTTACTTATATTTTTATATAAACTTAAACTAATTAACTTTAGCTAAAAATATAACTGGGCCCTGAAAATGGAAACATATTAATATACACTAAATGTTGAACTATGATCAAACAATAGTTTATGATGTATACATTAATATAGCTAACTAATTAATTCATATTATAATTTTATAATTTCTTAATTATATTTTTTATACAACTTTAACTAAAAATATAACAAGCCCCTGAAAATGGAAACATATTAATATAAATTACATGTTTAATTATGATCAAACCGTAGTTTATGATGTATACATTAATAAAGTTAACTAATTAATTATCATATTTTAGTTTTATAATTTTTTATTTGTATTTTTTACATAAACGATTAACTAATTAAATTTTTCGTATTGAGTTATTAAGCTTTAAGTGTGGTTGGACCTTTGATAACAACAAAGTACTTATCTTATAACATTTATTACAAGTTACTTTGTTTATTTTTTTAATGAAATAAAATTTGATACGGCAATTTAATATTAATAGCTGTAGTGCACAAAACGGTAAATACACTACACATAACCAACTTATGCTGCAAATATGACACACTTCCAAACAGTAGCTTTCAAACCAGCTACAAATATGTCAGCACAAAACAACTAGCAAATATGTTGTTGATATGTCAGCGCAAAACAGCTACCCAAATATGCTACAAAACAGTCATACCGAACAGTGTCTAAGGGTTTGTTTGGTTACTAGTAGACCAAGCAATTATGTTTAAGGGGTAATTATTTTTAGTACCACGTATATGTGTGTGACATTTTGTTTTTTCTAGAGCAAAGATATTTGATAGCTTTAACTATAAGAAATGTAAATGAATAGTTTTTATTTGATCATTAAAATTAAATTAATAACTATATATACATATAAAAGTATGAAAACATTTATTAGTAAGATAGGAACTATACTTCAATTCGATAAATGTGTACAATTATAGTAACAAATAAAATTGTGAATACTTCTTTTACAAATATATCATATTTCTTTGTTTTCTAATATTTTGTTTGTTACCTTAATTATTTTGTCATGCCCGCAACTTTCTTTACAGGTTTTTTTCTATCTTGGAATTTTTATTGTCATACTTTAGTATTTTTGTCTAGTTTTGATAACTAGTTTTCTAAACCTTGAATGTTATTGTTGTATATCTAAATGATGTAAAGATACTAATAAAATCTAGGGGTGTCCATTTGGTTAATTCGGTTAATTCAGTTAACCGAAAATCGAATTTTGAAAAAAAAATTGGTTTTACCGAAATAACCGACATCCGATTTTTTTTTTGCTTAATAATCGAAAACCAAACCGACAACCGAATTAGTTACGGTTAAGCGTAATAAATTCGGTTAACCAATGTTTTTAAAGAAAACTTACAATTTTCATTCAGTTTATATATTTAAATTAAATTTTAAAAAAATATTTCGATTATTCAGTTAATTGAAATATTCTCTTTAATAACCAAAAACCAAACCGAAATAGAATTCAGTTAACTGAAAACCGAAATTTTGAAGAACGGTTACGAAAAAACGGTTAAAAGACACCTAAAAAAATCGGTTTTCGGTTATAGCCGAATAACCGAACCGTATGGACACCCCTAAAAGCTACTACCAAAATTTATAAGAATTCACTTAATTGTAGTGTCAAATTTAAAATAATTAAAAGTTACACCATTCAAAATAAAATGTACTCCCTCCGTTCAACAATATCTGTCATTTTAGAAACTTGCACACTTATTAAGAAAAGTAGAACAATGACGCATGTACCCCTACTTTTTACTTTTTCATCTAGATAATAGTAATTATTTGTGTGTTGAATATTAGGGATAAAAGTGGAAAAAAGTGTGTCAAAAAGCTAGAATGACACATATTTTTGAACAAGAGTCACCTCCTAAAACGACAGATATTGAGCTCGTTTGGGGAACAGCTTCAGCAGCAGACAGCTTCTCAATTTCTAAAATTAGCAGGGTTCCACCAAACACCCAAAACCAGTAGCTGACAGCTTCTGCAAAATCATCAGCTAACAGCTTCTCAATTTTCAGCAGCAGGACCTAACAATTGTCTCTGCTTTTTAAAACCATCAGCAGACGTTCCACCAAACACCAAAACTAGCAGCTAACAGCTTCTACAAAACTATCAGCAGACAACTTCTCAATTTCCAGCAGTAGGACCCAACAGCAGCCCCGGCAGCTGTCCCCAAACGAACCCAAATAACAGAGGGAGTAATACTTATGTTTCAGTAATAATGAAAAACTAGGTATAAAATTGATACAAAATTTATTGTTTTTACTATAATAATTCAAATAGAATATTAAATTATGTTATATTAAAGTATTTACCGAACTAGCTCATTCATAATCACTGAAAAATACATTATGAAATATAGGAACATAAAGTAGTAACAAATTTTCAAAAAAAAGGGGGGGGGGGCCAATGCCCCCTCCGCGTCCACCACTGTCTTTGGTATGGCTTTTTTGTAGTTGACTAGTTATTTTACAAAATATTTTGGTTTTTGTTTTGTGCTGACATATTTACATCATAATTGATGGTTGTTTTGTCCTAGCATATTTGTATCTGTTTTGAAAACTGTTGTTTGGCAATGTGGTGTTGTTGCAGCATACATTAGTTAAGTTAGTTACGTCCAGTGCATTTACCAATTTTGTACAATAATTATAAGGATAATTATAAATATTAATTTATGGTTAATATAATATTTTGTTAAAAAATAAATAAAGTAACTACTAACAAATGTTATAAGATAAGTAATTTGTTACCATCAAATGTCAGTAGATACCCAAATCTTGATAAACTTAGTACAATAGAAGTTAATAGCACTTAAACTATTATTTGATTAAAATTCAACTGTATTGAATATTAATATGTTTCCATTTTGTACCCTCAATTGTTGTTTCCCCTTTCTTTTTGATGTAGATTTTGATTGTGTTGCTCACCCGACCCGTTCACCCATTATCTATTTTAATAGCAGGGAGATTTGGTTTCCTCTTTAGTGTTGGAGTCATCTACAGCTCGTCTAGGCTTCTGCCTCCTCTATCCTTCCAGGGTTTCACATTCGCTCTCCAGAGAGGGAGGCGATTTAAGATACGATTGCTTTCGTTATCTTATTTTCTCTTCTGTTCAACAGAGAGATTACTCTTCCGCCAGGATCCAGGGTAGAAGAGGACTATCAAGTACCTTCCGTCCAGTGGTATCGAACTTTCTCTCTGGTATTTGCGTCCCCAGCTTTGGTCTCCTTGTCCGAAGAGTAGGTCCGTCCAGGGGTGGCTGGTTGGCTTCGTCTCCGTCAGTTTTTCAGGGAGGTGGTGGGATTTCCTCCAGTGTTGGGTCCGTTTCGTCTTCGAAGGGGGTGCCATTTGTTTCTGGTGTCGGGGTTGCAGAAGCTTCCGACCGTGGGTTGGCTTCCGGTGAAGGAGAAGTGTTCAGCGGTAATTTCTAGCCCTGTTGATCAGTTTGTGTTGCTGAATTCGTGTTGTTCAGTGTCGACTTGTCTCGTCTGGGGCTTCTTCCTTGAGGATCCTATCTGCGTTTGTTTGATTATTCTGTTCTGGTTGTCGATTGTGGGTTTCTTCTTGATGGTTTCTGGGTGAAGTTTGCTTATTCAGGGTAGGGGTGTCCATTAGGTTCGGTTAATTCGGTTTTGACCAAAAACCGTAATTTTTTCGGGTTTTTTTAACCGAAATATTTAACCGTATTTTATAATTCGGTTATTCGGTTAACCGAATAACAATTCGGTTCGGTTTTCGGGTATGACTCAGTCACAATTCGGTTAACCGTATAACCGAATTATAACATTAGTTTAAAACTCATCGTTTAGTCCTTACGGTTGATATACTTGATAGGAAGTAGGAACTCAACTAGTTAACTTAGGGTTTCAGTAGTCACTCTTCTGTCTTCTCCTCCCGTGAGTCCCGTCCCAGCCCATCTTCTTCGCTGCTTGGCAGTCTCTCACGGTGAGAGTCTCTCACCCCGCCCGCACCGCCGCCGCAAGGCCACTGGCCACAGCCGCACGCAGCAGAGCTCGCCCGACCCGACTCCCGTGATAATCATCGGCCATCGCCTCTGCTGAGTCTCCTCCAGTCCTCTTCATCCTGAACTCCATTCCATTATTACCGTTCAAAAAATTGTCTGTCTTCACCCTGAACTCCCTCTTCCTTCGTCTCTTCAACTCCACTCAGAAACTTCACCATCACCACCGACTCCACACATTCGCTGGAAAACCTCAGCCCACCAGAAACCACCCCTCTCCCAGACGATCCACCAGTAACACTCAGCACCAAAAATTCCCGCCACCAAAAACCTCATCGCTAACTAGAAACCTCCTGCTGTTGCGAGTTGTCCCCCATCGTCGACAGAGTAAGCGTGGTTTCGTCCACTCCTTGCCCCGGATTTCTTCTGATTTTTTATGCATTGCTTAGGCTTTTGCTTCTCGTTTTCTACTATGAAGGCTTTCACCGGAAAGTTCAAGTCTCCAATAAATGCTTATCATTGTTTAATCTAGCGTTTGTACTCCTCTGTTCTGAAAATATTGCTCAAACTGAAACGTGAGTTCAGGTCTTAAATCTCATTTATCTTGTTCATAATGTGTTGTGGTCTGAATCAGAACCTACCCCATATCACCTTCCCTGTTTGTTATTGTTTGGGCATCGAGTGTGATAGATTTTATAACCGTGTGTTATTTGAGCTAGCCATTACTGAGCCGAAACCTATTTCATTTGCTACCTAAGCGGGAGTAGACTGTTTTCCTTATAATCGTCACAAGCACTTGAATGGTTTTATTGTTGCATCTTCTTTTCATAAGGTGGGTACAACGAGATTCAGAAAAGAAAAACCCAGATTACGCTTCAGGTTCTCATAAAATCAAAGCTGATGCAGATTGTGCTTTGTATTTTCTCACAATTGCCCGATTTTCCCCCTTAGCTTTACTTACAGTTTTTGTCAGCAGATTAAACTCATTGCCTCTGATAAAAGTTTGAGAAACACTCACCTTCGACGTAAACCTGGTAGCTTATCCCCTCTTGCTCGTTTTCTCTGCATATTTGATTATCATTTGCTATCTGTTGAGTTTGGTTCTCAAAAACCGTGAGTTGATTAGTTGGACCTTCTAGACTGCAATCAGAACTCTTACTCCTACTCTATCTGATGTGATTTGTGATTTATTAATTTCTTTTTGCTCATTTTTGCTGTAGATGGAATCTACTAGTGGAAACCCAAATGCTATAAGAGAATCAGTGTCATCACGCACCCCGCCCAATCCTAATGATGCCACCTCCGGTTCTGGACTCCCAAATCATCCAACTGATACTCAGACTGATTTAGAAGGAGCATCAGCTTCAGTACCAGCTAGGGGAACTATGCCAAAAAAGAGAAAACCGATGAAACCAAGGTCGGATGTGTGGCAACATTTCACCAAGGTAACTGATGCTAATGGGAATTTAAAGGCTAAATGCATGCATTGTAACAAATTATTTGCATGTGAGTCTAAGCAAAGTGGTACAAGCTCATTGAGAGCTCACGTGAATTCTTGTCTTAAACGTATGGAGATGGATAACACACAATCACAGTTAATTTTCGGACAAAGTAATTTAGGAGAAGGTGTGTTATCTCATTGGAAATTTGATGAAGCTCATTCTAGGAAGATGTTAGCTCATATGATTGTTGTTGACGAGCTACCCTTTAAGTTTGTGGAGAAAAATGGTTTTAGACGTTACGTTCAATCATTGAATCCTAGAGCTCATATTCCATCTAGGCAGACGGTTGCTAGGGATATATTTCAACAATATGAGGAGGAAAAGTTGAAATTGAAAGATTATTTAGTTTCCTCTAGACAAAGGGTTTGTCTAACGACAGACACATGGAAATATGTCCAAAATTTAAGTTATATGTCGTTGACAGCACATTACATTGACAAGGAGTGGATTTTGAATAAGAAAATTTTAAATTTCTGTCAAATCACTAGCCACACAGGAGAGGCTTTAGGAAAGGCTGTCGAGGAGTGTCTTCTTGGGTGGGAATAGACAGGGTCTTCACAGTAACAGTGGATAATGCTGCTGCTAATGATGTTGCCATTGCTTACTTGAAGAGAAAAATCAAGAATTGGAAAAAAAGTGTTTTGGATTGTAAGTACTTGCATATGAGGTGTGTTGCTCATATTATAAATTTGATTGTTATGAGTGGAGTAAAAGATAATGAAGTTGAAACTGCTATCAAGAGGATCAGAGCTGTGTGAGGTATGTTAAGAAATCTCCTCTTAGACTTGCGAAATTCAAGAGTTGTGTCACAAGGGCAAAGATAGAGAGTAAGGCACTCTTGAGATTAGATGTGAGCACTAGGTGGAATTCCACATACCTAATGTTAGCAGCAGCTGAAAAATTTGAAAGAGCCTTTGAAATTTATTCGGAGGATGATAGAAATTTCAATGATGATCTGATTGTTAATGCTGGTGGTGTTCTTGTTGAGGTGGATTGGATCATTGCTAGAAGATTGAATGGTTTTCTGGAGCATTTCTATGATGTGACTAATAAAGTCTCTGGTTCTTTGTATGTCACTTCTAACAACTTTTTGGATGAGATGATGCACATTTCTGATTTGCTGGATGAGTCTTGTGATAGTGGTGATGTGTTGTTCAGATCTATGGCTAAGGGGATGAGGGAAAAGTATGAAAAGTATTGGGGTGGTATGGAGAAAATGAATTTGTTGTTATACCTTGCTTGCATACTTGACCCGGCCCAAAAGCTCAAATATGTTGAATTTGTTGTTAATGAGAAGTTTGAGTCAGAATTGGCGGAAAAGATTTGTGCCCAAATCAGAGAATCCTTGAATGAAATGTATAGTTGGTATGAAAGCGAGTCCAGACCAGTTGCATCAAATGTTGCTGATGAAGTTTCTTCTCTCCCATCTTCTTGTTCTACTTCTGAAACTTCACTTGGGAAAAGTAAATATAGAAAAAAGTTTAAGACAATGTTAGGAAATGATGAGGGCATGTCAGATCTTGTGAGGTACTTGAAAGAGGAGCCAACAGATGATTCCATTGATGTTCTAAAGTGGTGGAAGATCAATAGTGAACGTTTCCCCATACTAAGTGAGATGGCTCGAGATGTGTTGGTGTCCCTATCTCTACGGTAGCTTCTGAATCAGCGTTGTACCAGTGGAAGGGTACTTGATGATTTTAGGAGCTCTTTGAATGCGGATATGGTCCAGACTCTCATATGCTTGCAAAATTGGCTAACAAACCAAATTATTTCAACCGGGGTAGAAGAAGAACCTGAGGAGGTGGAAGAACTGCAGAAAGGTATTTACATTAGATTAATTAGATTAGTTTGTATTATGTTGTTGCACTTGTTCATAATAATTTATTCTTATCTTTTCTTTTACAGAAATGACTAACCTTTCCGTTGAATCAACAATATTGGGAGTATGAAAGATGTGGATTAGGGTAAGTTTATTTTCTACACTTCCCTTGCTGTTTGAATAGCTACTATGAGCAACATACTTTCACTCTACTTAATTTCTTTATTTATTTATCTCTTCAGCTCTTGATTTTGGTGACGAACTGTTGTTTGAAGGAATGTCTTATATAGATCATTGTTGAATGGGTGTTGCTGAACTGTTGTTTGAATGTGTGCTGCTGTATATGCCTCCCCCTCAGCCTGACATCTCCCTCCCTGTGTTGAATGTTGCTGAACTGTTGTTGAACGAGTGTTGCTAAACTGTTGTTGAATGGGTTTTACTGAACTGTTGTTTGAATATCAAACTGTTATAAGGTGAAATCTTTATTTTGTATGCAAAAAACTTAAGGGTATATTATGTGAATTTCTGTATAAGATTTCATCTGTTAGAAACTCATCATAGGTTTTAATGTTATTCCTCTTTTGTAAGTTAACCTGCACATATGTAGCATATCTCTGATCTGATTCTGATGTCATATCTGTATTACAGATTCTGTAACATATTAAAATGGATGGTCTATGCATGTGTTCCACAGAGGTCTTATGTTTTTAAATAATCTACAAAACAACTAAAACATAAACAGTCACAAATATTATGTCAAAATAAACATAGTCTAATTGTTTGTGGTAAACTTACATCCTTACTTACTACAATTTGAGAAACTCCAGAAATTCTATGAGGAATGTGTGGCTGTGTGCAGATACTTTTGCTTGATCTGAACTGAGATTTCTGCTTGATCTTTTTGCTCTTAATCTGCATCTATTTGCTTGATCTGAACTGAGATTTTTGCTTGATCTGAACTGATGTTGAGTGTGGGCTGAAACAGCTCATATGCTTGATTGGGTTAACTAGATTCCACTTTGATCTTGTAAAGTTGCTGCAAGAAGTACTTAATGTTATGTTCTCATCTGTTTCCTTGTTGAACTGATCGTACAACATCGTATGGAGCATTTGAAACCAGCACTACTGCACTAGTCTTTGGTTTGAATGATCATTTTGTTTCTCTTGTTTCAGGTGGGGTTCATATTTTTGCTTGGCGGGTTTCATGGTTGGGAGCATTTCTGGAGTGGTTTTTCAAAGCTTGGTGTTAAGCCTAAAATAGGATGAAAAGGAATTGTGGTTACTCTTGGTTGAGACTTCTTTTCATTTCCTCTGTAGCTGAAACAACAACTAACTTTTGTTTAGTACTATGAAATGAAGTCTGTAGCTGAACTTATGTTCTTTTGTATCGGTTTTAGTACTTATCAGAAGATAGTAGTGTGTAGTTAGAGAAACCCGAACTTGTACTATGAAAAGAAGTCTCACGGCGAGACTCTTACCGATTAAAATTTCGGTTTTTTTCTTCAGTTTTCGGTTTTTCGGTTTTTTCTTCAGTTTTCGGTTTTTCGGTTAACCGAATGGCCGAAATTTAAATCGGTTCGGTTATCGGTTATATGACGTTTTAAAATTTCGGTTTTCGGTTAATTCGGTTTTCGGTCAATTCGGTTATGATACTGTAATTCGGTTAATTCGGTTATAACCGATTTAACCGAAAAACCGAACGGTTTTAGCTTATTCGGTTTTCGGTTAACCGAATTAACCGAATGGACACCCCTAATTCAGGGTTTGTTGATATTTAGCTGCAGTTGATTGCTATTGCCTTTGATGTGTGTGGCTGTTTTCAGAATCTGATTTTATAGTGTGGAGGTCTCTTGATTTAGTTGATCTCGTCAAGGTTGGGTGTCGTAGAGGCGCAGTTATTTGATTTTGCTATTGTGGGTAGTGTGGTCAGTATCCAGGACTACCGTTTCGTATTTTCTTCTTCCTCAATGGCTGGTAGGCGTAGTGGAATTCATATACCTTTGGAATTGGTGAATGGTGTGGGCATTCACTTGACAGTCCTTAGGTCTTACTATTGGGGGATGGGTCTCTTCCTAGCAGCAGTGATGCAAGGTTTGGATCAGGCTTTTCTGTTCAACATTGAAGCTGATGTTATGTCTGATCGTCCAGTGTTGGTTGTGGTTTGTTGCGAGTTCGGGGGTGATGGGAATCCTATGGTGCATCATATTAACAAGAGGGACAACAGGAGATTTATTACTGCATTTGCTAGTTTGAGGAAGAAATTTTTTTGCTGGTTGTATGGTCTCAAGATTTTTTTGTTGCTGAATATGGGTCTAAAGGTCCACTCACTACCAGGTGTTGATAGTTTTAAGTGGGGTGTTAATTTTAGGTTTTGTTGCAATTGTCTTCTTTTATGGTTTTGTGTGCTTTCAGACCTTAATTCGAAAGAAAACATTGTCATGTCATTGTTGGAGATCATAGTTTTTTCAAACAAGCTAAAGAGCCAAGAAAAATCTCATCGGACCAACTTCAGGCATGGTCCGGGACTTGTTCCATAACCTAAGTCCCGGACCACACAAGAAGGCAACTCTCGAAACAAATTGAGGCATGGTTCGGGACTTGTTCCATAACCTATGTCCCGGACCACACAAGAAGCGAAGTCTCGAAACGAATTAATGGGGTGGTTCGAGACTTTATACAAATCTCAAGTCCCGGACCACATGCTGGAATCGAAACTCTGTAGCGCGTCGGTATTTCAAAAGCTTGTATAATATTTGATTAAGCGCCGCCCCATTATACTCCTTTCCAGGCTACCATCACGATTAATCTGCTACCTTCCAAATCAACTTCTGTTCCAACCACACACACCACGTTACTTTGGTCTTTTTTCAGCTTCATCCACCAACCAAAACACCATCGCACTCACCATATACACACTATAAATAGAGTGCTAGCCCAACACTTCAAGACACACAGTCTTTGAGACATCTATCTCTCCCTCCATAAATCCTCCACATTTCCATTCCACCCAGTACGTAGTACTACTACTACTACTAATCATCTTCATCCCATTACATCCACACCACCACCTCCAGTACGTAAAACACCCATTCACTCCCCCACACAATATTCATCCACACACACCTCCATTTACCATTCCCATTTCCACCAGAAGATAGAAGACCAAGCAGGAGAAGAGAAGGAAGAATTGCTCAACCACCTTCATAAACATGGCTTCTTCTATCCCTCTCTTAGTTTTACTTATCATTATGCTTGAGTAATTCTATTAGCACTTTGGGATGGGGACATGAACTTAAATCCCCCATCTATGTTGTAAAACCTACACTTTATTTATTGCGGTTGTTTTCTCTCTTTTATTTCATTAATGTTATAACCTGATCATTTATAGCATTTGTGGTGATTTCCAACAACATATGATTTTGAGTTGGGAGTTGTGACCGAAAAGAGAGAGGAACCTTAGATTATGGCTAGCTTGATTAGTTGGTGAAATTTAAGGCTATTAATATGGACTTGTTGTTAATGCTATCTAGTGATTTGAACTCTACTTGATTAGAGAGTTGGAAGCAAGCTAGGTAAGAGTTGGTTTATTCATGATTTGAAGGACCTTTCATTAGTCCAGATAGACAACCTGAGTGAAGTGGGTTTACTAATATAGTTGGGGTGAATTTAGGGATTACAACCATCCTAAAGGTGTTTTCCATTCCAATTCATTACATCACATTTTATCTACTGCTTTTATTTTACAATTCCTCTTTGAACCAAACCAATACACTTGCCTTCGGCTAAACCCCCCTTTATTTACTGTTTTATAACCGATTACCGAAACTAGGGAGATCGATATACCAATTCCTAGTGGAACGACATCTTTACTACTACATCCGACTAGGGTTCACTTGCCCTTTTTCTGTGCTTTCAATAAACCCCCCTTAAAACTATCAACAAGAACTTGCACAATCTTTCTATCAATGACACCTTTACCCTTAAACCTACCGTGGTGTAGTTGTTTTGGGATACCAATTGACGCCGCCTCATTCAAATAATCAGTCACAAATTTTGTGACTTCCTCGGCCACTGTCGTTTCAATAATGCTCCATTCTAGTTGATACCTATTCTTCATTCTACTTTTTAGAATACCCATGTATCGTTCAAAAGGGTACATGTACTGTAAGTAGACCGGACCACAGAATTGGATCTCTCGAATGATGTGTACATTAAGTGCACCATTATGTCAAAGAAAGATAGTGTAAAATACATCTCAAGTTGACATAATGTGACAACAATTTCACGTTGTAGATCATCGAGTGAGGTTCAGTTGCCTTGTAGCAGACAACGTTGAAGAAGAAACATAATCGGGTTAAGGCATTTCTGACATCAGATGGCAATATCCCTCGGATTGCATCTGGAAGAAGATGTAACATTAGTACATGATAATCGTGAGATTTCATGCGTAACAGTTTCAAATCCTTCATCGATACAATTTTCTTACAGTTTGAGAGTACCTAGATGGTACTTTTACTGAGTGCAGACACTTGTAGAAACTAATATTTTCATTCTATGAGAGCGTGTAGCATGCAGGAGGTAGGTATATTTGTTTCCCATTCTCTTGTGGGGGTAACTCCTTTCTTATACCCATGAATTGCATGTCTTTTCTGACTTTCAATCCGTCTTTTGTTTTGCCGGGTATGTTGAGCAAAGTCCCACTCGCTGCCTCACAAATGTTCTTCACAATGTACATGATATCTAAACAGTGTCTCACGGGCAGATGACACCAATAAGGTAGATCCCAAGATAGAACACTTTTTTCAAATGTTCTTTGCCGGTTTTGATGTGTTTCCAAATACATTTACAATGTTTTAAACCTTTTCATACACTTCCTTAGAGCTAATAAGTAGACGGGCCACACGAGTCTCGGCCTCACCATTGAACAACTTTCTCTTCATTACTCGATAAGGGTGATCTTCAGGCAGAAGGCGTCGATGACACATATAAACATTCTTCTCACAATGTTTTAAACGGTCCGAACAAGTGTCTTCCTCGCATACGGGACATGCAAATGTTTCTTTCACCGTGTTACCGAACAAGTTCTCATATGCAAGGAAGTCGTTGACAGTGCAGAACAACAAAGCCTTGAGCGTGAAATTTTCTCTTGCATAAGCATCATACACCATGGTCCCCTCATTCCATAATAGTTTTAGATCATCAATCAGTGGAGCAAGATACACATCAATGTTATTACATGGCTGCTTGGGACCAGATATCAAGAGTGATGACATGATGTACTTTCATTTCATACACAACCATGAGGGCAAATTGTAGATCACTAGAAGAAAAGACCATGTACTGTGTTGACTACTTAACGCGCCGTACGGGTCCATTCCATCAGTACATAACCCTAGCCTCATATTCCTAACTTCATATCTGAAATGTTCTTTGTACCGTCTGTTGATGTTTCTCCACTGAGGCCCATCTGCTAGATGTTTGAGTTTCTCATCACTTTTTCTACCCTTTACGTGTCACCGTAAATTCTTTGCATCTTTCTGATTGGCAAACAACCTTTTGAACCTAGGTATGATCGGTAAATACCATAAAAGTTTAGCCGGAGGATTTTTTTTCTGAGTAGATGAGGAGTCACCATCCGTGAGCTTGTATCGAGACAATGAGCACTTTGGACAACTTTCTAGGTGTTCATAATCACCCCTAGACAACACACAATTGTTGAGACATACATGTATCTTCTTATACTCAATCCCCATTGGACACATTCATTTCTTCGCCTCATAAGTAGTGGTAGGGAGACTGTTCCCATCTAGAAGCATATCATGAAGTAGCTCGAGAAGTGTCATGAAACTCTTGTCACTCCATCCATATCTCCCCTTTAAGTTGAACAAATTCAGAACAACCGTCAATTTTGTGTACTTAATGCACGTAGGGTACAAGGCTGTCTTGGATGCATCCAACAACCTTTGATACTCATCCGGCCTATCGATGAAATTATCCTCGACGTTATCAAGCATCTCGTTCATTCGCTCATCATGGTAAGTCGTCTCACTGGCAACATTGACTCCTAAAGTACTTGTGAATCGATTCAACTCATTGACAGTATCGAAGGTCTGCTCGGTTCTTGAGTGACACTGATCATTACTGTAGGTAGTTGAAGCATTATCTTGAACTGATTCTCCATGAAAAGTCCATCTTTTGTAATGTGGCATGAAACCACGGGTCTCGGATGGTATTGTATGACGTCAGTGCTTGAATATTTCCTTACCACACCACAGTCAACACAAGGATATGAAATTTTCACCGCCTTTGTCCTGTCCATGTGCTGCACTGCCGCTTTGCAAAACTATTTCAACATCTTGTCAAAGTGATCCCCTCGATCACCATACATCCAGTCATGCTCCATACTATATGTGCAACATATCACAGGTATGAGAATTATCCTACGTAAAACTAAAATGTTTATGTAATATGGTTTGTATTTGCTTGCACATGTTTATTACCTAATGGAGCGTGACTGGGAAGATTGTCAAGTAATCTAGCCTAACTATAAGGTTGCAAACACAAAATAAACTAGCATTTTAATATTAACAAATCGTTACATTTTTAAAATAGGAAACCGGTGTTAAATAACTTATGTGTTGTTAAGATGTATAAAGGGAAAAGCAGCTGGTTAGGAAGTAGACAAGTAGTGACAGTAGTGAGACCTGATTAAAAAAATAAGAATTGTTATGTTGAGACAAAATACAATATTACGAAGACATTTCTAGAAAAAATTTGGCATGACCTTTTCGTAATTGTACACATCTCATACTTATTATTAAGCACTCACTAAAGTCATTACAACCACAAACATTCCAACAAAGGCAGAAATCAAACTAAATATAAATTCAATCATCAAACCACCTTTTTTTTAAAAATCAATTCTTTACTAGCTAATTGGCAAACAATTGCAAATTCAAATCATCAAACCAACATTTTCAAATCACATTTTCACTAGCTAATTGTCAACAATAATCAAACCATATTTTCAATTCTTCACTGAATAAGTTCAAACCAGTTCAGAGATTAAAATAAAATCCAAAGTAAAAATACTTGCTTTTTTGGGATTTATAGAGAAAGGGGAATGTGTCCGAGAGGTAGGCTGGTGTGCGAGAGATGCAGTAGTACCACTTCTGGTACATCTCTATAAATGTGCAAAAATAAAAAATTATAAAGAAAACGCAGCAACATGTATGTTCATTGTTCATAGTTAGGCTTGCAAAATTATAGTGAATTAGAAGAATGAATAGATAAGTTAAAGTAGATTACCCGACACAAAATGAACTGCTTTCATCCTCGTTTCCAATCTAGCTTATAAGAGAGATGCAAACGCTCCTAAATTATCGCTGCAAAGGGCACAAACAATACATTTTTTCATTCAGACATTACATCAAGCACCTTGTGTACACAACAAATTACACCAATTTTACACCATTATTAAATACACATTGTCCACACACAGTTACATTATACACAAACAATCACATTCCAACCTAAATCATAGCATTATAACAAAAATATACAAAATTTACAATGAAATTCGAACTTATAGTTTTATGACGTTTTCTAGGTTTTCAGCGGGTCATCGGCGTGGTTCTGGCTCCTCCTCACGTCACTGGCAGCCGACGGTGGTGAGGACGACTGCAAGGGGGGCGGCGGGTGATGGTGAGCGGTGGTCTAAAGAGAAGATAAATCAAAGGTTTTGTCGTGCGCGTTCAAACAGAGGGAGGAGAAGAGAGAAATCGAGAGCGTGAGACAGAAGAAAGAGGTCTGGGAGTAATATTAAACACTCTATTTTGGCGGTTGGTAAGTAGAAACCGCCGAAATAGAGTATGAAATATATCTATTTCAGTGGTCGTTAGAGGAACCGCCGAAATAGATATATTTAATTTTCTTTAAATTTCGATCAGAAAAATAGTCTATTTCAGCGGTTGTCAAAAGAAACCGCCGAAATAGACTATGAAATGTATCTATTTTGGCGGTTTCTCCTGACAACCGCCGGAATAGACCGTTTATTTTTTAATCACAATCATTTAGATAGGCTATCTTGGTGGTTTTTTCTACAACCTCTGAGATAGGGACGTCGAAATAGCCCTTTTTTGTAATAGTGAGGGATCACACTGCCAGATCTTCTACCTTGGTGACTCAGACTAAGCTTCGACCCGGGGTTGGAGGAAAGAAAGACGTGACACCCAAACTCTGGCTGCCATGTACCTGAGAAAGAGGAAGTCCCTCTGGAATCAGGTATAACACGAGTTCTATGCTTCTCAGGTCTCTGCCTTTTATTTTTACATTACCTTCTTTTTTTCCTCTGCCTTTTTTTACAAATAAAAGGGCTCGAAACACTAGTGCCCGTAGGGGAGGTTCCAGCTAATCGTCTGGCCTCCTCCTCAGCAGCCTCAATAGAGGCATGATAGTCAACACGGTTGTTCCTCTTTTAAGAGTAACAAGATTCCACTGATAAAAAGGCCCTACCTTGGACCCTATAATAGGAAAGTATGCCAAAGCAGGGGACTAAAGTAAGAAAAAATCTTGATAAAAGATGAAGTTTAAAATAAGAAAAAGATCAAGGCATACTCTTGACGATTTCAAGCAAAATATTTTTCCGATCCTCGCAGAAGTAGGTGGAGTCTTATTCAGATGCTTTATAACCGACGAAATTGGGACTTCCGAATCTGGAAGCGAAGAACAACATACTGACCTTTATAGAAGAGGGGCAATACGGAACTCCCGGAAAATACCGGGGCGGAGGAATAATTACAAAACACTTCGAGTTCCATCCCTTCTTAAATCTTTATATAGTTAAAAAAAGTCATACCTAGCTTTCCCGAAACAGACAAACTATCTAGGTCAACACGACTCATAAAGTACTAAACGAATTCAGTCACTAAGGGCATATTTTATTCTCTGAGCAAAGAATAACATACGCACGCAAATAGACAAGAACATTTGAGAGAAAATGTGCAAGATTACAACATCTTCGAACTAGGAAGCCATGGACAAAGGGGCGTGGAGGAATAGACAACCACGAAGGAAAAAGTCACAATAAACTACAACACCTAGCCCAAAATTATCAAAAGGATGTGAAGTTGCTAATGGCAGAAAAATCTAAGTACTAAGGGGAACCAAAACATCTCTTAAAGTGTTAACTAGTGAAAGAACGTCAATAATATAAGGCATAGGGGAACGATTTTCAGCAACATGAAGATCTGGTGAAAGAAGAGTCAGATAAAAGTCCTTACCTTCTCCAACACCTTGAATACAGTTTTTACCAGGACAAAAGTCCTTCATTTACCACCAATAACACTTTTTGAGGCCATAGTTTCGAAAGTAACAAGAAATGGCGAAGTAAAGCACCAAATTTTAGTAAGCGAAAGAAAAGCAAGAGAAGAGCAACCGTTGGTAAAAAGACGAAGAGAGAGAAAAGGAAACCATGATAGACCATTTGAATTATAAAGGCAATAAAAACCTCATTTTTATCTTTTCAAAATAAAAATAATAATTAAACAAAAAGAATCTTAGCAAAATAATTAAGTAGCAAAGAGGGTAGCCGACTTCAATACTTCAAACTTTATAAAATAGAAAGTTCTTTTCCCATGCTTAAGCTCAGCAAAGAAAAAGAACTTGTGGGACCGAGGAGCGTTAAGGAAGAGCTTGTGAGACTAAAGGCAAAAAGGAAGGAAAACAAAGTTTTTCACGCTTGTAAAAAAGCCTCATCACCTCTGAAAAGTTATACTATTTTTTTAAAAAAGAGGTAATAAAAAGTAGAACTTGTTAGACTGATGAGAAAAATAAGACAAGATAAGAGAACCAGAGGCAAAGAGAAACCAAGGTCAACCAGAAGAAGCCAAGTAATGGACAAGACAGAGGAACTGTTGTGAATGAGGCCCGGATGCTTAAATCCGGGCGTGTTATAAATAGACAATGTATGCAACGATCGGGCATTCAAGTCCGGGTGCGTTAGATTAGACATAACCTTATACAGTGACCGCGCGTCCAGGCCCAAGTGTAGCGTAATCAAAGCATTGTATAGTGACCGGGCGTTCAGGCCCAGACGTACTGTACGTAATTAAAGCCTTGTAAAGTGACCGGCGGATGGGCCCAAGTGCATTATAGATAAATCAGTAGTAAATCAACCAGACATGTGAGCCCGGGCCTCATATAGGGAGAATAAGTTATAAGATACTAAATGATGTGACAACGTGGTAATAGGAGGGAAAACAGTAAATAAAACTATAAATAGAGGATCACCCCAATACGATGGCATACAGTTAATAAAAAATTCTCTTAATCTCTCCCTCTCACACACATTCTCTTTGTCCGTACTTGCTCTTAGTTCAAAATATTTTATGTTTGAAAACACATGTAACATCAAATAGATCCAAATAAAACAATGAAAAATATTCGAGAGTAGATGGATAGGGAATGAATAGCATTTTCACGGAGTAATCTTGAATTTGATAGATGACTTCTAATACCTTTTTTTATAATTATAGGCCAGGCCTAGGGTGCCACAAGGGCAAATCAAATAACACCGACTCAACTCTTACATAACCTTTCTAGTCCTACCTTACACTGACATTACACGGGACATCTTACTAGAGATCTTCTTGTCCTAGGGATGACTTCCAATACCTATACCACTACAATACCTAACACTTAACACTCAGATCTTGATAACCTCTCAATTTAAACTTATGAATAGAATGTGACGACTTATCAAAAAATAAAAATAAAAATAAGCAAATGTTTGTTGAAGAAAATCAACACCAACTTCACCAACTTCACCAACCCAAGTTAGGCACCGTCCCACCGTCCAGTTCACCATTGTTGAAATTGTAGTAAACATGTTGTAGTAGTTAGCCGTTATATTAGACTACGGTAGTTTTGTATTGCATTTGTTTTGCTATAAATAGGCTTGTAATCTGATGAATAAAATTATTCTTGCTAAATCCAAACACTTACCTTCATATTGAGAGCTTTGGTTGACTTTGTTACTTCATTTCACAATCTGGCATCAGTGCCATTTTCACTATCTATAAGCTTCCAATTCCTCCGTATGTGGTTAGCTTGAAACTCCATAATCAGCTTGAGTGTTTGTTTTTTCATGCGCAAGCCAATCAAGAATCAGCGGTCAACCTGGTCTCAACTTACTGATTATCTTCCGTTGAAGTGTGAGGCACTTTTCATCTACAACCTTCTACATCTTGATATCTTCCGAGTGCAGAAAAAAAAAGAAAGAGGAACTAAGAAGGCCAGAAAAGAGTGCTCACTGTTGTCGAAGGAGAGCTGTTAGGTGTTGAAGGAGAAGAAAAAGAAAAGAAGGAGAGAAATAAGGAAAGTTTATGATTAAAAAAAAATAAGAGAAGATAGTGCTTGCGTGAGTTGCTGGTACTGTGACTTAGTAAAGGGGGCAAGTGGGGTTACCTTGCGTGAAAAAAAAACAAAAAAAAAGAAACAAAACAAAAGGTGCAGTAAAAGTAATAGTGTAGTTGGTCATTTATTGATTGCCGGTCAAAGTCACATGAAGGAAAAACAAATAGGTGTTGGTTTCTTATAAAAAAAGGAGCATAGGGGGAGTGCCGTGAAAAAAAAATAGTGAGGTGCTGATATTTTTTTTTAAAAAAAAGGAGGCTGATTTGAGTGTGGAAAATAGTCGCTTTAAAAAAAGGGTGAGGGAATATTTTATTAAGTATTAAGATATGGCTGATTTTCAAGTTTCTGGTGGGATTAAAAAACTCAGCAAGAACAATTATAATTCTTGGTCTACATGCATAATGTCATATATGCAAGGACAAGATTTATGGGAGGTTGTTAACGGCACCGAAGTAAAACCGCCAACCGGAGAAGACGCACTGCAGAAGTGGAAGATTAAAGCAGGCAAAGCTATGTTTACTCTTAAGACGACCGTTGAAGAAGAAATTCTCGAGCACATTTAAGATGCGAAGACTCCTAAAGACGCTTGGGATACGTTCGTGAAGTTATTCTCGAAAAAGAATGACACGAAGCTGCAACTCTTAGAGAGTGAGCTATTATCAATTGCACAACGTGACATGACGGTTGCGCAATACTTTCATAAAGTAAAGTCGTTGTGTCAAGAATTTTCTGAGTTGGATTCGGAAGCTCGAATCGGTGATACCAGGATGAAACGTATAATTATCCATGGGTTGAAACCGGAATTCAGAAGCTTTATTGCTGCTATACAAGGATGGCAAAATCAACCATCACTTGTGGAGTTCGAGAATTTGCTAGTCGGTCAAGAAGCTTTGGCCAAGCAGATGGGAGGAGCCTCAGTGAAGAAAGAAGAAGAGGCACTCTACGCCAAGAAAGGAAAGTGGAATTCCAAGCAGCATGATGGTGGTGGATCCAAGAGGAATGGTGACAAAGGAAAGAGTCATCAAGGCGCAGGAAGCGGTCGTTGGAAGAAGTGTGGCAATAACCAAAAGTTTGAAGGGAAGTGTTATAATTGTGACAAGGTAGGTCACATGGCAAAAGATTGTTAGGCCAAGAAGAAAGGTGTGGAGAGCAACACCGCTACTTCGAAAAGTGAAGACGAATGGGATGTGGAGGTCCACTTTGCAGTAGATGAAGCAGAATTAGCACTTCGGCAACAACACTCAATCAAGTCGACTATGACAATGATTGGATTGTTGACTCAGGTTGCTCGAATCATATGACGGGTAACAAAGAGAAGTTAGAGAGCTTGACCAACTACAAGGGGAGTCGAGTCGTGGTGACAGCCAACAACTCAAAATTGCCGATAACTCACATCGGTAATACTGTAGTGTCCCCTCAATCTGGTGATGCTGAGATGGTATTTCAAAACGTTTACCATGTTCCTGGTATGAAGAAAAATCTCCATTAAGTATCACAGTTAATATCTGCTGGTCACTTTATCTTGTTCGGACCAGATGATGTGAAGGTATATCGAAACCTTGAGGTTACTGAAAAGCCCATCATGAAAGGGAAGGTAGAGTAGTATCTATGTGATGTCAGCAGAGGCTGCATACATAGACAAGACAAGAAGGAGAGACAAGAGACTTATGGCACATGCGGCTAGGCCATGCTCAGCTACAAGCAAATAGACGTGATGATGAAAAAGTTGATGTGAAAGGGCTTCCTCGGCTCGAGGTAAAGACCGATACGGTATGTGCAAGTTGTCAGTATGGAAAAACACCAACTACTGTACAAAGAATCCAACTACAAAACAAAGGAGCCACTAGAGTTGGTTCACTCTGACGTGTTGGTCTGGTCAAGCAAACTTCCATTGGCGGGATGAAGTATATGGTGACCTTCATTGACGATTTCTCGAGGTATGTGTGGATCTACTTCATGAAAGAAAAGTCTCAAGTCTTTGAAAAGTTTAAAGAGTTCATGAAGACAGTGGAGTCAGAGGTTGGTAAACAAATTCGTTGTCTACGAACTGATAACGGAGGAGAGTACACCTCACAGGAGTACTTAAGCTTTCTGAAGGACTGCAAAATACGACACCAGTTTACCTGTCCAAACACTCCACAACAAAACGGTGTAGCAGATAGAAAGAACAGGCACCTGGCGGAGATATGTCGATGTATGATCCATGCGAAGAATGTTCCAGGAAGGTTTTGGGCAGAGGCGATGAATACTGCAGCCTTTGTGATCAATAGGCTTCCTCAACAAAGGTTAGACTTTTTATCACCATTTGAAAAGTTATGGAAGATAAAACCCGCTATTGGACATCTTCGAGTGTTTGGATGTGTATGCTATGTATTTGTACCTGATCACTTACGTAGCAAGATGGAAAAGAAGGCCATTAGATGTATCTTTGTAGGATATGACAACCAGAGGAAAGGATGGAGGTGTTGTGATCCATCAACTGGGAAGTGCTACACATCTCGAAATATGGTATTTGATGAGTCTTCGTCGTGGTGGTCCTCAGATAGTGAAGTGTTTCCTAGGGATGAGTTACAAGATCCACCAAGGACAGATGAACCTGAAGACGGTGGTACTGAAGAAGGCTTAGATCAAAACCCCTGGCGAACTGGTATTCACCAACCACCAGATGAAGAAGGTGATTCTGAAGGAGTGACATCACCTAGAAGATCAAGTAGAATCAAGAAGCCAAATCCCAAGTATGCAAATGCTGCCATTACTGAAAAAGTAGATGTGAAAGAGCCAAAGACTTTTGAAGAAGCATCCGAAGATCCAGAGTGGATCAAAGCAATGGAAGAAGAAGTGGCTGCACTAGAGCGCAATCAGACATGGGAGCTAGAACCCAAACAAGAGAGGTGAAGCCGATCTCTTGTAAGTGGGTGTACAAGCTAAAGCGTAACACAGATGGGTCAATCGAAAGGTACAAGGCTCGTCTAGTAGCTCGTGGATTTCTCAACAATATAGATTGGACTATGATGAGACATTTAGTCCAGTTGCAAAGCTTACTACAGTGAGAGTTCTACTAGCACTAGTAGCCAGTAAAAATTGGTACCTATGGCAAATGGATGTGAAGAACGCTTTCTTGCATGGAGAGTTAGATCGAGCAATCTATATAAACCAACCAGTAGGTTTTCAGAGTCAAGATCATCTTGAGTATGTGTGCAAACTTAGAAAGGCAATTTATGGCCTAAAACAAGCACCAAGGGCGTGGTATGGTAAGATTGCTGAATTTCTTACTCATAATGGGTATTCGATGACATCTGCAGATTCTAGCTTGTTTGTTAAAGCAAAAGAAGGGAAACTAGCTATAGTGCTAGTGTATGTGGATGATTTGATCATCACTGGTGACGATGAAAAAGAAGTTTCTCAAACTAGAGAAAATCTGTCAGTTCGGTTTCAGATGAAAGAACTTGGACAGCTGAAGCACTTTCTTGGTCTCGAGATTGATCGCACCAAAAGAGGAATATGTCTTCATCAACTCAAGTATTTCAAAGATTTGCTGAAGAAGTTTGGAATGCTCAACTGCAAGCCGATCTCAACACTGATAGAGCCAAATGCTAGAATGTGTGCTCATGAAGGAAAAGACCTGGAGGATGCTACGATGTATCGACAACTGGTGGGTAGTTAATCTACTTAACCTTAACACGACCTGATATCTCATTTACAGTCGGTGTGTTAAGTCGTTATATGCAGAATCCAAAGAAACCTCATTTGAAAGCAGCTCGACGAGTTCTAAGATATGTGAAGAGTACACTAGGACATGGTATACTCTATAAGAGTGGTGAAGATTGTGAGCTAGTTGGCTATTGTGATGCTGACTATGCAGGTGATCCAGACACACGACGTTCGACCACTGGCTATGTATTTATGCTTGGGTCAGGAGCAGTGTCTTGGTGTAGCAAGAGACAACCGACAGTGTCGTTGTCAACTACTGAAGCAGAGTACCGAGCAGCAGCTATGGCAGCTCAAGAAAGCACTTGGTTAATGCAGTTATTAAAGGACTTGTATCAGCCGACCAAGTACAACATCGTGCTATATTGTGACAATTTGTCAGCAATACGGTTAGCAGAGAATCCAGTCTTCCATGCTAGAACCAAGCACGTAGAGGTGCACTATCATTTCCTCAGGGAAAAGGTCTTGCAAGAAGAGATTCAGTTGAAGTACATCAAAACTGAGAACCAAGCTGCAGATCTGTTCACAAAAGGCTTGAGTGGCAACAAGCTCAAATTTTCTATAATCAGTTAGGAATAATAAAAAGAGATGAAGCTGGTGTTGAGAGGGAGTGTTGAAGAAAATCAACACCAACTTCACCAACCCAAGTTAGGCACCGTCCCACCGTCCAGTTCACCATTGTTGAAATTGTAGTAAACGTGTTGTAGTAGTTAGCCGTTATATTGGACTACGGTAGTTTTGTGTTGCATTTGTTTTGCTATAAATAAGCTTGTAATTTGATGAATGAAATTATCTCTTTCGAAATCCAAGCACTTACCTTCATATTGAGAGCTTTGGTTACTTCATTTCAACAATGCTATATTGAGAACTTTAAAAACTCTCACTAATCCATTTTTGTAGAAACACCTCACTAATCCATTTTTAAAAACTTGAAGAATAGTGCTAAGATATGAAAAATAAATTTTAGAGGGTCCAATCAACTTTCTGTAAAGAAGTAAGTAACGTGGCCTTATTCCATTGGATAATCTACGACACTAGAGACCTAATTAAGTTTGATCCCTGAAATTAAAAGGGAAAACCGAAAGAAAACAACGACGACGATATGGAAAACAAGAAGGTGAAATTGAGGACGGAGTAAGGAGAAGAAGACGACACTTTAAGCACCCTCTGTCTGTGTCTCCCTCTCTCTACTTCTACCTCTCTTCCTCCCCACCTCCGATCTCTTGTTTGTATCTTCAGCCGTACATCCCAATCCATCCCGGTTCTGATTCCGGGCCGATCTGATTCGATTCATTGGTACTCTGCGTGTATCTTAACTTCCCAATTATACGTCCAGATCAGAGTGGGAAACCCTAGTGTGGAAATTTGCCGATCCTTTCGGATCCATTTGAGAAAAAATGGCCGCCGTGAAGAGTGTGAACAGATCCGCGTCGGTGGCACTGGCGCCGGATGCCCCGTACCTGGCCGCGGGAACGATGGCCGGAGCTGTGGATCTCTCCTTCAGCACGTCTGCATTTCTCGAGATCTTCACGCTCGATTTTCAGTCCGACGATAAGGAGCTTCCCCTCCTTGGCCAATCGGCCAGCTCTGAGCGCTTCAATCGGCTATCATGGGGGAAGGCCGGATCCGATTCAAAGGAGTTCTCTCTCGGCCTGATCGCCGGTGGTCTCATCGATGGAAATATAGCGGTTTGGAACCCCCTAACTATGATAAGGTACTCAATTCAGTTTCTTTTTTTCATTCCTCCTAGTCTAATTTTGGGTTCGTCCACTCACTGGTTTTGTAGTTGGATTTCTATGATTTGGATCTTTGAGTGACGTAAATTGGTAATGTGGGTGACGCCTCTCGATCAATGACGGTCATCACAGATTGGATTGGCTAAGTAATCGCCCATTTGATAACTTTATCCTGAAAGAAGTACAACTTTGACCATCCCATCTTGTTTTCGCTGATATTTTTTGTCAACTTTGTTGGTGCTGTAAGCTGTTAGTGTGCATATCTGAGGAAGAAATTCAGTACTGTGTGTTGTTACCTAAGTAGAAAAACATAGTGACGTATGATCTTCATTATTGCGGGTTAATAGGAAGCACGCTTAATTAGTTGTATATTTAGATGTGCGGCATTCTGTATATCATATCGTAGATTTTTCTTTTCTTTTGCTGTTCTTGGATATCAAAATTTCCCCTTCGTGATTGCTTGTGGATAGTAGGATGTTTGTTAATTGAATGTATGCACTTCGCTGATTCTGTTTTGCACGGGGAGTGTTTGACCCCTTACTTTCAATAATGAATTACTCTCAACCTATGGAGATCCTGTTGTAAGAAATTAGTAATGATGGATTTGTTTCTCCATTGAATGTGTGATACTGTAGTGGTTTTTTGTGTTCTGTTTTCTTTGTATTTTCACTACTCAACTTTAGAATCTTTTCTCACCCGGTTTTGATAATCCCGTATTCGCCCCTTACTCCTCTCACCCCTTCACGTTTCCAGTTTTCCGCCTCTTTGTTTTTTTCTTTCTCTCATATATTGATTCATTTTAGCGGACCCCAATTGTTTAGGGAATATATCTTTGATGTTGTTGTTGAATATGGTTCTCCAAGGCAAAACTGATGTCAATGAATTCTATTGATCATTTGTGTGATGCTGATAGTTGCACCAAGTTTGCATTCTGCTTTTGACTTCTAGGAAAGAGTAAAGACTGACAACATGTTGTAAAGTAATATCTGTGTTGAAGGGGTGCCAATTTGTAATCATGAAAATAACGGAAGCACTACAATAGTATATATTCTGTTTTGTTTAATAGGACTCATGATTTAGGCGTCAAACTGAACTTTTTGGCTTGTAAAGTTTGGCTGAACCATGCTTTTCAATACCTTTGCTGTTGTCTGGATTTTCCTTTAATTGAGCTACTCTGTTTATATTGATTGAAACATGGGGTATAGTTGTTAAATGCATGCATCAGGTGTATGCATGACCCCTCTTGGATGTTACCTCCTGACTAGAGCATGATGCCCTATGTGACAGGATGTCGTTGAAGGACAATACAAATTTGGAAAAGGAAATCTTAAGTAATGAAACCTAAGCCCAAATGAGCCTAAATTTTCTTTTTACTTGAAATTGCAAATTGTCGCCTTTCTATACTTTCAACTCTTATCTCAATCCTCAGACATGCAACATGCCCTTTCCTTTTTATTTCTTTCCCTGGGTTGAAAACTTTTTATTCTTGTTATGCCTTTATTCTATTTGTGTGGCTGTGTGTTTATAATCTCTGTTATTTGACGTTGTGATAATTTTACATTTATATCAATGTGTGTTTATAAATTTTTAAACAAGGGAACTTTACAGTTGGTGACTTTCATGTTTATGATGCCTGCTCATCAGTATGTGGCTCATCACAGTCTGCATGGGCCAGGCATGCCTTGTGTGTCTTACAATTATGATTTGTAGATCTCATAATTGATGTTCAGAATAAGGGTGTACTCTTGTTGAAGTTCGGAAAATATTTGTACTAACTGCTGATACCCTATTATATTTCAGGTCTGAGTCTGATGCAAATCCTCTTGTTGCACAGCTTACAAAGCATAAAGGACCAGTAAGTTTTGTTGTTATTATGATCGACATTCTTGCAGGCTATTGTACATATGATGCCTTAACCTACTCGTCGTTGCATCTTCTGACTTTTGATTTAGGTGCGTGGTTTGCAATTTAATTCATTTACCCCAAATCTCCTTGCTTCTGGTGCTGATGAAGGTGAAATCTGCATCTGGGATTTGGCTTCACCAACACAACCTTCTCATTTTCCGCCTCTGAAAGTATGTAATTCCTGATTTTACTCTGTCGTGTCTATGTAGTATTTTTCACTGCAATGGTGATATGGGGAACCACTGAATGCTGTTTTATCATTTTAGCTATATGTATGCAGTAACATTGTGGTAATGAACCCTGTTACTCTACAGGGTGTCTATAAATTAGATCGAAGTTGTCTTGTCCTAGGTTTTTGTATAGGCTGAAAAAGGGATATCATGAACCTGAGAATTTATTAATCATGATGGATGGATTAATTGGAAGGAGAACAGCCTAAGGAAGGGTTTGTATGTGTGTGCTTCTGTCTGAGAGAGAGAGGGCTAGGAAGAGTGAGTGGATTATATTTTTAATGTGAAATCTCTAATGTGACGGCTGATGGGGAGCTCTACTTCGTCCTCGCTTTCGGGTAAATGTGCTTTTCCTTTTCCAAGGAGATTACGAGCGACAAGATCAATTGAGTGTCAAACCTAATCTTAAGTTTTCCTTAGTCACTACCAGCAGGTCCAGTACATTAGTTGATGCTGTCTGGTAGTTCAATGTCATGTAGGTTACTTCTGTGGTGCCTTTATTTTTCTTGACATTCTATTCTTATGAATGAGCTGAGAGTTCCTTTGTACAGGGTAGTGGGGGTGCTGCTCAGGGTGAAATATCGTACTTAGCATGGAATAGCAAGGTTCAACACATTTTAGCATCTACTTCATATAACGGTGCAACAGGTTCATATACAAAATTTGCTCTTAAATCTAAGTATCTAACAACTTCAAAGATCAAAAATTTGAGAATATATCTAACATATTATTCGTTACAGTCGTTTGGGACCTTAAGAAGCAGAAGCCGGTGATAAGGTATACAGTTATCCTGGAAATTTGGTTGACTCTTTTGACTGATATTGATTTGATTATTGACAAGTTGTCTCGGCAAAGAACAGTTTTTCAGATTCAAATAGGCGGCGATGCTCCGTTTTGCAGTGGAATCCTGATATGGCTACTCAACTTGCTATAGCATCGGATGATGATAACTCATCTGCTATTCGGGTAACTGATGTTTATAATCAGTTCTATTGTGTTAGGTTATGTTGTTGATGGTGCTCCAGATTTTGGTGCAAAGTTGATGCCAGTTCTATGTTTCTTTGTAGCTATGGGACATGAGGAACACATTATCACCTGTGAAAGAGTTTTTGGGCCACACCAAAGGTATAGATAATATTTCCTTTGGTTTCTCTGTGATAGGAGATTTAGTGGTCTGGTTTATCATAGGCGTTAGTTGATAGTTATTTTACTTTCTGTTTTGTCTAAGCTTGCCTATTATGTCTCGAGCGGTTAGAATATGTCGGTTGGGGGATTGTTATGTTTGGCGGTGGGGTTAGAGTATTTAAGGCGGTCTATGTTCTAGTGCCTAGGCATGTGATTAATGATAATTGAAGGCTCTTACGGGAGTTTGGGGAGAGGATAATCTGGCGACCTCTATCACTCTGATTCAACTATCTGTCTATTCTATATCTTCTAATCACCTGATACTGCTTTTTTCCACTGTAATTGTTGTATAAAATCCGTTTGAAGATCAATTCATACTCTAAATGTAGAAGAGTGAATATAACTGTTAAATGTGGTATTTTTCTTCCACTTTTAACTTGAATAACTAGTGGGCTGTACAAGTGAGTGATTGTAGCTTTTAGCTTCTATAATAATCTTTGCCAGAAATCTTTGAGGTTACTTTGCTGAAGAGAAGCTGGGCTTCATTACTTTTTCTTTGGGTTGAAGGAATTACTGCTCCTTATGTGCATATTTATATCATTGCCCTTTGTGGTTGTAGAATCCGCAACTTTCTGCGTCTGATTTATGATTCTGTGGTTCTCTGAGTCCTAAGTTTTAACATTAATTATTCCTGTCCGGTTACACTATGAGCAGGAGTGATATCAATGTCATGGTGTCCCTCTGATAGCGCTTACTTGCTCACTTGCGGCAAAGATAATCGCACGATTTGCTGGGATACTATATCTGGAGAGGTGAGTTCAGTGGCTCCTTTAAGTTTTGTGCTCTAAGCTCCCCCTCCTACTTTGTTCACTTCATGGTCTGATGTTTTTGCTGATTCCTGAGATGTCACAGATTGCACATGAATTACCAGCTGGTGCCAACTGGAACTTTGATGTGCATTGGTATTCAAAGATACCTGGGATCATTTCTGCTTCTTCATTCGACGGAAAAATTGGAATTTATAACATTGAGGTTTGTTTTTCGTTTCTCTAGTACTTGTAATGGGTTTGTTTAATTTGTTTTCTGCTTCTGGGTAGAACTTTCCTTTCTTAGCTCAAGAAATCCTGTTCCTTTCTCCTAGCGACATTGTCTGATAGTCGATACTGATAAAAAATAATCTGATAATCTATTCTCTGTTCCCGTTTTATGTCAATTTGTCTACCTTATCTTTTAAGCTGTCGCTTATGATGTTGTCATGTATGTTCTTCCTCTAAACTTTGGTGATGTGCTGGTCTACATTTTTAACTCTTTGAGCTTCTTCTGTAGGGATGTGGCCGATATGGTGCGGGAGAAAGTAATATCAGTGCTGGTGCTGTGCCTTTGGCTTTTTTGTAAATTAAAAAATAGTAATGTATATATTGCTTGAAATTCGATAATCATTTTATTTTGCTGATTTGCAGCACCTTTGAGAGCTCCGAAAAGGTATAAGCGGCCAGTTGGTGTGTCTTTTGGATTTGGAGGCAAGCTTGTTTCTTTCCAGTCAAGGTTGCAACCGGGAGGTGCTGCAACAGGATCTTCAGAGGTTTGTGCCATAATGCATTTTGTAACTTCTTTCTTATATCTGAACTAGTTTTATAAATCGTTGTTTTTGCCAGGTTTATGTGCACAACATTGTTACAGAAGATGGTCTGCTCAAGAGGTCATCGGATTTTGCATCTGCTATCCAAAATGCTGAGAGGGATTCACTCAGGAGTCTGTGTGAAACAAAATTGCAAGAATCTCAGTATGCCAACCGTCCAAACTGTCCATATGATTCAATAGGCTCTTTTTTTTTTATTTTTCATGTGTTATTGTTGATGTTGCCTTCGCTTATCTACAGGTCAGAAAGTGATAAAGAAACATGGGGTTTTTTGAAAGTTATGTTTGAAGATGATGGCACTGCTAGGACAAAGCTTCTCTCCCATCTTGGTTTCAGTTTGCCCGAAGAAGTGAAAGATAGTGTTGTCCAGGATGATATAGCTCAGCAAATCGATGCTCTCGGTATTGAGGAAAAAGTGGATGACACATCTGCTGCTGTTGATAACAAAGAAACTGGTGTGTTCTCATATGATAATGGAGAAGACTTCTTTAACAATCTTCCCAGTCCCAAGACCGATACTCCTGTATCCACTTCAGCAAATCACTTTGCTGGTGAAGCAACCGTTCCTGGTGAGGACCACCTACAAGAGGATCTGCATGAGCCGGAAGGAACTTTTGATCCAGCATTTGATGATGCTGTACAACGTGCTTTGGTGGTTGGGGACTACAAGGGGGCTGTTGCACAATGCATATCCGCAAATAGAATGGCTGACGCTCTAGTTATTGCACATGTTGGAGGTGCATCTTTGTGGGAGAGCACACGTGATCAGTACCTTAAGAAGAACCGTTCACCGTACCTGAAGGTACTTAATCAATCGTCTTTGTGATCATGTTGGCCTTGAATTCAGTACGTGCTAGAGTTGTGCTGCTGAATGTTCTTAGTCAAAGCTACTCTTTGTGGTACTTACAGGTTGTAGCTGCTATGGTGAATCATGATCTTATGGCCCTTGTAAGGACAAGACCTCTCAAGTCCTGGAAGGAAACTCTTGCTCTAGTTTGCACTGTAAGTTAGTTTATCGTTTGTATTGTGATTATTGTGATTGATACTTATTATCTGATCTGATAATGAAAACGTAATCTTGCTTTTGACGGGTGAAAGTAAAGTGTTTGACCATTTTATGTGTGATATTTGCTCTCTATCTCAGTTTGCCCAAAGAGATGAATGGACTACTCTATGTGATACTCTTGCCTCGAAGTTAATGACTGCTGGCAACACATTGGCTGCGACGCTGTGTTATATATGCGCTGGTAACATCGACAAAACCGTGGAGATCTGGTCCCAAGGCCTGTCTGGTGATTCTGAAGAAAAGTCTTACTTGGATCGTCTTCAGGTAAGTGTGCATGCCTCTGCTAGATAATAGAGGTTCTTTCATATCTAGCAACAACTAACTACGTCCACTAAATCTCAGGATTTAATGGAGAAGACTATTACTTTTGCTCTAGCAACTGGCCAGAAGGGTTTCAGTGCATCCCTGTGTAAGCTTGTGGAAAAGTACGCTGAAATTCTGGCCAGTCAGGGGCTTTTATCAACTGCATTGGAGTACTTGAAATTCTTGGGGGAGGATTTATCCTCTGAGCTGTTGGTCTTAAGAGATCGTATTACTCTCTCTAACGAACCAGGTTTATTAATACCTTTAGCCTCTCTGCTCCCCCCTACTTTCCCTTTTTGGCTGATTACTGGCGTCATCTGAGTATTCTTTATTGATTGAATATCTTGTATATTCTAGTATACGAGGCACCAGTGGCTCAGCCAAGAGATACTCAATTGTATGGATATTGCATATGCCTGACTTGATCTTCTTCACACCAATTACCCGGTGAGCTGGGTAATATATGAATCTGTTATCTTTTGCTATCTATGACAAAAGTGAGAAATCAAAACCTGAAATGAAATGGGGTTAAACTAAAGCTAGAATGGTTTTTCTTATATCAACTAACTCCTGATTAAAGAACAAGAGAACAAACAAGCAGCTTTTCTTTTCTTTTTTCAGATCTGCAATAGAAAAAGAAAATCATTCTTCTGTTATCTTGATATACCTAGTATTTATTTCTCTTCTAGAATAGTAGATAATTACATGGAGCGACATTTTGATTTCTCTCTTTGGGGACAGAATAACTAAATGGAATATGAAAGTAGTGCCAACCGAGCCAATTGTGCCCCTATGTTTGATTATTGACTAGTTATCACTTTTTATGTTCAATTTGATTTTTAAAGGGTATTGCTCACCACCAACCTCCTGTCAACTCATATCCGGAAGTCATCAGCCGCAACCACACAGCTATCCAACCTCTACTCCTTATCCACCATCACCACAGCAGCCTCATATGTTCTATCCATCTCCTGCACCACAAATAATGCAGGTATTTAAGTGGTTTTGTATCTACTCTTCATTACTTTGTTTATGTATTGTTTTGGGATGAAATACAAATAGATTTTGTTAGGGCTGCAGACAAAAGTTGATAGGCACAATTAGGAGAGCGTAAATGGTCTGATCATGTGTGGTGTGCGTGTGTACGGACTGTTCATTTCTTTTTTCCTTCCAGCCTGGTTTTGCTCCAAATCCAGCCACATCAGCCAGCAGTGAAGCCGTTTATGCCTTCACCTGCCCCCATGCTAAGGAATGCTGATAAGTATCAGCAGTTGTCGACATCGACGTTAGGATCTCAGCTGTACTCTGTTAGTATCATTTAACTTCTGTTATCTACTTAATGTTGATCTGCCTCAAAAAAATGTTTAGACTAGTAATGAGAGTAAGTTATCTTGTGTTCATTTCAGGGAACAACTGTGCAGCCTCCTTATCAACCTGGTGCAATTGGAGCTACATCACTGGGAGGAATACCCCCTCCTCAGGGACCCATTACCAACCTTGTTCCAGGCCCAATGATGCCCAATGTTGTGGCTCCCACTACAACTTCAAGAACATTTACCCCAGTTGTTAGCCCTGGTGTAAGTCAACCAGCCAGCCCTGCACATTCAGCACCTCCAACAACACAAGCTGTTGCTCCTGCTGCCCCTCCGCCAACTGTCCAGACTGTCGACACATCTAATGTCCCTGGTATCTATCTTACCCTACAGAAATTGTCAGTGATGCATTCGTTACAACCAGCCTGCTCTTGTAAAGTATGATAATTGCTGTTGTGGTAGCATGTTTACCGATGGTGTGAATATTACTTGGCCCGGTTCTGTGACAATAAATGATTGCAGCTCATCAAAAGCCCATTGTTGTGACCTTAACAAGATTATTTAATGAGTCATCGGAGATTCTTGGAGGTGCTCGGGCTAGTGTCGCAAAAAGGAAGGAAATAGATAACAACTCTTTGAAGATTGGGTCTTTGTTTGATAGCCTAAACAAGGGGTTAGTATCTAAGAATGCAGCTGATAAGCTTACTCAGCTCTGCCAGGCACTAGATCAACGTGATTATGGTACTGCCTTGCAGATCCAGGTGATTAACCTTGATGATAACCTTTCTGTTCTTTCATATTTATTATTCAACATGTCTTGGCTACACCCACATGTAGCCAAAGATAGCTACATTATATGTTCATGTACTAAATTAAACATGTACATTACACCTATAAAATATGTACATTACTTATATAACAAATAGTATATACAAAAATATTACTTTCAGTCTAATTGTTTATTGTACAAGCTTCCTTATTCATTGTACATGTTTTCATTGTTGGTTGTACAAGCCAGAGATGAGTGCCAAGATTTGCCTTATTATTTCGTATGCATGGTTTGCCCTAATGGTAAACCCACTTTTTTTGTTCAGGTAATTCTGACCACCAGTGACTGGGATGAGTGCCAAGCATGGTTAGCAGCCCTGAAGAGAATGATTAAATTAAGGCAGGGTGCTAGAATGTAGGGAAACTCGTTCTGGCTAGAAGTTTGTCATCAGATGATGATTATGCTTGATATTCACCTGAATCAGGGTTTATAGCTGCCAGAGGGAAACACAGTTGGGAGTGCTGGCTAAATTTCGTTGAGGCATTTCCCGTGTGCGGAACCCCGAGAGATCTCTCAACCGGGTTCCAGTTCTTCGGTGATTGTAGTTCCAAAAAAGCAAAATTTTATAGAAGACAGGTTTTCTTTTTTCTTTCTAAATCTCTCTTCTGAAACTTAGTAGCCATACCAGATCCAGTTAGCTTCTTCCGTGTTTGACTTTATCAACTCTTTTTTCTTTTTATTTTTAGCCTTTTGTTTCAAAAAATGTTGGGGGGAGGGGGCTTTTTTGTGTGTTGAATTAAATTTAAAAGTGAGATTCAAGGATTTTGTCAACATAGTATTTTGACCAATGGTTACGAATACTCGTCATACATCTATGTTTGTGGTCAGTTGAAACTAATGTTTATAAGAAGGAAAAAATGGCTTTTAGTAGATGGCAACTTTGGCCTCGCTTTCATTTTGGAAACTGATGTTTGGGGAATAGCGAAACCAATAAGAAGAGAAGCAGCAACTATCGTCAAAATGGGGTTGGTTGTTAAGAAACAGTGTTATCGCACTCCACTGGAGGCAATTTTGGGGGTAAAATATCTCCCCATTTCACGTCAATATTGCGTGATTTTTTATCCTCGTCCTTCGCTGATCCTAAGCAGTAGTATACCGGGCCAATGTTTCTCAATCAATTTCATTTCCCTCCCATCCTCACCATCTGTCCATTCCTCTCCTCCGGTGCTCAACCTGATATAGGCTCTCCCGATATGGTTATTGTTTCAACCAACCGCTTCTTGAGGTAGGTTAGTTTACATCTTTGTTCCGGGTGTTTGTTTCAAGCGGGAACAAAATGAAATTAAAGGGAATGATGAGGAATAAAAGAGAATTCTCTCAGATTTGTTTGTTTGACCCGGGAAAATGAAATAAATATCTGGTCAATGACCGCCAGTCAATGACTGCAGGTCAATAGTCATTAATTATTGGTAAACATTCACCGGTCAACAGTCAATGATAATTAGTTATCGATCAATGGTCATATGTCACTGGTTAAAGTGTACAGAGGGAAGAGAATCTCATTTTCTAGTAGGAGGTGAGGAATCAAGAGAGGGTTTTGGGTAATCCCATTCCCTTCCATGTCCTGAAAATGAAAAAACTGGCAAAACAAACAAAAGGAAAGGGACCTTTCCTGATTACCCCAAAACAAACGCCCCATAAGGTTGTTCCATCCCTCGGCGGTCCATCATGTTTCTATTTTCTTGTTTGATTGCGGTGCGTGAACCTGGGGAAGCAAGCGAGTAGATTCTCTAAGTAAAGAGGTTGATCTTGGCTTCAGTTGTAGGAGGCCTGGAGTGGTGAGGGTTTTTGCCCTAATTTTGTTGTCAGCGGGACTTTTCTGTAGCCTCTGATTTTGTGGAGGGTGTGCTCGTTCTTGTGCTTCTGTGATTCTGGTTCCTTTGTTTGCTTTTGATGGGTTACATTAGTGGAACAGAAGGAATTAATCACGATTAAAAATTCTGTTAATTACAGTTTTGAACCATAATTAATGCATATGTCATCTATTCTGGAGCTTTTCAATTACGGTTTAAAATTATAATTAAAAGCCTTAATTGGGTGGGAGTTTAGAGAACTTTAGATTACGGTTAAATTATAAACGTAATCCACCACCAAGGCTTTAAATTACTGTTTACAATTTAACCGTAAGCTAAAGTTTTTTTTACTAATATAGCAGAAACCTGTTACAATAGCAGACTAAATTACATAATAGGATCACAGAAGCAACTCCAAAAGATATTATATTTCGATTGCAGAAGTCTAATAAGCTCAAATACAATCACCATAAAACATTCAAATAAAAATGATGTTAATCAAAACCCATCAATAGAAATGATGTCTGAAAACACAACAAAATCCGGCAAACAAACCCAAAAGTCTAAGAAGTCTGCACCAACCAATGAGTCGGAGGAACTAAATGAGTAACCACAGAAGTATACAGTAGTATGTATGATAGATTCTAGAAACTGGATAGAAAATCTACAATACAATGAGTTCGCGTACGGTAAGAAATACCACGTGTCGGTTAAGAAACCGCTTATCCTAAGATAGAAGGGATAAGAAGTAGATGTACGACACAGCTTGAATAAAAAAAGGGCGAATTAAGCTCTAAAGTTATCAGGGTCGCGCAACAGAAGCTAGTGGGCCTTAGCTCAGAGGTTTGAATATACTCAGTAAGTATGAGAAAATGGCTAATTATCAACGCCTTGAAGCCTGATAGGCTAGAACCAAACCGGTTATAAGTTAAACAAACTTCAATGAGAATTCTTGGTGCAGGGACTAAACCGTTAGTATGGTTAAGATCCTTAGACCAGAATATATTGTATAATAGACCGTAGGGAAGCTAAAACGCTTCAGGATGCCCGAATTGAGTGAACCAATGTTCAATTATAACATATGGTAGATTACGTGGGCATAATCCCTTTTAAGGGGGTAGAGCGAAAAACCGCTTAGTGAAAGTTTCATGTATTAAACACGTAAACTATAATGTGCATAGCACAAATGAGAATTGTTTGATGACTGGTATGTATCTTACATAAACATATGCACCATTCATAGCCTAGTTATGGGTATTGCGCACAAGTAATATGAAATACCCCTAAATTAATCTAAATTAATTTAAGGGATTTCTTTTATTAAAACCCTTAATAATATTATTAAACATCAAATTATTATATGGTATTATTTGAAAATTATTTAGGGGACTTCTTATATTAAATTCTAAATAATAATACAATTTAAATTAATTTATTATATGGTATTATGAATTTAATAACAAGATTTATAAGTCAATAAATCTTGGAAAAAAATTCCTAGACACTCCAATTATATTATAAAGATTTTAGAAATATTTGGAGCATTGATTTGAGGCATAAAAGTCAATATAAAATTCTAGAAACCCTAAAGCTTCTTAAGCCTTGCTAGGGTTGACTTTTTAGAATGGTCAAACCAGCCCATGAAACCTATACCAATAAATAGGTTATGGAAAACCATGAAGATCGATAAAAATAACGTCAAAAACAGATCAACCTAGCCAAAGTTATGATAGAATGAAGTTTAGAGCAAAATTTTGAAAAGGGCCACGTGTCAAGCTCACACGGGTCGTCTGTACTTAGCACGAAAATCGGCCAGAATCTTAACTGCCAGCAGCGTATTTGCCCTAACTTTAGACACTTATATCTCACTCATCTTTACGAATTTTTCAATGTCGTCTTTTTCATTCTCTTCTCCTTAATCTCCTCTTTTCAACCATAGCTCACACTTAACTTAACACTTCCTAAATCCTCTGGAAAATCAATCCAAAGTCACCTCCTTGTAAAGTCGTAACCCAGATTCCCAGTTTTCACCGAATTCTGGGTAAACTTCGTTTGATCATAACTACTTCGTTTCTCATCCAAAATTCGAGTTCTTTAGCTTGGTGTGTAGATCTCTAATCCCTCTACAACTTTCATGTTTACACCCAAGGCTAATTCCAAACCGTTTGGAATAACGAGGTACCTAAAGTTCGTGATCCGACATCACATAAAATCATAGGGAAAAACGCAAGGTAAACTTGTAACTTTAGGATTAGATTTCTTCCTATGTATTGTAAGTTAGGATACGTTCTTGCTATCAATCTGTAGATCTATGTCTCATCTTTCGATTGAGCCAAATAACACGTCCTAACTCGATCTGTACTGAAATTTATAGAGCTTCAAGTTGGCACCTCCATCGAACAGGCAAAGTTCGAATATTTTCCCCTCAAAACCGATTTCGAATTCTCCTCGTTTGTACATTCCGGTGAGTTTTCTTCCAATTCTTCGATCTTGCTAATCGACTTTGCATTTTCGACCTAAACCACTTATCAATTTTTCCTATTATGCGTTATACTAAATAGAATTTGGCAAATTAAGATTCGAACTAACATAAACCCTAACCTCCTCGAACCCAGAGCGATCTTGCAGATACTGCATTATATGTGGAGAAACGGTCAATGGATTCGTTTTTCAATTCGAATTCAATGGAACAAGAATCAACGAATTTGGTTCTGTGAGTTGAGAGAAAAGATTGATTTAGTACTCGAGTCGAATCTGGAGTTGCTGAAGAACTCAGACGATGTCGGCCGTCCGATCGTAGTTAAAATAAACGGACGACCGAGATTAGACGTTTCAGTTTAAAAAGTTTAAGTTTTTATATTAATTCCAGAATTAAACCCTAACTGTTGGATTTAGTTAATGGTCTTCCTTATGTATTTTGACTTGAAATTTTAACCACAGATTCCTTATAAAATCTAGTTTATTTTGATGTAAATTAATATGGTTTTGGAGTTTTTAACGTAAGTTATGATTATTGCAAGTTACGGGTATTATGGAATTATTTGGTTAAATAAAAAAAGATATTTTTATGAAATAGAAATTTATAATATGTCTAAAATGTTATAGCTACTATATATATTTAATTTGGGAATTTTTGGACAATGGTAAATGGGGTTTAAAAAAATTGTGTTTATGAATTTTTCATAAGAATAACTTATATATGGTTTTTAGTGTAACAAAAATTAAAGTATAGTTTTAATAAACTTTTTAGGTTGGGAAATAATGAAAAGATTAAACTAACATTTAGTAACAGTATGTTTATAAATATCTTGGGAGTTAACTTTTAAGTGAAGTAAAAATTATTTACATATATATAATGGTATATATACTTATATGAGAGAAATAAAATAGTAACTTAGGTTAAATCAATGGATTAAATTAATCTTCATTTATATTAATTATATAGAATTGAAATTAATATACTTATTGGAACTAAGGAAATACTTTATTTATAAACCATATTTGATATAGATATGTGTAAAAGTTAATATAAATAATTAAATGCAATAAAACTACATAAAGAATGTCTTGAATAAATCCTAGTATATATATATATATATACTAAACATAAATAATAATAAATACCTTATAGAAAATAATAATATGAAGGAATTAATGAGATAAACTAAACCTCTACATAATACTAATAAAAGAATATTATATGGGCTGGTATTAATTTATGGTTATGAAATTGAGTTTTGAGTTACCTTTGAATTTCTAAGAATTATATAAATCCTATTTAATACATGTATAGTATTATTTGTCAATGACCAGAATGTAAATCTAAAATTGGGTTAAGTAATTAATAAGTTAAAACTTAGGAAAAATTGTGATTAGATTACATAAATGTACACAAATAGATCTTATTCTATAATTATGATAATAAATGTAATACTTTTACATCTAAATGTTCTTAATATATAAACAATAATAAATAAATAAAATACTTTTACATCTAAATGAGATTAGGAATGACTAAAAGCTTGTTCTCTCAAAAGGTAAGCTTTCTAATGACTTGTAGATTCTTGTTTTTAACTTTTTGATTCTCTTTATTAACATGAGTATATGATCTTTCTCCTAATTCTTTCCTTTATGTATTTCTGGTATTTATTTCTTTTCTTTTCAAATTGTGAAAAATCTTTTGGGTGAAAATCTTAAAAGGGTTTTTGTGCAAAAAAAGAAGAAAAAAAAAAAGAAAAAAAAATCTTCTTCCAAAGGAAAAGCATTATATTCCTTGAGGTTGCAAAAATGCTCAGAATAAAAGCAAGAAACGAGAGTTTTTCCTTTTATTTTCTCCCAAATTCCCCGTTCTTCAAATGCAAAAAAAAAAAAATCATGGTTGATTCAGAAACCCTTGAAAAATAGGGCTGAATAGTAAAAACCAATGATGAGTGTCTTGGCCACATTCAGAAACTCTTGAAAAATAGAGCTGAATGATGGAAACCGGAAAAAGGAGAGATTACAAATCCCTTATGCAAAATAGCCCAAAAGTTTTTGGATCGATTTTGAAAGTCTTTATCTTATACCCATTAGTTTTGATGGATAAGGATGATTAAGTGATACTTATGAAATAGAGTCAGGGAGTTGAGAATATTTATCTTATTGTCATTCTAAAGTCTATCTATTTTGTGCATAAGTAATTACTCCTTTCTAATCTTGTTTTGCTCGAGGACTAGCAAAAGGTAAGTGTAGGGCCTTGATAAGCCTCAGACTTATCATATTATAATAGCTACAATTATCAGAATAATAGTCGAAATGTAGATTTAATAACCATTATTTGCGTTATTTTATATATAAATTGAATTATGAAAGTTCAGACTTATTTTGGTATGTTTTATATGTTTTGCTGCAAGGAAGTAAGTCCCTGAATCAAAGTTCAAGACAATGCCGAATGGAGCGCCGGACTACGACTACACGCAATCAGAGAAATTAAGTGCCGGGTATCATGCCGGGTATTTCTTATCCGGCATATACCTGTTTTCCGACTAATAACGGTTGCACTAACCGTTATAGCATTTTAATGCCGGAGATAGTGCCGGGTATTCCTATCCGGCATATCCAGGAAGTATGTCTCCTCGTCAACAGACAGCAGTTATTCTCCACGTGAAAATTATATCTGCCGGGCATGGTGCCGGGTGTATTCAATCCGGCACAGGCAACGTTTCGCCAGAGCAGTTATGACCGTTAAACAGTTACCCGCGTTTTACACGTGGTGCCGGATCGACGCGACCCGGCATGGCATCCGGCACGTGGGAAAATGTTGTCTATAAAAAGAGGCGAGAGTCTTCATTATGGGACACTTCAACACCCCTATACACTCCACTCACAACTCCAATTCCGCCCCACTCCATTGTTGGTGTCCAAGGAAGTTTCTACAGTTCCATCCACGCGAAGAAGAAGAAGAAGATCCTGTCGGGTTAAGGCTATGACCATTCCCTTCTCCCCTTTGTATTCTCTTCTTGTAGTTGTGTGGATGGAGATGTAGACTCCTTGCTTATTCTTGGTTAGGGATGAATTCCTTCTTGTAAACAATATGATTTCTTTAATATAATTTTCAAGTTTATTAAGAGTAAGGTTCTTATTGAAAGAGAATAGGTTGATCTCTTTTTCTCTTCATGCAATTCTTACTTGTGGAAGACAAGTCCCAAGTAAGATAGGTTAGACTCTCTTAATGGTCTTCCTACTCTCTTCTTATGAATTAAGGGTTAGTGGTAAGAGTGAGAATTAATCCATTTTCCCCCATTTCCTTGTTCATTTCGCGGCATGATATATGCTCGATTTGTTAATAGGGATGAGTCTTCTGTTTTCTACTCGGAAACTGGAGAAAGAATATGCATTATGACTATGCCGGACGCACTGCCGGGTGGCCAATGTCCGGCAGATTCAATGTCTTTGAATATGCCGTGCAAGTGGTATCCGGCAGGACACCGGCGGTTGTTCAGTTGTTGGTTAATTCGAAGGCTTGTGTTTATGTTTAGAGTTCATATTGATGCTTAGATAGTTTCACACCCTGGATCAAGGATAATTTCATTGTAATTACCACTTAGTTTAGTTAGTTTTGATTAGGATTAGAAAACATTTCAATTTTCCCCCTTGTCTTAGAATAGGTATTACCGGATTAGGACTAGTTTTCTATAAGTCCCTTGGGTTCGATACTCTCGGTCGTAATATACTTACACTATACTCCGACCGGGTTTTATTTTGCTACCCGTAGTAGAGTTGTAGGTTTAGTTATTTATTTTTATCTTTTGTATATAGTTTATCCCTACAATTTTTCTGTTAGCAAATTGGCGCCGTTGCCGGGGACTTGGAACTAGTCCAAGTCTTAATTTCGGTAAAACGCCTTATTCTTTATTCTTTGATTCTTTGATCTTTTGATTCCTTGATTCTTTAATTTATTTTCGCCCTTAGTTTTGCAGACTTGAATGTGTCGTGCGGGATGCCGGGCATATGTCACCCGGCAAACTCGGAGGAAGTCTGATGCCGGATACGTTTTACCCGGCATTGCGTCCGGCATGTTCAAAGTTTTTTAAAATTTCTTACAGTATTGAGTTCTTGGCAATTTAAATTTGTTCTTGCTTACTCCCATTCGTTATTTCTCTCTCTTAAGAGTCCCTATACTATGATTCTTTAATTTAAATTTCGAGTTTGAACTTGCCGTGTATTGTGCCGGGTTTTCTATACCCGGCATTTCGGAGGAAGTCCTATGCCGGACGGGTTTGATCCGGCATGTCACCCGGCATGCTCAATTTCTCTCAATATTTTTTTCGTAAATTGTAGGGACAATTAGGAGTAATCTCCTACAATCTCTTATTTACTCTTACATTTATTTTTGATTATCCTTTACCTTTCAATGTCTTTTGATTAAGTTATGTTCGATTTTTGGTCACGCCGGGCAACATGCCGGTTTGTATACGCCCGACATTAGTGGAGGAAGTCCACTGCCGGGTAAAACGCACCCGGCACGCCGTCCGGCATAACCAAAAATTAATTTCTTCTTGTATCTTCACAAGTCTAATTACGTCATTATATTATTATTATTTTTTTAATATTATAACGTTATGTCTTGCTCCTCATATATTTAAAAGGTGAATGCTTCTTCGGTCAACAAGTACTCCTGAAAATTTAGCCAACTTTGATCCGGAGATCGAGAGAACCCTGCTTCAAACTTTAAGGCAACAACAAACCCTACAAGAAGCAGATCCTACACCAATGGCAGCACCTACCGTCCGAAATATAAACCGGCCTTCTAACCAAGGCCAAAAGCCCGCAATCGACCTCCCTCTCCTTCCACAAAACGAATACAATGAATGGCAAAAACTTAAGCCATATCATCAAATACGATGCATAAAGGAATTGGGTATGTTCGATGGTACAAACCCGGACGATGCCTTGCTCCACATCACCAAATTCTTGCAACACACAAACAGCCTAACCTCCACAAATAATGTCCTCCAATACGCCAGACTTGCTCTCTTCCCCCATAGCCTTACGGGGAACGCCAGCAAGTGGTACCACAGTCTAACCCCCAGTACCATCACCACATGGGAGGACATGGCAACCAAATTTTATGACAAATTCATGCCCCCTAGTCGCACCCTGGAGATGATCGCCGACATTTACAACTTCAGGCAACCTAGCTCGGAGAACATCTGTGAGACTTGGGACAGATTCAAAGGGTTGCTTCGCACATGTCCACACCACGGCCTCACCAAGGAGCAACTATCTCAGTTGTTTTACAAAGGATTGGTCAATCAAAGCAAGACGATGATCTTATCCTCCCTTGGTGCAGATATATTAAAGAAGCCTGGAGATCAATTCCTTAGTGGGGTTGAATCTCTTTGCGAAGAGATTAGGGAATGGGCCACCGGTGGAACAAGGGGCAGTACCGCTGGTCTATATCAGGTGGATGAGGGCGACTCCAAATTCGACAAATTGATGCAAAGTCATGAGCAGTTGTTGGAGAGCAATGCCCAACGTCAACGAAGGTTAGTGCTCTACAGAAAGTGGTGGAGCAAATAGCGATGAATCAACTTCCTCAACAGGCGAACGTGGTTAGTGCACGACCACACGCTCCAAGCCCTGACATGCCCAACTTTCAGAATGTTGAGGAAGTCAACTACGTGAGTAACCAAGGGTATCGGCAGCCATGGCAACAGGGGAACCAGCCCCCTCAACACTTCCAGAACCAAGCCGGCTACCAGGGAGGTCCAAGACAATTCAGACCATCCCATCCTGCATCATCATCAGAGGCTGAAATGGCTGAACTTCGTGACATGATGTCAGCCCTGATGAACAAGACCCAGGATACTCACAACGAGATCTCGACTATTCGCAAGGAGCACAAATCATTGCAGTTGCAATTACAGCAACTTCTGATGCAACCACGACAGCAAGGTCAGCTCCCGTCCCAAACGCAAACCAATCCACGGGAGCATGCGAATTCGGTCACCATTCTACCTAGGATCTCCAAGGATGCCAAATAGCCTAAAAGGCTAAGTGTAGGGCGGTTCCTCCTCACGCCTTCACTATCAAACAGGGGAGCCCTTCGTATCATTTAATTTTTTTTCTCTTTTAATTTTATGTTATTGTTTTTAAATTGCTTTCATTATAGTTGTTTCAAGTTTCTTAAAAAAAAAGAGTTTTACTTATTCGTTTTCTTTCGAACACTGGGGACAGTGTTCCTGCCAAGTGTAGGGCAGGGACCCCCCTTAAAAAAATAAGTTTTTATTAATATGCATAAGTTGTGAGTTTTATCGATGTTTTACTAAACTTTTTGCATGTTTTTGATTAAGATGAGATTAGGAATGACTAAAAGCTTGTTCTCTCAAAAGGTAAGCTTTCTAATGACTTGTAGATTCTTGTTTTTAACTTTTTGATTCTCTTTATTAACATGAGTATATGATCTTTCTCCTAATTCTTTCCTTTATGTATTTTGGTATTTATTTCTTTTCTTTTCAAATTGTGAAAAATCTTTTGGGTGAAAATCTTAAAAAGGGTTTTTGTGCAAAAGAAAGAAGAAGAAAAAAAAAAGAAAGAAAAAAAATCTTCTTCCAAAGGAAAAGCATTATATTCCTTGAGGTTGCAAAAATGCCTCAGAATAAAAGCAAGAAACGAGAGTTTTTCCTTTTATTTTTTTCCCAAATTCCCCGTTCTTCAAATGCAAAAAAAAAATCATGGTTGATTCAGAAACCCTTGAAAAATAGGGCTGAATAGTAAAAACCAATGATGAGTGTCTTGGCCACATTCAGAAACTCTTGAAAAATAGAGCTGAATGATGGAAACCGGAAAAAGGAGAGATTACAAATCCCTTATGCAAAATAGCCCAAAAGTTTTTGGATCGATTTTGAAAGTCTTTATCTTATACCCATTAGTATGTTTTGATGGATAAGGATGATTAAGTGATACTTATGAAATAGAGTCAGGGAGTTGAGAATATTTATCTTATTGTCATTCTAAAGTCTATCTATTTTGTGCATAAGTAATTACTCCTTTCTAATCTTGTTTTGCTCGAGGACTAGCAAAAGGTAAGTGTAGGGCCTTGATAAGCCTCAGACTTATCATATTATAATAGCTACAATTATCAGAATAATAGTCGAAATGTAGATTTAATAACCATTATTTGCGTTATTTTAATATAAATTGAATTATGAAAGTTCAGACTTATTTTGGTATGTTTTATATGTTTTGCTGCAAGGAAGTAAGTCCCTGAATCAAAGTTCAAGACAATGCCGGATGGAGCGCCGGACTACGACTCACGGCAATCAGAGAAATTAAGTGCCGGGTATCATGCCGGGTATTTCTTATCCGGCATATACCTGTTTTCCGACTAATAACGGTTGCACTAACCGTTATAGCATTTTAATGCCGGAGATAGTGCCGGGTATTCCTATCCGGCATATCCAGGAAGTATGTCTCCTCGTCAACAGACAGCAGTTATTCTCCACGTGAAAATTATATCTGCCGGGCATGGTGCCGGGTGTATTCAATCCGGCACAGGCAACGTTTCGCCAGAGCAGTTATGACCGTTAAACAGTTACCCGCGTTTTACACGTGGTGCCGGATCGACGCGACCCGGCATGGCATCCGGCACGTGGGAAAATGTTGTCTATAAAAAGAGGCGAGAGTCTTCATTATGGGACACTTCAACACCCCTATACACTCCACTCACAACTCCAATTCCGCCCCACTCCATTGTTGGTGTCCAAGGAAGTTTCTACAGTTCCATCCACGCGAAGAAGAAGAAGAAGATCCTGTCGGGTTAAGGCTATGACCATTCCCTTCTCCCCTTTGTATTCTCTTCTTGTAGTTGTGTGGATGGAGATGTAGACTCCTTGCTTATTCTTGGTTAGGGATGAATTCCTTCTTGTAAACAATATGATTTCTTTAATATAATTTTCAAGTTTATTAAGAGTAAGGTTCTTATTGAAAGAGAATAGGTTGATCTCTTTTTCTCTTCATGCAATTCTTACTTGTGGAAGACAAGTCCCAAGTAAGATAGGTTAGACTCTCTTAATGGTCTTCCTACTCTCTTCTTATGAATTAAGGGTTAGTGGTAAGAGTGAGAATTAATCCATTTTCCCCCATTTCCTTGTTCATTTCGCGGCATGATATATGCTCGATTTGTTAATAGGGATGAGTCTTCTGTTTTCTACTCGGAAACTGGAGAAAGAATATGCATTATGACTATGCCGGACGCACTGCCGGGTGGCCAATGTCCGGCAGATTCAATGTCTTTGAATATGCCGTGCAAGTGGTATCCGGCAGGACACCCGGCGTGTTCAGTTGTTGGTTAATTCGAAGGCTTGTGTTTATGTTTAGAGTTCATATTGATGCTTAGATAGTTTCACACCCTGGATCAAGGATAATTTCATTGTAATTACCACTTAGTTTAGTTAGTTTTGATTAGGATTAGAAAACATTTCAATTTTCCCCCTTGTCTTAGAATAGGTATTACCGGATTAGGACTAGTTTTCTATAAGTCCCTTGGGTTCGATACTCTCGGTCGTAATATACTTACACTATACTCCGACCGGGTTTTATTTTGCTACCCGTAGTAGAGTTGTAGGTTTAGTTATTTATTTTTATCTTTTGTATATAGTTTATCCCTACAATTTTTCTGTTAGCAAATTGGCGCCGTTGGGGGACTTGGAACTAGTCCAAGTCCTAATTTCGGTAAAACGCCTTATTCTTTATTCTTTGATTCTTTGATCTTTTGATTCCTTGATTCTTTAATTTATTTTCGCCCTTAGTTTTGCAGACTTGAATGTGCCGTGCGGGATGCCGGGCATATGTCACCCGGCAAACTCGGAGGAAGTCTGATGCCGGATACGTTTTACCCGGCATTGCGTCCGGCATGTTCAAAGTTTTTTAAAATTTCTTACAGTATTGAGTTCTTGGCAATTTAAATTTGTTCTTGCTTACTCCCATTCGTTATTTCTCTCTCTTAAGAGTCCCTATACTATGATTCTTTAATTTAAATTTCGAGTTTGAACTTGCCGTGTATTGTGCCGGGTTTTCTATACCCGGCATTTCGGAGGAAGTCCTATGCCGGACGGGTTTGATCCGGCATGCTCAATTTCTCTCAATATTTTTTTCGTAAATTGTAGGGACAATTAGGAGTAATCTCCTACAATCTCTTATTTACTCTTACATTTATTTTTGATTATCCTTTACCTTTCAATGTCTTTTGATTAAGTTATGTTCGATTTTTGGTCACGCCGGGCAACATGCCGGTTTGTATACGCCCGACATTAGTGGAGGAAGTCCACTGCCGGGTAAAACGCACCCGGCACGCCGTCCGGCATAACCAAAAATTAATTTCTTCTTGTATCTTCACAAGTCTAATTACGTCATTATATTATTATTATTTTTTTTAATATTATAACGTTATGTCTTGCTCCTCATATATTTAAAAGGTGAATGCTTCTTCGGTCAACAAGTACTCCTGAAAATTTAGCCAACTTTGATCCGGAGATCGAGAGAACCCTGCTTCAAACTTTAAGGCAACAACAAACCCTACAAGAAGCAGATCCTACACCAATGGCAGCACCTACCGTCCGAAATATAAATCGGCCTTCTAACCAAGGCCAAAAGCCCGCAATCGACCTCCCTCTCCTTCCACAAAACGAATACAATGAATGGCAAAAACTTAAGCCATATCATCAAATACGATGCATAAAGGAATTGGGTATGTTCGATGGTACAAACCCGGACGATGCCTTGCTCCACATCACCAAATTCTTGCAACACACAAACAGCCTAACCTCCACAAATAATGTCCTCCAATACGCCAGACTTGCTCTCTTCCCCCATAGCCTTACGGGGAACGCCAGCAAGTGGTACCACAGTCTAACCCCCAGTACCATCACCACATGGGAGGACATGGCAACCAAATTTTATGACAAATTCATGCCCCCTAGTCGCACCCTGGAGATGATCGCCGACATTTACAACTTCAGGCAACCTAGCTCGGAGAACATCTGTGAGACTTGGGACAGATTCAAAGGGTTGCTTCGCACATGTCCACACCACGGCCTCACCAAGGAGCAACTATCTCAGTTGTTTTACAAAGGATTGGTCAATCAAAGCAAGACGATGATCTTATCCTCCCTTGGTGCAGATATATTAAAGAAGCCTGGAGATCAATTCCTTAGTGGGGTTGAATCTCTTTGCGAAGAGATTAGGGAATGGGCCACCGGTGGAACAAGGGGCAGTACCGCTGGTCTATATCAGGTGGATGAGGGCGACTCCAAATTCGACAAATTGATGCAAAGTCATGAGCAGTTGTTGGAGAGCAATGCCCAGACGTCAACGAAGGTTAGTGCTCTACAGAAAGTGGTGGAGCAAATAGCGATGAATCAACTTCCTCAACAGGCGAACGTGGTTAGTGCACGACCACACGCTCCAAGCCCTGACATGCCCAACTTTCAGAATGTTGAGGAAGTCAACTACGTGAGTAACCAAGGGTATCGGCAGCCATGGCAACAGGGGAACCAGCCCCCTCAACACTTCCAGAACCAAGCCGGCTACCAGGGAGGTCCAAGACAATTCAGACCATCCCATCCTGCATCATCATCAAAGGCTGAAATGGCTGAACTTCGTGACATGATGTCAGCCCTGATGAACAAGACCCAGGATACTCACAACGAGATCTCGACTATTCGCAAGGAGCACAAATCGTTGCAGTTGCAATTACAGCAACTTCTGATGCAACCACGACAGCAAGGTCAGCTCCCGTCCCAAACGCAAACCAATCCACGGGAGCATGTGAATTTGGTCACCATTCTACCTAGGATCTCCAAGGATGCCAAATAGCCTAAAAGGCTAAGTGTAGGGCGGTTCCTCCTCACGCCTTCATATCAAACAGGGGAGCCCTTCGTATCATTTTTTTTCTCCTTTAATTTTATGTTATTGTTTTTAAATTGCTTTCATTATAGTTGTTTCAATTTCTTAAAAAAAAAAGAGTTTTACTTATTCGTTTTCTTTCGAACACTGGGGACAGTGTTCCTGCCAAGTGTAGGGCAGTGACCCCCTTAAAAAAATAAGTTTTATTAATATGCATAAGTTGTGAGTTTTATCGATGTTTTACTAAACTTTTTGCATGTTTTTGATTAAGATGAGATTAGGAATGACTAAAAGCTGTTCTCTCAAAAGGTAAGCTTTCTAATGACTTGTAGATTACTGTTTTTAACTTTTTGATTCTCTTTATTAACATGAGTATATGATCTTTCTCCTAATTCTTTCCTTTATGTATTTCTGGGTATTTATTTCTTTTCTTTTCAAATTGTGAAAAATCTTTTGGGTGAAAATCTTAAAAAGGGTTTTTGTGCAAAAGAAAGAAGAAGAAGAAAAAAAAAGAAAGAAAAAAAAATCTTCTTCCAAAGGAAAAGCATTATATTCCTTGAGGTTGCAAAAATGCCTCAGAATAAAAGCAAGAAACGAGAGTTTTTCCTTTTATTTTTTTCCCAAATTCCCCGTTCTTCAAATGCAAAAAAAAAATCATGGTTGATTCAGAAACCCTTGAAAAATAGGGCTGAATAGTAAAAACCAATGATGAGTGTCTTGGCCACATTCAGAAACTCTTGAAAAATAGAGCTGAATGATGGAAACCGGAAAAAGGAGAGATTACAAATCCCTTATGCAAAATAGCCCAAAAGTTTTTGGATCGATTTTGAAAGTCTTTATCTTATACCCATTAGTATGTTTTGATGGATAAGGATGATTAAGTGATACTTATGAAATAGAGTCAGGGAGTTGAGAATATTTATCTTATTGTCATTCTAAAGTCTATCTATTTTGTGCATAAGTAATTACTCCTTTCTAATCTTGTTTTGCTCGAGGACTAGCAAAAGGTAAGTGTAGGGCCTTGATAAGCCTCAGACTTATCATATTATAATAGCTACAATTATCAGAATAATAGTCGAAATGTAGATTTAATAACCATTATTTGCGTTATTTTATATATAAATTGAATTATGAAAGTTCAGACTTATTTTGGTATGTTTATATGTTTTGCTGCAAGGAAGTAAGTCCCTGAATCAAAGTTCAAGACAATGCCGGATGGAGCGCCGGACTACGACTCACGGCAATCAGAGAAATTAAGTGCCGGGTATCATGCCGGTATTTCTTATCCGGCATATACCTGTTTTCCGACTAATAACGGTTGCACTAACCGTTATAGCATTTTAATGCCGGAGATAGTGCCGGGTATTCCTATCCGGCATATCCAGGAAGTATGTCTCCTCGTCAACAGACAGCAGTTATTCTCCACGTGAAAATTATATCTGCCGGGAATGGTGGGTGTATTCAATCCGGCACAGGCAACGTTTCGCCAGAGCAGTTATGACCGTTAAACAGTTACCGCGTTTTACACGTGGTGCCGGATCGACGCGACCCGGCATGGCATCCAGCACGTGGGAAAATGTTGTCTATAAAAAGAGGCGAGAGTCTTCATTATGGGACACTTCAACACCCCTATACACTCCACTCACAACTCCAATTCCGCCCCACTCCATTGTTGGTGTCCAAGGAAGTTTCTACAGTTCCATCCACGCGAAGAAGAAGAAGAAGATCCTGTCGGGTTAAGGCTATGACCATTCCCTTCTCCCCTTTGTATTCTCTTCTTGTAGTTGTGTGGATGGAGATGTAGACTCCTTGCTTATTCTTGGTTAGGGATGAATTCCTTCTTGTAAACAATATGATTTCTTCTTAATATAATTTCAAGTTTATTAAGAGTAAGGTTCTTATTGAAAGAGAATAGGTTGATCTCTTTTTCTCTTCATGCAATTCTTACTTGTGGAAGACAAGTCCCAAGTAAGATAGGTTAGACTCTCTTAATGGTCTTCCTACTCTCTTCTTATGAATTAAGGGTTAGTGGTAAGAGTGAGAATTAATCCATTTTCCCCCATTTCCTTGTTCATTTCGCGGCATGATATATGCTCGATTTGTTAATAGGGATGAGTCTTCTGTTTCTACTCGGAAACTGGAGAAAGAATATGCATTATGACTATGCCGGACGCACTGCCGGGTGGCCAATGTCCGGCAGATTCAATGTCTTTGAATATGCCGTGCAAGTGGTATCCGGCAGGACACCGGCGTGTTTAGTTGTTGGTTAATTCGAAGGCTTGTGTTTATGTTTAGAGTTCATATTGATGCTTAGATAGTTTCACACCCTGGATCAAGGATAATTTCATTGTAATTACCACTTAGTTTAGTTAGTTTTGATTAGGATTAGAAAACATTTCAATTTCCCCCCTTGTCTTAGAATAGGTATTACCGGATTAGGACTAGTTTTCTATAAGTCCCTTGGGTTCGATACTCTCGGTCGTAATATACTTACACTATACTCCGACCGGGTTTTATTTTGCTACCCGTAGTAGAGTTGTAGGTTTAGTTATTTATTTTATTCTTTTTTATAGTTTATCCCTACAATTTTTCTGTTAGCAATTAGATAAGCCATATGAAATACATTTATAACATTAATTACCAATACTTAGGATGTGAGTTACAATTAAGTGAGGTATTTAGTAGTTAAAATTTATAGAAAGGTTTATAAATAGGAATTTGATACTTAAAACCTTTGAACCTTTTATTAGATAAAACTAAGTTACATAAGATATTATATTGATATACTTTACGGTAATGGGAAATAATGATATGTTATTTGAATATAAAATATGAGAATTTTCAGAATAGATGATCTTATTAAATAATTGGCAATTTCACTTATGAATGAGGATTTAATTCTTATTTGTTTTTACCTTAAGTTAAGATATAATGCTTATCCTAAAACATAATAAAGGAAATTAATTTATTAAGTTATCCCTTTGAAACCTTAGGTTTTGTAAGCAATTTAAAATGTATTTATGACTTAAGTTTATCGAAGTTAGTAAAAGGATTATACATAGTCTATGTAGGGAAGGTATGTAAAGATAAAACCTTTAGGAAATTAAATGTAAGTAATGATACCTAAAAGGTTATCTTAAAACACTTTATTATATAGGTGATAATAAAACCAATAATATATCTTGTGAATACTAAATGTAAGAGTTTGATAAGTCTAAGTTGATTATAATATAGTTATTTCAATATGAGAAGTAATTCAACATCTTATGACAAGATTATTAGATGGTTATAATAAAAAGTCACTCTAAACTAAGGATATGATAATTGAGTTTAGTGGCTCAATTAAGTTATAGTAAAATGTATATACAACACTATGATTTCTATATACAAGATGTAGATCTTAATTAAGTTAAGGGGAAAACTTAATCATAATGGATTATTTAATAATATTGATAAAATACATAATCATTACATTGTAAATAATAGTATAATAGTCTAAGATAAACCTATCATAGGTCATAATACGATGTTTATTCTAAATTAAGAATAAAAGTATTGAGCTTAAGAATTGTTATTGAAATTCTAAGGTTTATTGAATAACATAAAATGCATTTATGACATAAGGGTCTCAAGAGTCTTGAATTGAGAATTAGGGTTAAGTATGAGTAAAGTGGATAAGAGTGTAACAATTAACAAGTGTTAATAACATACATTCTCTAGTCTTACAACCTTGAGTTATACAACATTCTAAGATAGGTCGAAGGTTATACATAACATTTAAGCAAGGGCTTACAAGATAATCGAGATTTAGAAATAAGAGTGAGGAATTTATTTAAGTTTAACTTGGGGTATAAGTTATTGATAATAGACTATCTTTAATGTTCCTCAGAGTGTTGTTGATTGTTTGCACGAATCTACTAGAACTGCTACAACGTTAATCAGGTACGATTTCTCGTACTCGATACTTTTGCTGGTGGACTTTATGGAATGTTTTGGAACACCAACTGATCTTGAATGGATTTCAAAAGGAATCTGTTGTGTGACTAACTCAGCTTGATGTGACTAACTGAGCCTTGAATGTGAAACTTCCTTGGTTATTGGTTCCTCCTATCTAGTTGTTTCACTAGATATTAACTGCCTAGGGTTTACGCTTCTACACTCTGTAGGACTGAGTGTTTTGGTATCGCTCTGGTGCAGCTAATGATCTAGTGGGGTGACTGGGAATATAGGAAATATCTGGTGTAGGTAAATTCTTTCTTTGGACTATGAGTATTGTTTCATCCATAAGTCGAGTTTGGTCAGCCTTAATGAGAATGGTTTCTTTCTATTAGATATTAACTGCTGAGGGTTTACGCCTCTGCACTCCGTAGGACTGAGTGTTTTGGTATTGCCCTTGTGCAGTTAATAATCTAATGGGATTATGGGAAAATGTTAATCTTGGTACTAAGTATGGATTCTTTTGTTAAGTGGTGCACACACTTTTCACCGATGACTGAGAACGGGTCGGTGGCAGCGGAGGTCTGCTATACCTCGTCCATATGGACAACTGACAGCGGAGGTCTGTTTACCTCGTCCTTGGGACAACTGACTGGCGGTGGGGGCCATCTCTCCCAATGGGTTTATTCCACTCTTGAGGATATTTTGTCTATGGGAACCAGCTTTCTGAAATAGTGGAGACATAGACTGTCTACCATGGGTTATGGGTATTCATATCATTCCTAGTCCCTTGTGACTACCTGAGTCTTTATCTTCTTAACCAGAATTGGTTCTAACATCAATAATGGATGCTTACTAACTATATGGTGTGACTTCTTAAGTGATTGACTTGGTTTTTAAGTTCTTTATCTCTATCTTTGTCTTGTTTTCTTTTCTCTTTAACTTGATTGTTTTGAAGTGCTTTATCTCTGTTTTACTTTTAAGAGTTTGTTTTCATGTTACTGTATTATTTGAAGAAGTATGTTTTAATTTATTGTTTTAGAGAATTGTATCAGTTCCATTCCAGGGAACTAACTCACCCCTCCCGGGGTGGGCTGCTTGGTTTCATCTTGCAGGTACGAATTGTTTATACAGGTGGCCACGAAGAGCATGAGTGATTGGGATGGGAATTAGGAATTGTGGAGAGTTATTTTGTTTTACGCTGTTTTCTTGAGTTCAGACCGTAACTTAGATAATTGTAATGGTTGTAATTGGTGAGGTTGGTACCGGGTGTTTGGAACCCGATGGTCTGTAACCGCCTTAGTATTTTAATTTGCTGTACATACGTTAAATAGGGGTGTTACATAATATGAATATTATGTATATAAAAATATACCTACCTTGCTAACTCGTGTGTGAGTATACAAGGAGAAAGGAGTAGAGAAGCTCCTGGGGAAAGAGAATCCCTATAGTATGTGTCTAGCTGAGATTAGACATGGCATTGTGATGCATGAGTCGGTATGAAACCGAGGTAGAACCTAGAGGGAATTGAGTTCCCTAGGTAATTGTTTGAGGCGAATTGAGAATGTTTTGTGGACGGAATTCCACAATTATTGTATTCCTTAGATAGATTATTGATGGAGAGTAATGGATGAAAGTAGCAATAGTCGATGAAATGAGTCCCATAGGCATTGAATCCCGAAGAAAAATATTTGGAAGTAAATTGAGGATGATGGATGGACTGAATTCCATCCCTTGGAGAGGTATGAATTTGTAATTATGACTAGGAAGAATAAAAGATAGAAAATGGAAATAATTGAATTATTTATTGTGTGAAATGTGAAATGATGTGGGAAGTCGAACTTGATCCTGATCAGATCAAGGGAAACCGAACACAAATTGGGGTGAAAAGATAGTTCAACACTGATGCTGATCACATCAGGGTCGAATGATTCTTGAAGCTCCCCTAAAGTGGTCACAAGTAATCACGCATAGAATAGATGTAATGAGTATAAACTGGATTTGGGAGTTGATTGTGTTTCAAAGGATTCCTAACCAATATTTGCAAGAAGTTTTCTTCAACCCCATGAATGTATACATTCTGGGATGGTAAAACCAAGGAGTCGGTTGTAATGCGAATTGTGTTGTACTTGCATGATGCCATGCTTGCATCGTATTGTATGTATTGTATGTGAACACCGTGTGTAACGGACCTGAAGATGTATGGACGTAGAAAAAGGATTTTAGAATCCGTAAGGATGTCTGAATGCATGATCTTGGCATTAGAAATGTCCGAATGGTTAGAGATAATGAATCACCAACTTTGACCAACTATGTGGCACAGTGTAGTATTAATTGTATTCTGAGTTGTACAATGAGTAATGTAATTGTGTTGTACAGTATATGACACAAAATGGTAGTGTGAACGGTATTGTGAAATGGTGTTGTGGTAGCGTGAATCGTATTGTGTATGGAAATTGTGCATTGCGTATGGTAATCGTGTATTGTGCTTGTAATGTAGGAAGTGAACACCTTGTAAGGGGTAGTAAGGTACATTGTGGCAATTGGTTTGCCCAATGAGTAGAGATAGTAAACCGTAAACCTTGAGCAACTTTGAGGGCAAAGTTTCTTAAGGGGGGTAGATTGAAAATTTGAAATACCCCGTAATTAAAAATAGTGATCAATTAGGCTAATAAGTTCTTTGGAGCTTAATTACATCTAAATAAACATGAGGGAACAAATCCCGAAGAAAACGGATACTTAAAATGGATTAAAAGCACAAACGAACCTTAAAGCTCGTTTTTTGAGGAAACCGGGAAAACGCGACTTTAAGCTGGTTAAATAGACCCGTAATTTTGGTCAACCAAATAGTCATTTATAAACATTAATGAAGGTCTAGAACCAATAAAATCAATTAAACGAGAAAAATCCGGAAAACGAGTTCCGGTAGTAAAAAACTGTAAAAAACGGGAAGTTGTGGGGTGTGAGTGTAAATAAACTATAATAATGTGTCCACTTTTGAAATTAACAAGTTAAAAATCTGGGTGAGGGGGTGTGTGTGGCCGGCTCTACCTTCCTCTCTCACTCTCCTTATTTTCCTAATATGCTAAAGGACAAAACAATAAAGTAAAAAGCAAGTAAAAACTCTCTCTCTCTTATCCTCACCACACTCCACCGTATACACTCTCACTCTCTGATTCTTTCTTCTTCTTCAAGTCCCTCCAATGGCGATTTGAACACCCCTCCAGCACTCCATCTTCTCTCCTCTTGTTGAACACTCAAATATTCTCCAAAAATCACAAAAACTGCACCATTAAATTCCCCTTGTCAAGGAGAGTATTCCCCTCTTTCCAAAAATCAAAAATACACACTTTCATCTCCATGGGTGTGCTGCATTTGGAGCTTGAATACCACCATTAGAAGCACCTTCATCTCCTTATTATTTTGAGGTAAAAATATTCTTGGAAATCCATCTTCTTCTAGCTCCATTTGACAAAACGAAAATTCAAATTGAGCCCTTGCTTTGCTCCTTGTGCTCCAGCCAATTTTGGCTTCCTTTTGGAGTTGGAATTTTTGCCTTGGTTGCTGTCCAAAACTCCATCTACTCATTGGAAGGTAAGACTCTTTTCTAAACTCTAAAAACACTAAATTCTAGGGTTAGTTAAGGATGAGTTTCTAAACTAGTATTGGCATGTATGGTGGTTGTAGCATAATTGGTTGTGTAAGGAAGAGCAAGGAAGAAAGAAAGAAGAAAGGAAAGGAAGGAAAATAAAGAAAGAAAAACTAGAAACAACAAGGTAATTGTTCTTACCTTGAACTAGTTTTAAATGTTGTATTGTAACAGTTTTTTAGTACTTAAAATGAGTAATGTACATGGTAACGAGTAGTAGATATGTTGTAGTATAATGAGGAAGGTAATGTAGCTGTTTTGGAACTTGTAAAAGATGGTTAAAAGCTTGGGAGAACATTAGGTGATGAATGTATATGTGTAGGAAAATTTATGTGTTGATTAGTGCTTGGATTGATATGGAAGTTGTAAATGAATGTGTGAGCTGAAATGGTATGTGGGCAAAGTGAGAGTTATAGGGGAAACTCTATCGAAATTGGTCTAGAAATTAGAGGACTAAGTTGTGTAAGAAGAGAAAATAACCTAGGTAGTAACTAGGTGTATTTTGGTGCTTAATGTGAGTAGTTTGGCACTTTGAAACAGATTTGGAGAGGAGCTAGGTAATGGGAAGAACTAGAGTGGAAAGTAATGCATTTTGAATGCTAGGAGCTGCATTGGCAGAGGAAGTATTGGGTGATAGAAGTGAGTTTAAAAATCTGTAGCAATGGAAAACAAAAACTGCTATGAGTGCTGGAATAGAAGTGAGAATAATTATGTAAGTTGATTTAGAAATGAGTAATGAATTTGGTGGGTGAACTAAGGTGATTTATAGGGTTTAGTTAGTGTTAAATCATGAGGGATTACATGTAGGAAGATTGGTGGAGCAATAGGAAAGAAGGAACTGAAAACAAAATTAAAATAAGAGTACTGGGCTAGACCGACCTTGGGACCGAACTTAGCAAGGTCGGTCGAGCCTTAATTTACAAAGACGGAAGTCTACTGACTTCGACCGACCTTGGGACCGAACTTTACAAGGTCGGTCGAGTCGTAAAATGTAAAGCCAGAAGTCATTGACTTCGACCGACCTTGGGACCGGACTTGGCAAGGTCGGTCGAGTCATAAATTTCGAACCCAGAACACACTGACTTGGACCGACCTTGGGACCAGACTTGCAAGGTCGGTCAGGCCTGGATTTTTCCCGTAATGTAACTCACTGACTTCGACCGACCTTGGGTCCGACCCTGGGTAAGGTCTGTCGAGTAAACAAAAAATAAAAAAATAATAATAATATATGATTAATAATATATGTATATATATATGTATATATATATATATACATACATATAGTAGTACACCATTAATGGAGTAATAGTGGTAAGGAAGTAAGTATGTAAGTAAGGAAGCAAGTTTAAGAAGTAATAAGAAAGGAATGATTTTTAATCAATCATGGAATGTAAAGAACTAGTAAGTACACATTAGGAGTATTAATGAAGGAATGAGTGTCAATGATAGATTATTGACCATACAACCCTATGTATGTATAGGACTTGGATAGTTGAACACCGAAGGAAAGTCGGAGTTCGAGTACGACGGTGAACGGTATGATTTTCTCATGCCCTGTATACTAACTTGGTTACTCTGATTTGTGTGCTTATTTGATCACCTAAATAAGATAAATGCACGAATCGGATGTTAATGCACTTACTTGTGCTTGTTTTATATTGTTCTTGTTATATTGTCTTGAACATTTAGTTTGTATAATTCATGAAATGAATGGATGAGAATGAAGTGTATGTGTATCTTGTTGTGTACTTGTGTAATGTATTAACCCTTGGTATGGAAGTAATGACTTCTACTAATTCCTAACCACCTAACTTCTAACTTGAGTAATGAGTAAAATGGAATGAGTAGAAGTCCGATATAGTTTCGGCCACGCGTGAGGAGGAGGAGGAGGAGACACAAGAGGTTGGATCCAAATCCTGGCCTTAATCTTTTCCATGGACCAAACCCCTTAAATGGGTAGCATCCTGGATTAGTGAGCCACCCTAAAGCCCGGTGGTGGAATGGTGTAGTCCCTGCCCGGAGGTCACACCAACTTAACATGAGTATAAGTAAGTAAGTAAAGTATTTGTATGAGTAATGGTCTTGACTAGTGTAATTCATTGACCACGAGTAAAAGAGTAATGTACACCCGATTAACCCGGGTGTGTAAAGAAGCTAACAAGCCTGTGTATGTATTTGGGAAGTGTACCTCTGTATTCCGGTAAGTATGATCGGTTGACTTGTAATGTCTTCCTTGTATGCATTGAATGTATGTATGTTGTGGTATGAATGTATTGTATTGAATGAGAGCATGTATGTATGTATATATGAATAAAATGAAATGCATGTATTCGACTAAATAGTCGGCGTACCCTTGCTAGTACGCGGGGTATGCAGATTTCATATGCAGCGTTAGCTGAGCCCCTTGGGGCACTGTTTTTTTTTCCAGGTACCCGAAGCTGTTATGGTCGTTGTAAGAGACCGGCTGCTATGCTTAGTTAGCTAGGGATAATTTGTGGATGGTAAAGAATTGGATAAGGCTTGTAGCCCTTCGAAGTGTCGGTGTACCAAGCGGTGCACCCTTTTGTATTTGGAAAAGTATGTAGATTTGTGAGGAATGGGTAGTATGTTAACTCTTAAGGAGTAAGTATAGACATGTGGAAGATGTTGAACTTTGGTATCGTACTTAGGAACTCGGTATATTGTAAGGTAAGGATTGAGCAATGTATTGAATGGAGGATTGTAGTACTCGGTTTGTAATTGAAGTATGGATTGTATTGTTTAGTACTCGGGTATTCCGGTCCATCAGACCGATGCTGTAGTGGAAGTAGGCCTTGTTGGTCACGAGGGTGGCTAACGGCATTGTATCACCCGCCGTTGTGTAAGGAAGTATCCGCTGCGTAAGTATGGAAGTACGAGGAGATTAGACGGAAATGACGGGATTAGCGGTAGGGGTGTTACATTTATTAAGCTTCATAGCATGCCTTATGGGAGCTACTAACCAAAACAACTATGGACTCAGACGACCATGCTATTTTCCAGCTAATATGGTGGTACCGATCAGATGATACAACCAACCACACGCTTGCTTCATTGGGTCTTCACGTCCATCCCTACAGTGCTGCACCAAGCCCGCAATGGATACAACACCGGTATTCCATAGTGTCTTCATATAGCGTTCTTTGGTAGATGTTTGGATGTGGAATAAACGTGTTGTTATACTTTTCTGGATTTATAATCTTTGGTAGATGTTTGGACGTGGAATAAACGTGTCGTTATACTTTTCTGGATTTATAATCTTTGGTAGATGTTTGGACGTGGAATAAATGTGTTGTTATACTTTTCTGGATTTATAATCTTTGGTAGATGTTTGGACGTGGAATAAACGTGTCGTTATACTTTTCTGGATTTATAATCTTTGGTAGATGTTAGGACATGAAATAAACGTGTTGTTATACTTTTTTAGATTTATAATCTTTGGTAGATGTTTGGACGTGGAATAAACGTGTTATACTTTTCTGGATTTATAATCTTTGGTAGATGTTTGGACGTGGAATAAACGTGTCGTTATACTTTTCTGGATTTATAATCTTTGGTAGATGTTTGGACGTGGAATAAACGTGTTGTTATACTTTTCTGGATTTATAATCTTTGGTAGATGTTTGGATGTGGAATAAACGTGTTGTTATACTTTTCTGGATTTATAATCTTTGGTAGATGTTTGGACGTGGAATAAACGTGTTGTTAAATGACTACTGCTGGGAATGAACCCTAACTTTAAATTGTGTGATGCATGGGGTTTGTATTCTAGGACTTTTGTTAGGAATTTCTATATTTTGATATATTTTAGTTCCTATGAGTGTGTTGATGGATGTGAAATATCCTCCCGAAAGTAGACTGTATTAAACAAGTTCAATAGCGACAATACAATAATCTAAAAGAGATTCTAAAGTAAATGAAATTCAAGTGACAAACATAACAAACATCTAAACGAAATACAATAATATAAACGAGAGTTAAAAGAAAGATGGAAGTGTAGATAAACATTTAACATAAGTGATTGGACATAGAATTAACATTTAGGAGCAATGAAGAGCAAAAAAAATAGTGCATTTCTAGAAAATTTTGGCATAGTCTCCCCTGTTTTTCTTCTCTCCCCCGGTTCTAAGAACCTCCACAAAATGAACCAAAAGGTCATCAATAAGATCACCAGCAATTTCAGCAATACGGTAACAATCACCAAGTCCACTAGAAAATAACTACATCCATACTGTATCTTAAAACAACATAAACATAAAATCCTAAACTATGGCCCTCCATACTGGTGATAGTACCAATCCCATATAGTCAAGGTACTGAGAACCTCATCTAACCCCTGTTTAGTTTGCCTCTGTTCCTCGTGCGGCATCTGCTCACGGTAGTAACGTCAGTCCCAGCTACGATTCCCAAGTAATAAAGGCCTACCAGCCTCAGTTGCCTCATGCAAGAGCTGTAACATAATATTATAAAGTTAGTCTAGCATTCATAAAATGCTATAATCAACTGAAATTATACAAAGGAAGAGATCAACTTACTAAGGCGGGATCCGGCTGATGAACGAAGGTGTTTTCGTATATGTCAGGATTCATGATCTTCGGATGGGTGTGTTTGACGTACCAATCCAGATAATCTCCCACACACTATACATGGGGGGTACACACATCTATATGGCTTTTCCTTTCTCCCTCTTTTTTCGGATCTAATGTTCGGTCTAATAGGGGGAGGAAGGATATACTGAACGTACCCGAATTGGCGAAGACAACGCTGCGGCACATATGGCTCATTCACGGTCATGTACTGCAAGGTACCCCTGTACCAAGAGCGACCCTGTTCTCATTCACCTTCTCGGGACCGTAGGGCAACCAATCAATCTACATTGGATCACAGGGAAATGTAAGCATCAATAATAAACAATAATGTAAATAATACAAATTGAAATTGTTGTACCACTTATATTTCTGGCTGTCAGAGCATCTATATGCTTATGGTAGTTCTCTAGTGAATCTTTATTTTTCTGCTGGGAGGTGGACCTGACCCATCTCATAGCCCACGGTCTATCATCCTCATCACGCCAGTCAGCACTAACTGCTGGTCTAACAGTGGGGAAGTACGCATATATCCAGCACTACATAAATTTTAAAAAGAAATTATGCCAATTATTAATGTGAATTCATGAAAATTTATTACACATTGTTCTACATTAAACACTTACCTCGAGAAGGATCAAAGAGCCAGCAATGCTATTAAGTCAACACGAGATGCTATCCCCAGCTGGCGATACAACCACGCAAGAGTAGCTTCTCCCCATGCGAACCTCTTTAGCTTCATATGTTTACCCATGGGAGTAACTAACTAGAACGGTAGAGGACTTATGCGTGAATGCCCCTTGTTAGCAAAGATGGTAGTAGCGAGAGCATAGTAGAGCCAACCGCATGCCTGCTTCATAGGTACCCTCGGGCCGGTCGAACACCACTCTATAAGTGGACATGTCTGAACAGCACCAGTATGCCACATGAATTTCATCATCTGGTCAATGTCGTCCTCAAAATCTAACAATTTAGCCATCATCTTCTTAAGCTTACTGTTTGACGGATTCCCCACAACCGGATGACCAATGATTGAGATCCTCAGTATCTGCCACACATCATGAAGTGTGATCGGCATCTCTCCAAAAGGCATGTGGAAAGAATTGGTGTCCGGCTGCCACCTCTCCACAAAGGCCGAGATCAAAGACCTGTTGTTGAAACCCCATGTGACATCTAACAGATGATCCAACGCTGAGTACTTAATCATATTTCTTGCCCTTTTGCAAGCAACCCCGCTAAACGGCCAGTTTGTGATTATAGGGTTTCGGGGTTTAAATCCCAAAACACCCCGGTCCTAGACAATTAACGCAAATTTTACACACGCATGAAGAAATAGTTAAATCTACTTGCCAAACTAAAAGATAAGATAGTATATACCTTAGTCATTGACCAAAGGTCAATGGCGACATGCCCACCGAAGCTGGTGATGACACTAGTCAGTAGTGGACCACCGGGTACTGGCACTTCATTAAGACTCTAGAAAGCGGGAATAACGGGCTCCATAGTGAGAGCAGCTTCCTCATCAGTTGCACTCTCTTGATCAGGTCGTCCTCGTCTAGGCCCTCATCCTCAAATGTCTCCTCAGCCTCCTTCTCCTCCTCCTCATCTATGTCCATGTCAACGGGTGCTGCAACATCCAGAGGGGTCCGGGGTCATGATAGCACACCCAGCAGAAGTTTGTGCCTCCGCATGCTCCACACGGTGGTCATGATAGCTACCACCAGCAGAAGTCTATGCCTCCATATGCCCCACGTGGTGGCTACTCTAACCCCTATATTGTCACTGGAGCTATGGAGCTGGGCCAGATCAGCAGATGACCAACCACCTGCAGAGGATGAAGCTTCAGGCATCATTCTCCTAGGTATGTGTGCGACTGGGTCGGAATCATGGAATGACTGGGTAAAGGATGGGTCCATGATGGGCTGCTGCTGTGGGTGATATGACGAGTGACGAGGCGGGTCAGCATGATCCTGTTGTGGTTGGAAAGATGAGTGTCGTGCAGGCTCAGCATGACCCTGTTGTGGCTGGAAAGACGAGTGACGTGGAGGATCAACTGCGGCAGCGCGCTCACGACAGAACGAAGTAGTCATTGGCTGCTCCACATTCCTGTCCTTCTTTTTTTGGTGTAAACGTTCATCAAAACATTTTTTAACTTATCCATCACTGCACAAGTTGAAGCAACCCAGTTAAGATGAGTTACACAAGTAAGTAATAATAAATCAACAGAACAATTATAGTATAACCCCAAAACTTTCCAAACTCATCATTGTAATCCTTAACTCTTATCTAACTTAGCCAAAACTTATAATATACTCCCTCCGTCCTGAATTGACCGTCCTGTTTACTATTTGGACATGTCGTTTGACTTCAATTTTTAACATATAAGATAAATTAATTTTGAAAATTTAAGTTTTGCATATGATTCCTTACATGATAAACTATATGTTACAAAATTTAGTTTTATAAAATTATTTTATCTTATATACTTGATATTGAAGTGGAAAAACGTGCCATAAAGCAAACAGGACGGTCAATTCAGGACGGAGGGAGTAACATATTAGGTCAATATTATGTCTAAATTACAGAAGACTTTTGAACCTTTACCAACCATACCCCAAACTTTAAGAAAATTACCTTTTTGACATTCGATTTACTACACTTGTTACTTAGTCACTTAAACTTTATTTTAAATTACCCAAAACTTGTAAAATCGTTTATAAGTATATTTAGGTCATTATGAATAATTTATACAGCAACTACACCTTAGTTCCCATTTTACTCTTTAACCCCAAAATTTCATAAACTTGTCATTTAAGTGCTTAAACCTTATTTTTAACTTACTCAAACTTATGATATAAGTTCATAAACATAAATATATCATTATAAACAATTTCATACAGAAACAATTCAGCCCTATAATAACTAACCCTTTAGTTTTCAAAAATTGCATTTTAGCCACTTTTTACTTATCATTTTGTACCTATAAGCCCCTTTAACTCATTCTAATGCTTTAACTTTGTTCTAAACACATTGCAAACTTATAATACAGTAAATAAAACAGTAGGCATTCGGCTTTAATTGTTACAACACCAAAACAATACTTTTAACCCCAAAATTTCATAAACTTGTCATTTAAGTGCTTAAACCTTATTTTAACTTACTCAAACTTATAATATAAGTTCATAAACATAAATATGTCATTATAAACCATTTCATACATAAACAATTCGGCCCTATACATAATACATCCCTTTAGTTTCAAAAATTGCATTTTAGCCCCTTTGTACTTATCATTTTGCACCTAAAAGCCCTTTAACTCATTCTAATGCTTTAAATTTGTTGTAAACACATTATAAACTTAAAATATACTAAATAAAACAGTATCCATTCAGCCTTAATAGTTACAACACCAAAACACCATTAAAATAACATTTAACCCTAACATAAGTAGTTAATCAACTCTTTACTTAGTTTAGAGTTTTTACCTTTACAAAGATGGACTTTTCCACACTTGTTTCCCTTGTTTTCTTGGCGGTTTCAAGGGGTTCTCGAGCTCCAATTTCTTGCCATAATACAAGGAAAAAGATAGTTAAAATATTAGAACTATACAATGACTACATCATTTATGATTTATAATTATTCTACAATTGTAACTCTTGACTTTAATTGTCATTCTCTTAATATTTGAGTTGTTTTATGTACTTGTTAAATTTAATATGTCATGATTTATAATTAGTTTAATAAATATAAAAAATATTTATTAAAAAAGAATTAGCTCGCCCCAACAGGCGGGGCGAGTTTGGGCAGGTCGCCTCCGCCGCCTTGGTTAAATGTGTCTGCTCGTGTCTTCAACAGGCGCGAGTTGGGAGAACAGCCTCTTCATCCAAGGTGAGTTTGGATAGCTCGCCTCCGCCGCCATGGTTACTCTCGTGTTCGCGTGTCATCCTCCGGGGCGAGCTGGGCGATGTCGCGGCTTCATCCAGGGCGACGTCGACTCGTGTTGCTAGCGAGGCGAGGCGCCACGCTTCACCTTTGCAGGAAAGCTCAGCCCGGCCGTGTCGTGTCCATCCTTGAGGCGAGACAAGCCCAGGCGCCCCAACAATTGAGGCGAGCAGCGCCAAGTCTCCGCAGAAGGAAGGGCGAGGGAGGTCAGGTCATGTCAACGGGTGAGGCGACTCCATTAATGGAGTTTCAAAGTTTTTTTCCAGTTTTTTTTGTAGATCTAGGTTAATTGAATATGTTTTTCTAAATTATAACAACATATTCGAAATCACCACATCAAGATCTATAACTTGCAAAAAAAATGAAAAACTCACCGAAATTTTTTTTCGGTAGTGGTCGGCGGCGGTCCGGCGGTGGTCCGGCGGCGGCTCTGGTGATCAGGAAGAGAAAATTCTGGCGAGGTAGTATGGAGGAGAGATAGTGCGTGGGTGAGAAATGAAGGTACAGGACACGTCCCGTTTATATATAACGTGCGCGTTTTGGAGCGTTTTTGCAAAAAAATGCTCGTTTTGACTCATTTTCAACATATTAACGTTGTTTCGTAGTAAATACAGGAAAACATCAATATCGTAACATAAAATAACAATTAGAACATCCAAACACAACAAAAATGGGTTTAACGGTTTTACTACAAGAGAGCGTTTTACCCGAACTTGGGATATTCAACTACGTTTTCAGTACGTCATTTCTGAAACTGTAACAATGTCTCTATATACGTAATGTAAAACGTCGTTTACCAATGTCAAGTCCCAATTATAACATTCGAACGCAATAAAAATGGGTTTAACGTCTTCTAATACAATGAGAACGTTTTTTACAGTTCACGGTGATGAAATAATTTTTTGAAAAACAAAATTTACGACACGATGTCACTACATTTACAACGTTTTTAACGTTAATATGATTTAAAAAAAGAGTAAATTACTCAGAACCCCCTTGAGGATTTAGGATATTACAGTTAACCCCCTTGTGTTTATCATAATTACTATTAACCACCTCGAGTTTAAGGTATCTTTGACTACAAGCCCCCGAACTATAACTTTGTTATCAGGAAGTTAACTACGTGTTGACCTATCAGCTTAATCACATTAATAATGCCAAGTTGGACAAAAAATACTACTTAACCAGCATTGTTATTTTCCTAAAATGTCAGCACTGCCTCAAAAATGCATCTAAAGTGGGATGAGAGAGAGTTAAGACGATGTTGATTAAGAAGTTTTGTTGTCCAGCATGACATTATTAATGTGATTAAGTTGATAGATCACACGTAGTTAACTTTCTGATATTAGAGTTATAGTTTAGGGGCTCGTAGTCAAAGATACCTTAACCTTGAGGTGGTTACCAATAATTATGATAAACATAAGAGGGTTAACCTTAATATCTCAAATCCTCAAGGAGGTTCTGAGTAATAAACTCTAAAAAAAATTTGTACTACGATGATTAGTAATTTTATACTATGAATAGCAACAATTCTGATAACCGTACTTTTTTAAACTCAATGATAGTTTTTAAACAAGAAGAGTTCGACCACAAAAGAAAAAAAAAAGAAGTTTAATTTGTCTTGATGAAGATGGACGGCTGAAAATCAACGGGAGCACTCAACAGTCGCAAGTCTAAAAGGCCAAAAACGTCCTCCCGGATTCCCTGATCGTGCGCCCCCGCGAACGAGAATTACAAAGAGCATCGATTATCGACGTTTCCGCTGCTTACATCCGCGCTATACTCACACGGTCACACCCTCCATCGCCGCCTGATCTGTGCTGTTATCAACACCCGTGTCTCTTTCTGCAACTCTCAGGATGGCTGCCATTTCGAATTCTCTCGTCACAGCTCGGAGCTCCTCCGTTCAGCTCGCTCTTGGTACTGTTTTTTTCCAATTACTTGCAATCCACCTCTGCATCGACGCATCTTTAGGTCTATTCACGCTTCTTATTGTATCTATCCGGTGTTAGCTCTAATACTCGTTTCAAATGTTAAAGCGCTAGTGTGCTCACTCAAGTTTCCATATTCAAGCTTTTATGTACCAATTGGTTAGGAAATCTTTCAGCAAGTAGCATCTCCAGTCAGGATTACCGATTAACGGTCTTTTTGCAGCATCGGACGTTCTGCTGTTCATCTTCGTCCTCACAAGCTTTTGCGATGCGTTAACAGTGTTGCCGAAAATTTGAGCTGATTAACCTTACCGTTTTTCTCTGGATCGGGACTTCCTGAAGTTGGGAACTGTTTTCTTTCATTTATAATTGAGTTCTTTATAGTCCGTATTAATTTGCTCGTAGTAAGTATATTGTGTTAAATTTAGCTTCTCTTGTAACTGAAGAGCAGAAATTTGAGATTTAGCTGCTCGTGGAATGAATAATTAGAGTTAGGAGATGGCAAAAATTTATGCTGGTTTCAACTTTCAAGTATCTCTTGATTGATCTTAGAGCTGCTAACTGTGTTTGCTTTTGGTCTAGGATGGCTCTTATCGTTGACATATCTGTTCCTTCTGTGTCAGATTCCTCTCTCAAACCGGCAAATCTATACCTTGGGAGTATGTGCCCTACCAAAATATCTCTTCTTCGCTTCGCTCTGCCAAATCTGAACGCAGGCCACTCGTTGTTCAGGCCTCATACAGGTAGCTTATGTCGCATAAGAGCTACCGACTAAAGCTATATGGAGTGTCAAAGAGTTTGTTTAAATATATTTCTAGATTGTCAGCTGTTTGTTAGTTGTAAATGGGAATCAGGTCACGGTTGCTTACTTTGAATCTTGATCTTCATATAACTGTAATTTTACAATTAAACATAGAGATATCTGTCGTCGAGTTTCGATACTACTCTCTATACAACTTATGTGCATTTTTATATATTTGAATAATTGTCTTAACTTTTCACCCTGTGAATCACCTAAATCATCTCTATATCTATGCATGAACTAATGGTCTTCATTTTCGTATCTTATAAAGGCACTAGGATCGTTGAGTTCAAATCTGGTATCCTTGTTTCATATGTACGACATAGTCTACTATCTTGTTATTGGCAGTGACGGTGGCAGGCCTAGCAGTGCTAGCGTGTTCATAGGAGGCTTTGTGTTGGGAGGACTTATTGTTGGTACCCTTGGTTGTGTTTACGCACCTCAGGTAGTACTACTGATCATGCATGTCTTCACATCATTTCCATAAGCTATACTGCAAGTGTAATCAATATTCCTCTTATTTCTTTTTTTTTTTTTTGGGGGGGGGGGGGGGGGGGGGGGTGTTTGTACAGATTTACATGTGTATAATATGGTCTTGGACATATATATATATTCTACAATTGCCTATCATTCACGTAACGAAATTGACTTGAAAAACCAGGCTGTAAGTTAGTTGTCTTTGTTTTAGAATGTTATGACAGGTGAAGATATGTTTAATTTGGATTGGAGGCTAGCATCTCTGCAGTTAGTCAATTGTGATTACATGCCTTGTTCGGATTCAACTGACAGCTTAATATATGCAGATAAGCAAGGCTTTGGCAGGAGCTGATAGAAAAGAATGATGAGGAAGCTACCAAAATTCATCTATGATGAAGAAAAAGCATTAGAGGTAAGCAGTTTTCTCTTCCGGTTCTTGGTTGGACGCTAATGATATTTTATGGTTAAGTATCTAAAGCATCTTGGATATTGTTTCTGCTGTTACGTACATGTGCGATGTCCTATTCCTGAGTGTAACTAGTTTTAAGTCCTCTCATCTGATGCCCCTGCTCTATAAGGTTCTTTTCCCTTAAAACATAACAAGTGCTGTTAGGGTCACCTATTGCTTTGTCTGTGAATTCCCTTCAGTTTTTTTAGCTTACTTGCACTGATATGTGAACAAAAAATTATTTTCCTTATCTCAGTATGAGGAAGCTTTTTGGGTAATTTGCTTTCAATCTTTTCTATATTATGCTGCTCAACTAACTTCTTCAGCTGGGCGATCTTACCTTCTGATGTATGTTCTACTACTTAAACAATAGGGCTAATGATTAGTTAATGCTTATTGATTTCTGGTGAGGCTGTCTTGGTATTAAGGCAAATGATGATTTGTATATTGGTGATTTGACAGAAAACGAGACAGGTTCTCACTGAGAAGATCTCTCAGTTGAACTCAGCCATTGATGAAGTCTCAACTCAACTCCGTTCTGATAATTCCCCTAATGGAGTTGCGGTGAGCTCAGGTGAAGCGGAAGCTGTCATTTAAAATTGGCAAATTCTGCCATAATATTGAAGGGCTACTTGTGCTCAACCTCGCTTGCAGCCATTTAGAAGTCTACAAACCTTGTAATGTTGACTTATTGAGAGCTCTTCTCAGGCTGCTTGTAGCTTCTAACTGGTAAATTTGTACTTTAGACAAAAGTGTTGGATTCTTACTTGCGCTTATATGCCCTGAACCCATCCGTTTTACTGCATGTTCTATCCATCCACTGCTTTTTGTGCTGACTATTGATTTAGTCTTTCGTTATCATACGCGGATTTTAGTTACGAACTCGAGGAGCCATGCTCATCTTTAGTTAGCAAGAGTGGAAGATTTTTTTTGAAAATGAAATGGTGAGTTTGGATTGGGGTTAGGTTAAATGTCATCAAATAGGGTGAGATTTATTTATATGAGGTTAAACAAATTGTTAGGTTAATTTATGTGTTTAAACACGTGAATTAGGTATAGTTTTTATAGTCATATTAAAAAAATAGTTAAACTTTACTTTACCAAGACTAGTCTATTATCGTCCAGTTTATGTAGGTCCCGATCATGTAAATATAAGGAGGCTTGTATGTCTAGGCTCATAGTTCAGTTCAAGTTCTTTGTTGTTTGTGTACAACTTAAACTGTAATAGATAAATACGGTTGTGATATCTCGGATCTGAATGTAATAGTATGATTTATCCTTCATCATTTTCTCTCGTCGTGTGCCTGTCAATGTATGGTTTAGAGCTTCACAATTTATCTAACCGTCAATGGTGAGCGCAACTTCATCTCCTGCGCCTGGTGATAAGATTCTTAAACACTTGATTAACTTAAATCTTTTAGGTGTTACTAACACATCCCCCCTAATAAGACGGTCGTTTTGACTTGGCCAAAACCTCCCTTGCATTCTTCTATCTAATTCTCTCCGCAATTTGTGTGGAATAGACCTAAAACAATCAACACAAGGTAACAGGTAAACAATCATTCCTATTGAACCAGGGTTTAAGGCTAGGTAACAGTACCAAAGAACTAGGGAGGTCACAAAGTTACATTAACATTTTGGCGCCGTCTGTGGGAAATGAACAACTCATCGAGCAATCACGATTCCACCAATAAAGAACTCGTTTAAAATAAAACTTGATACTAATAAAAGAATGGAGTGTTTTCTGTTTCAGGCAATCAGTTTTGATGTCACCAAAAAACACGACAATCCATAGAGGAAATAATCAAGAACCGCGATAGGAGATCTCCAAAGAAGACCTCAAAGAAATGATGAAGAAATTGAGCAGGGCAATTGACGAAAGGATTGTCGAAAGTAATGAACAACTCCAACAAGAACTGATGCAACGAGATGAAAACTATCAGAAAAGACTTGAAGAGATGGCAGGGATGATTGAAATCCTGAAAGGAAAATAGTACCGAGAGCTACAAAAAAAGAAAGGAGGAAAAGGAGTCCAGATAATTGACAATCGAAAACAAAGAAGAAGACTCCATAGACAAGAGCCTCTATCCATTTTCAGAGAAAATTTGGAAAAGCAAAGGTCCCTCCCTATTTTGTCACACCAACAATAGAAAAATATGATGGAACGGGAGATTCAGCCCAACACAAGAAAAAGTTCACGTTCGCAATGAACACCCAAAGAATAAGCTCCTTAGCTCTCTGCATCTATTCCTAGGGACTCTTACCAAAAGAACCTTGAGTTGGATATTCACCAGACCCCCGCAGTCTATTTCAAGATTCAAAACAATTAATTGAAGAATTCCAATAATTTTTTGCTGCAAATAAGAAGATAAAAAGAGAAACCATCGAGCTAATGGGCATCAAGCAGAAAAAAGGTGAGATAGTGAAAGAATACAACGAAAGGTTTCATAAGCAGGTGGCCGAAATTGATGATGTGAATGAAAAGATACTCGTTAAGGCTTTTGGGAACGGGTTGGCCCACCACATGTTTGTAGGGAATATTGCCACTAAAGCTCTAATAACACATGGAGAACTCTCAAAGATGCTCCATGAATTTTTGAAATCCGAAGCTACTGAGAATAAACAAAAGAGCTGGTGGCCTGCTTCAAAAATCCTACACCAATGGAAAATAAGCCTATAGGAAGAGGTTTTTTTAAAGGCGGATCGACCTCTGGAGGAGGGGCTAGATATGAACCGCTAAAGGCCAACCAATGCCTAACCCTGGTATCCGGGAACAAAAGTGATTGAGATCAACCCAGGGCGGTATGCAGTCGCAGCCAAAGAAGGATTCCTTCCATAACCAAGAAAACCTTTTCTAGGGGAAGTGTCTGTGGCGTTCTGTGAGTACCATGGACATTATAATCATTGGATGACTAATTGTGCCACTTTTTCCAAGGAGCTCAATAGAATTGATGAGCTAAGGAGGAAAAAGAAGCCATGTTAAGGAAATCATAAGCCTTGCAACAGCTACTCCGAAGGCAACATACAGTTACTCCGCCTGGGCTAAAGTGGAGAGTGAAGAAGAAGTTCACCCCGAGATAGTCCACATCAAATCATTTAGGGTAACTACAGAAACAGGGAGAGTGTCTGTTTAACATAACAAAAAGACGATTTACGCAACATGCTACGGGATAGCTTGACTCAGTCATCCACGGCTCAGAAGGCAAAGAAACTAGGTCCCAAAACAAAAATACACTTTTAGAATAGAAATGCGAGCTTACGCATACTTAGCATAGCAAAATAGCTTATATAAACTTATCACAACCCCGCAAATGGAGGACAAAACAAAGGTCACAAGAACCAATTAGGAAAATTCTAAGAGGTCTGGACATGTGTCCGAGCCTGGAAGTCTGGGCGCATGCCGAGACTCAAAACCAGAGGTGTCCGGACTTGTGTCTGGGCGTGGAAGTCTGGACGCAAGTTGAGACTTCAAAACCAGAGATGTATGGACTTGTGTCCGGGCTTAGAATTCTGGACAAAAGTTTGAAGAAAACATACATGGTCCAGACATGTGTCCAGACTTTGAAGTCCGCATGAAGTCGAGACTTAAAACCCATAACATGTCCTCGCCTGTCATCCGAACGAGCAAGTCTAGATGGAAGTCTGGACACGGTGCAAAATGTGAAAAACAGAAGGCGTCCTTAAGCTTGTCTAGACATGCAAGTTCGGACGGACGTCCAGACATGTCAAAAACTTCCGGATTCAGAAATAGAAAACACCATATTTGCAAACTAAATCTTTCCTCAGCAAAACAATTTGAGAACACAGTTACCATGGGAGGTTTGATAGAGTGCAAAAGCAGCAAAACCATCCTAAAAACCACACAAGATTCTGAGAAATCAACAACCAAAAAATGAAACGAAATCCCTAAATTCGATCCCACCGTTGAACACACCCAATTGAATCCGTCTACCACCTACCTTGTAACACCCCATTGATTACGCCCTTAATATAACACTAACTAACATGAATCGTAGCAGAAATAAAAGTCGTCACAGCGGAAATTAAAACCTAAACGTTAAACCCGGGTGTTACTCGCCGTTATCCGTCTATACGGATAACAAAACGTCTACTCCTACAACGAAATCAATAATACAACTATAACCACCGTGATACCGAGAATACAAGGTTAATCCAAAATTATAATACTTAAATTCCAAAAGCGACTAGTGAGCAATCTACCTATCTATACCAAAAGTTCAAAAGCGGAACGTTAATCCTATGGTATAATCGAAAGGTATACCACTAACTAATTCTCCAAAATATGACCAGTGAGCTACTATCTGAAGTCTCAAGTCTACCATCGTAACGTATCAATACAATATAAGTCCGAAGATGCGAGTACAAAAAAAAAGGTCCTCTACCCGAGATCTCGCACTCCGACTTCGTAACACAATCAAGTACCTGTAATGTGGTGCCGTATAGGCTCAGCAAAACGCTGAATATGCTAAAGTGTAATCCTAGACCCTTTAGGTCACTTAGGTCATTTTAGGCATCTTGACATGAGGTTAATTATACGCTAGTTCATTTTACAGTTTATAGTGACATCAATAAATGGCATGAGTAAACACATAATAGTTCATCGATATAACATCACATTTCACAACATACATTATTCAACGTACGACAACGAGTAAGTACGGTAAAACACATAATTGTGTTCAATGAAGGTATTCGTACTCAGCCTTCAAGGCACGTTACTCATCTTAAAGTTTACTCTTATCATCAGTTGGGTGTCAAGTTAGGACAACTCGTAATTAGCTCTCACTGGACAGCCGTCCCACGTACACACAAAGGTGCTCAATTGCGAAGGATCGGTAGATCCCGGGACTTCCACTTACCTAATAAAGGCGTCCATGAAAGGCCGTAGCCAGGTACCAGCGGTAGTACATCCAACCAACGATTAGTTTGGGCTCATTGGAATTTAACAAGAGTAAGCCCGATCCAGGTGTATACTCTAGTGATCACTATGCGCAACCAGTAGTCGAAGACTAAACTGGATTTTCATCTCATACACCAACTCCTCATTATGTGATTAAATCTTTAATCAATTACATAAAGTATAATCTTAGGTTAATTATGAAGAATTCATTAATACAACAGCCTTCGAGGTCTTATGGAAACACTTAGAAGTAGTCTAGGTCATATTCATGTTCGAGATCCATGCTCTAGAGACCGGTAATCCCGAGTCTCGTTCCTAAGTGTTTTACTTGTGTTTAGGAATTGTAAGGTCTCTAATTGTTCGTATCTAGAGGTGATCATCTGGGCAGGCGGGACGGGTTCGGGCCGGGCCAGGGCGATTTTTTGGGGCCCATCGGGCCTACTCATGGAGACGAGCCAGGTTTTTTATATCTTCGGCCGGGCCGGGCTAGGCCTGTTTTTTTTTCAGCTCTGCCGGTGAAAGGTGAAATTGATATGATTTATAGGTGTTAAATTCTTATTTATGAGCATTTTTATGCGCATTCTCACACTTATCGTATGCTTTTCATGACTCTTACTTTGGGTAAAATCTATGCAAATTTATATTTTAAAAGCAGGAAATGATGGTGAAAATGCATAGATCTCCTCACAAGCTTTCCAACGCCGCAAACGGGGAACAAATCGGAGCTCATATGAAGAATTTAGACCCTGTCAAAGTTGGTCCGATGTGATATATTTATTATATTAGAGATATATATTATATATAATAATATATATATTTACGAGACTGCCGTGAAAGGATTCAGAAGAAGAAGGGGTGAGATTGGAAATATAAAAGAAAGGAACTCCAAAGGTTTCCAAGAGTTTGAGATGTGAAAGGTCTTCATTTATTTCGAGAAACTGAAGGGAATTAAAATAATATCATCAATGAGCTAAGTGAAGGGCCTTGAATTTAACCTATAAATATGGAGGACTTTTGCAAAGAAAATCATCCACTCATCCACTCATCCACAATTCACGATTCAGGATTCAACATTCAGATTTCAAGACGAGGCATTTGGAAGACTAGCGCAGCGCCGTGAACCCTCTTCAACATCAAGAAGAGATTTTCTGCTCCGTTTTCACCAGTCCATTCAACCTGACTTCTAGCAAATCTGAGATTAATTTGGAGATGACTTCTAAACTCTCTCTCCTTTATTTCTTTCTAGATATGCTAGGCTAAGGGATTTTCTCTGGGGGATGGTAGTTGTAAATAGTTAAACTTACAGAATTATTATCAGTTGATTGGGATTATATTGGTTTGTTTCAGATTATAAATTTTCTATGAGCTATTAATAAAAATTGCTAATTATTTATAGCCTTGCGAAATGTCAAGAACTGATCGGTAAGCTCCTTCGCGCTTGTTTTTTGTGCGTCTCTGAGCTCTTTTCTCTTGCATTTGTTAAAGTCTTGCTGTGATTACTCAACTTGGAAGGAAGTCATAGAGGAAGTATAGTTGGTTAGCTGATCTTGGGGTGCAAAATTTTGAAATTTTATGGTTTTTAATTGCTAAATTGAAGTCTTTGTTCTAGAAATGCTTAAATAAATGAGAATATTCTCCATCTGAACTTTGTTCTTAGCTTTGAGCCTTGGAATGAATTGGATTGAAATGGTTGAAAAAGAACAAGGCAAGGTACTCCGCTGATCCTAAGCATGCTAATTTTAATTCTGATCCAAATCAGGCCTCGTCCACTTGGTTATTAAGTCCTTTGGGGTGCTTCATCACCTAGCTACCTAAGGTCCTTGTGATCTGGGATAGTTGACCCAAAGCCGCTACATGGGTGGAGAGAAAAGTCTGTGGTGAAAGAAATTGAAAGCGCTTTAATTGAAATATTTATGCACATGCTATGCTGAATTTAGATTATTTTCTTTTATGGATCAAGAGTATGTGGCATTGAAAGGTACGATGATGGAATATGATCTTACTTCATGCCCCTTGTCGTTTCCGTGGTTTGTGAAGGAAAAAGGTGGATTGGCTCAAGGTTAAAGACAAGGCTCTTATGGTTTTGTTTCTCATTTGTTAGCTTTGAATGACTTAATGTTTATGGAAAGAATGAATTATTTTGAATAGTTTGAATTGCCCCCTTGATTGGTAAAGCTAGCAATTCCTTTCTTCTGTGCTCTTCCTTTCCTGTTGAGTTCCAATAGCTTGGCATTACATGTGCTTGAGAGTTTTGCTTGAGGACAAGCAAAAGGCTAAGTGTGGGGTGATTTGATAAGTGTGAAATTGATATGATTTATAGGTGTTAAATTCTTATTTTATGTAGCATTTTTATGCGCTTTCTCACACTTATCGTATGTTTTCATGACTCTTACTTTGGGTAAAATCTGATGCAAATTTATATTTTAAAAGCAGGAAATGATGGTGAAAATGCATAGATCTCCTCACAAGCTTTCCAACGCCGCAAACGGGGAACAAATCGGAGCTCATATGAAGAATTTAGACCCTGTCAAAGTTGTGTCCGATGTGATATATATATATATATATATATATTTACGAGACTGCCGTGAAAGGATTCAGAAGAAGAAGGGGTGAGATTGGAAATATAAAAGAAAGGAACTCCAAAGGTTTCCAAGAGTTTGAGATGTGAAAGGTCTTCATTTATTTCGAGAAACTGAAGGGAATTAAAATAATATCATCAATGAGCTAAGTGAAGGGCCTTGAATTTAACCTATAAATATGGAGGACTTTTGCAAAGAAACTCATCCACTCATCATCCACAATTCACGATTCAGGATTCAACATTCAGATTTCAAGACGAGGCATTTGGAAGACTAGCGCAGCGCCGTGAACCCTCTTCAACATCAAGAAGAGATTTTCTGCTCCGTTTTCACCAGTCCATTCAACCTGACTTCTAGCAAATCTTGAGATTAATTTGGAGATGACTTCTAAACCTCTCTCTCCTTTTATTTCTTCTCTAGATATGCTAGGCTAAGGGATTTTTCTCTGGGGGATGGTAGTTGTAAATAGTTAAACTTTACAGAATTATTATCAGTTGATTTGGGATTTATATTGGGTTTGTTTCAGATTATAAATTTTCTATGAGCTATTAATAAAAATTGCTAATTTATTTATAGCCTTGCGAAATCTGTCAAGAACTGATCGGTAATTGATAGATAGGTCAAATAATCTGTTAGTCTGTGGAAAAAACTTTATCTGATTAATGAGTTTAGCCTTCAGATGCGATTAAAATTCTTGTGCTTATTCTCTCTGCATTTGTAGTGATAGGTTCATGATTTAATTTATCGCGTTCTATGCGGAGGAGTTCTAATTGGCTAGGATTTAGTCATATAGAAATTGTAAGAATTTGCCGAACCCTTTTCCCGAATCAACTGGGAATAAAACTGTAGGATTTAACTAGGATCCACTACCTGAACCCGGAGTTCCGCTTTTATTATTTGAATATCAGTTTGATTTTCTCTTGTTCTTTATTTTATTAATCGACAATTTTCCCCCAACTACAGCTTTCGCTAGGATTAGACTAGTTCGTTTAGTCCCTTGGTTCGACATCCCGGTAGCTTATTTTACTTTACTACTACGACCGGGATTTGTTTTGCAACCCGTAGGTTTATTTTATTTACTAAATTCTAGATTATTTTCATAGTTTTAGTAGATCAAAAATTCCGTTTGCAAATTGGCGCCGTTGCCGGGGACTAGATTTCTGTCTAGTCCTTAGCCTTGGTTGTTAATTGTTTTAATTTTATTTGATTTTTTTGTTTAGTTCATATTATTTTAAGTTATTTCTTTATGTTGTTTTTACTTAATTTATTTAGTATTATTTTTTAGTTATTGTTCTAATTTTATATTACTCTTTTTCTTATTTTAGTATTCGGTTTTTAGTATATTTTGTTATTAGCAATTTCACTAATTTTGTTAATTTATTTCTTTCTTGTTTTAATTTAGCTATAACTTTAATTTTGTGTTTTGCTTAACATTGTTAGTTTATTTTTATTTTTTTGTTTATTGTTTTTTTTAATTTGTTTTTTTCCCTTTGTTTTCCTTCTGTTTATTTTAATTTATCTATTAGCTTAATTTCTTTTCTTTATTTCGGTATTTTTCATATATTACTTTTCTATCCTTTATTTTATTTTCAGTTCTAATCCTTTTTAGTTTGTGTTGTTTCTTTTTGTGACCTTTTGCAGGTAGTTGATGGTACATACTCGCTCTCGGTCAGATACTTATATTGATTTAAATAAGGTTTTGGACCCAGAGATCGAGCGTACTTTTCAGCGAGCTAGACGCCAACAGCAGTTCCAAAGACAGTTAGAAATGGCGGCTCCTGTAAATGGTGCTCAGGCGATGAGGCAATTTAATCGACCTGAAGCTGTGCCTAGAAGAAGTCCGGTAGTCCTCCCTGTGCTCACACCTGCACTCACAGAGGAGTGGAAGGGCTTGAAACCTTTCCACCAGTCCAAGGTTGTTCGGGAGCTACCTGGAGGCACATTCAATGGTACTAATCCCAATGACGCTCTGGATCATGTAAATCGCTTCCTTATTCACATTGATCAGATTGGGTGTTCTGAAGGTTTGTTGGAATTTGTTCGGTTGAGTCTCTTTCCTAATACCCTATCTGGTGAGGCTGTTAATTGGTTTTATCGTCTTCCTTCTGGTATTATCACGACATGGGAGCAGATGACTACCAGGTTCTATGATAAATATTATCCTATTTCCAGAACTATTGACTTGGTAGCTGCTTTGCTTGCTTTTAAACAGACAGGAACTGAGACGATATGTGAGGCATGGGATAGATTTAAGGAGATGCTTCGCCAGTGCCCACACCATGGCCAAGACATGACCTGCATTGCTATGACGTTCTTCCACGGGCTCCACCATATACATAAGGCTGAGGTACGATCTGCTTTGGGTGGTGACATCCTCAACAGGTCTGGTACTAACTTCATGGCAGCCATGGAGACTTATATTGATGAGGTGCGCCAGTGGGGATCAGAAGGTAGCAGGTCTATGACAGTTGGGGCAAAGGGTGTGCAAAATCTTGATCCTTGGATGGCACACATGGAGGAGACCCAAGCACAACAAACTACTCTGGTAAGCTCTCTGGTTAAAAGATTTGATGATTTTATGATTAATCAACAACCAGTGCAGCAGGTGAAGAGGATAGCTACCAGCTCATCAGACCCACTTTGTTGTCAATGTGGGGGCGCTCATGTTTTTGAGATGTGCCCACAATTGGAGGAGATGAGACAAGCTGAGGAAGCTCACTTTGTGGGGCAGGGGAATTACCAACCTTGGAACAAAAATCAACATCCAAATCTCAGGTATGGTAATCCCAACAATGCTTTGAATTCTAACCTTTTGCAGGGCAACCAGCAGGGACCACCTGGGTTCTCTCGGCCTTCTTATAACCAAGCCCGCCCACAAAGCCAGTTTCAGCAGGGCCAGAGCTCCTATCAGCCAGTTGTACCTCAACAACCTGTTAAATCCTCCTCTGATGCAAAGATGGACCAACTTCAGGAGTTGATTGCATCCATGGCGAGTACTCAGAAGACTCACACTGAGACGCAGAACAATATCAATCAATCCTTGATGGCTGGTCAGAAAAGTTTAGAGAATTCGGTTCAGAGTATGCAGCAACAGATGAATCAGATGAACCAGATACTCCTTAATCAACAGCAACAACGACAACCTGGCACATTTCCTTCCCAACCTCATCCAAACCCGAAGGAATCAGCTAAGGCGTTGATTGTTTGTAAAGAGGTAATATCTCCTGTGGTTGATCTTGAAGATGATACCGTATCTGCTGCAGTAACTTTGAGGAGTGGAAGGCAGTTGGAAGATAAGCAGAAAGAACAAGTGGCTGAAGATCAAACTAGTGAAGAGATCAACCCTTCTATTGTTGATGTACCATCAGGGTCTTCAGTCCCTCCTGTGGTAAATTCTGAGGAGATCCAGGCTCCTATTCTTCCTACTCCATCTCCTTCTCGCATTACTATTGATGTCTCTTCTTCCTCTCCTAAGCGTGTTGAGCTTCCATTTCCTAATAGGATGAAGAAGAAACATCTAGATGAACAATTTGCTAAATTTCTGAGCATTTTTAAGAAGCTAACACTTGATATTCCTTTGATTGATGCTTTGCAGGAGATGCCTAATTATGCTAAATTCTTGAAGGATCTCCTGACAAAGAAAAAGAAGAAAGAGGATAAAGAAACAGTCCACCTGACAGAGGAGTGCTCTGCTGCTCTTCTTCGAGCACTTCCTCCTAAGCAAAAGGATCCAGGCAATCCCATTGTCCCTTGTTTTATTGGTGATGTAGACTGCGGTAGTGGCTTGTGTGACTTGGGTGCTAGCATCAACATCATGCCCTATGCCACCTTCTTGAAGGTAAGAGGTGGAGAGTTGCAACCAGTCCCCTTCAAGCTCCAGCTAGCCGACAGATCTGAGATTAAACCAATGGGTATTGTTCGAGATTTAGTAGTTGGGGTGGACCGTTTCATTTTTCCTGCTGATTTTGTTGTTTTAGATATGGATGATGATGTGGAAGTTCCTCTTATTTTGGGTCGACCTTTTCTGAGTACTGCTAAAGCTGTAATTGATGTGCATGATGGTAAGATTACTTTGCGGTACGAGGACGAAAAGATTGAGTTTGACATGAAAAAGATGATGAGGTCAACTTCTAATTCTGTTCATTCTGTGATGTCGATAAGTCTGGTAAATGATGATGGAGAAGATTGTGATTTGTTAGATAATGATGACATGTTTGCTTTTACTTCTTTTTCACTTACTGATTCTGAGCCATTGGAGCAAGTTCTTGTTGCTTCTTTGGAGGAAAAGACTACCAATCTTGAGGTGAATGCAGCGCTTGCTCATATGGAGAGAGGAAGGGTTGGTTTTCATGCTTATCGCCCTCCGTTGGAGAGGCTTGATAGAGAGGTTCAGAGGCCCATTCCTTCTGTTGAGCAGCCACCTACACTTGAGCTTAAGGAGCTCCCTTCTAACCTTAAGTATTCTTTTCTTGCTGATAATAATTGCTTGCCTGTCATTGTTTCTTCTTCTTTGACTTCTGGGCAGGAAGGCAAGTTACTTGAGGTTTTGAAGAGGCGCAAGAGAGCGATTGGGTGGACGTTAGCTGACATTAAGGGCATTGACCCGGCCTTCTGCACACATCATATCTACATGGAGGAAGATTACAAGCCTGTCAGACAGCCACAGCGTCGGCTTAACCCCAACATGCAAGAAGTTGTCAAGAAAGAGGTGTTGAAGCTTCTCGATGCTGGGATCATCTACCCCATTTCTGACAGTACATGGGTGAGTCCAGTACAGGTAGTTCCTAAGAAAGGTGGGTTTGAGGCTGTTCTGAACGACAAAGGTGAGTCAATTCCTCAAAGAAAGATCACTGGTTGGCGCATGTGTATAGACTATAGGCGTTTGAATTCTGCCACCAGGAAAGATCATTTCCCTCTCCCTTTTATTGATCAAATGCTTGAGAGGTTGGCTGGGCAAGAGTATTATTGCTTTTTAGATGGTTTTTCAGGGTACTTTCAGATTCCCATTGCGCCAGAGGACCAAGACAAGACCACTTTCACTTGTCCTTATGGTACCTTTGCGTATAGAAGAATGCCCTTTGGACTGTGCAATGCTCCTGCCACCTTTCAGCGTTGTATGCAGGCAATCTTTGCTGATTTCATCGAGCAGAGCATTGAGGTATTTATGGATGATTTTTCTGTTTATGGCTCTAGCTTTGATGTTTGTTTGGAGCAGCTTGATCGAATCCTAGGCCGATGTGAGGAGACAAATCTGGTTCTCAACTGGGAGAAGTGTCACTTCATGGTCAAGGATGGGATTGTGCTAGGCCACAAAGTGTCTGCTAAGGGGATTGAGGTTGATCAAGCGAAGGTAGAGGTAATTGAGAAATTGCCAACACCTACTTGTGTGAAAGAGGTAAGAGCTTTCTTAGGGCATGCAGGTTTTTATAGACGGTTTATTCAGGATTTCTCTAAAATTGCAAAACCGTTGACTGACCTGCTTCTGAAAGATGCCCCATTTGTCTTTTCTAATGATTGCGTATCTGCTTTTGATTTGATTAAGCAAAAATTGGTAGCTGCACCCATTGTTGTTTCACCTGACTGGTCATTACCTTTTGAGATTATGTGTGATGCCAGTGATTATGCAGTGGGGGCAGCTCTGTGCCAAAGGAAGGACAAAATTCTCAGGGTCATTGCTTATGCAAGCAAAACATTGAATGATGCCCAGAGGAACTACACCACCACTGAAAAAGAGCTTCTGGCTGTGGTATTTTCCCTAGATAAGTTTAGATCATATCTTTGGGGAAGTAAAGTAATTGTTCATACTGACCACACTGCTCTTAGATATTTATTTGCTAAGAAAGAGGCCAAGCCTCGCTTGCTTCGTTGGATTCTCTTGTTACAGGAATTTGACATTGAAGTGAGATAAAAGTGGTAAATTGAATGTCGTGGCTGACCATCTTTCTCGGTTGGTAGTTCCTGATGATGGTGTACCAATTAATGAATTTTTCCCTGATGAGACTGTTTTTGTTTTGCATAAGGTGCATGAGCCATGGTACGCTGACCTGGCCAATTATCTTGTTTCTGGGGTGGTACCTTATGACTTTTCCTATGCTCAAAAGAAGAAATTTTTATCTGACGCTAAGCATTATATCTGGGAAGACCCCTATCTCTTTCGAGTTTGTGCAGATGGTTTAATTCGCAGGTGTCTTCCAGATGATGAGGTTGCTAGTGTCATAGAGTTCTGTCACTCCAGAGAGGCGGGAGGTCACCATGGTTCCCACAGGACACTGCAAAAGTTTTGGAGTCTGGTTTTTATTGGCCTACTCTTCATAAGGATTGCCAAGCCTTTGTAGCCAAGTGTGATAGTTGTCAAAGGCTAGGCAACACTTCTAGACGGCACGAGATGCCTCAGCACGGTATTTTAGAAGTTGAATTGTTTGATTGCTGGGGTATTGACTTTATGGGCCCTTTTCCTTCTTCTCAGGGTTACCAGTATATTCTCGTCGCCGTTGACTACGTGTCAAAGTGGGTAGAGGCTATTCCTTGCCAGCATGCTGATTCCAAAACAGTGGTTAAATTTCTGAAGAAGCACATCTTTACTCGCTTCGGGGTTCCAAGGGCGATCATTAGTGATGGAGGATCACATTTTTGTAATCGTTCCTTCGATGCCCTGATGGCTAAGTATGGAGTGCGCCACAAGGTTGCTTTGCCCTACCATCCACAGACAAATGGACAAGCTGAAGTGTCCAATCGAGAGCTCAAGTGGATTCTCCAAAAGACCGTCAGTTCTTCCAGAAAGGATTGGTCTCAGAAGCTCGATGACGCTCTATGGGCCTACAGAACTGCATTCAAGACTCCCATCGGGATGTCTCCTTTCAGGTTAGTGTATGGTAAGTCTTGTCATTTGCCAGTGGAGTTAGAACACAAGGCATACTGGGCACTTAAGGCCCTGAACTTTGATATTCATGTTGCTGGTGAAAGAAGGAAGTTTCAGCTCTCAGAGCTAGAAGAGCTCAGGGATGAAGCTTACAACAGTGCGAAAATTTATAAAGAGCGCACCAAGAAGCTCCATGATCAGATGATTCAGAGAAGGGACTTCAAAGTTGGAGATTGGGTGCTGCTCTACAATTCTAGATTGAAGCTTTTCCCTGGGAAGCTTAAGTCCCATTGGGCCGGTCCTTTCAAAGTTGTTGGTATCACTTCCTATGGAGCCTACGAGCTTGAGAATAAAAAGGGTGAAGTGTTTAAAGTCAATGGGGCTCGCTTGAAAAAGTACTTTGGTATAGTTGATGCTAACATTGATTTGCATGCAGTTGCTTTTGTGCTGGATCAGCCGGCTGCCCCAGATGCTTCAAGTCTCTCGAAGTCGAAAGATAAAAAGAATAAAATTCCTTGGAGGCTTCGATATGCATTTAGGAAGCTTCGAAAGCTTGCTCTAGGAAGTTGTGGTATTCCCAGCCACACTTCCTCTTCTTCTGATCAATAGCTTGGGAAGTCTAGCCAGAGACTTTAAATCTGGGCAGCTTGGTGGGAGGCAACCCACCGGTTTGCATCTCTTTTCATTTTTTTAGTTAATTGTTTGTTTTTTTTCCTTCTCTTTTAGCTTGTGGTATGTTGACTGGTGCTATGCTTACTGCAAGAGCCTTGGCTCTTCTTATTTTTCTGCTGATGGTTTTGTCTGGTTCCACTTGAGTTCTCCTGGCTTTGCAGATTATATTTCTCATCTTGCTTACTTTGTCGCTTAGCTGAACTCAAGTGGGGTTGGACTAGCTACACACCCTGAGCGGACTCTGGGGAGTATTCTTACCTTTTCTTCTCTTAAATTTTTTTCATGCTCCCTTGTGATCTGCTGTGTACGATTTTGTTTCCCCGTTGGATTGCTTGCACAATGTTAATTCTTCCTAAGCAATGAGGACATTGCTTCACTCTAAGTGTGGGGTGGGGTAAGCTCCTTCGCCGCTTGTTTTTTGTGCGTCTCTGAGCTCTTTTCTCTTGCATTTGTTAAAGTCTTGCTGTGATTACTCAACTTGGAAGGAAGTCATAGAGGAAGTATAGTTGGTTAGCTGATCTTGGGGTGCAAAATTTTGAAATTTTATGGTTTTTAATTGCTAAATTGAAGTCTTTGTTCTAGAAATGCTTAAATAAATGAGAATATTCTCCATCTGAACTTTGTTCTTAGCTTTGAGCCTTGGAATGAATTGGATTGAAATGGTTGAAAAAGAACAAGGCAAGGTACTCCGCTGATCCTAAGCATGCTAATTTTAATTCTGATCCAAATCAGGCCTCGTCCACTTGGTTATTAAGTCCTTTGGGGTGCTTCATCACCTAGCTACCTAAGGTCCTTGTGATCTGGGATAGTTGACCCAAAGCCGCTACATGGGTGGAGAGAAAAGTCTGTGGTGAAAGAAATTGAAAGCGCTTTAATTGAAATATTTATGCACATGCTATGCTGAATTTAGATTATTTTCTTTTATGGATCAAGAGTATGTGGCATTGAAAGGTACGATGGAATATGATCTTACTTCATGCCCCTTGTCGTTTCCGTGGTTTGTGAAGGAAAAAGGTGGATTGGCTCAAGGTTAAAGACAAGGCTCTTATGGTTTTGTTTCTCATTTGTTAGCTTTGAATGACTTAATGTTTATGGAAAGAATGAATTATTTTGAATAGTTTGAATTGCCCCCTTGATTGGTAAAGCTAGCAATTCCTTTCTTCTGTGCTCTTCCTTTCCTGTTGAGTTCCAATAGCTTGGCATTACATGTGCTTGAGAGTTTTGCTTGAGGACAAGCAAAAGGCTAAGTGTGGGGTGATTTGATAAGTGTGAAATTGATATGATTTATAGGTGTTAAATTCTTATTTTATGTAGCATTTTTATGCGCTTTCTCACACTTATCGTATGCTTTTCATGACTCTTACTTTGGGTAAAATCTGATGCAAATTTATATTTTAAAAGCAGGAAATGATGGTGAAAATGCATAGATCTCCTCACAAGCTTTCCAACGCCGCAAACGGGGAACAAATCGGAGCTCATATGAAGAATTTAGACCCTGTCAAAGTTGTGTCCGATGTATATATATATATATATATATATTTACGAGACTGCCGTGAAAGGATTCAGAAGAAGAAGGGGTGAGATTGGAAATATAAAAGAAAGGAACTCCAAAGGTTTCCAAGAGTTTGAGATGTGAAAGGTCTTCATTTATTTCGAGAAACTGAAGGGAATTAAAATAATATCATCAATGAGCTAAGTGAAGGGCCTTGAATTTAACCTATAAATATGGAGGACTTTTGCAAAAAACTCATCCACTCATCCACTCAACTTCACGATTCAGGATTCAACATTCAGATTTCAAGACGAGGCATTTGGAAGACTAGCGCAGCGCCGTGAACCCTCTTCAACATCAAGAAGAGATTTTCTGCTCCGTTTTCACCAGTCCATTCAACCTGACTTCTAGCAAATCTTGAGATTAATTTGGAGATGACTTCTAAACCTCTCTCTCCTTTTATTTCTTCTCTAGATATGCTAGGCTAAGGGATTTTTCTCTGGGGGATGGTAGTTGTAAATAGTTAAACTTTACAGAATTATTATCAGTTGATTTGGGATTTATATTGGGTTTGTTTCAGATTATAAATTTTCTATGAGCTATTAATAAAAATTGCTAATTTATTTATAGCCTTGCGAAATCTGTCAAGAACTGATCGGTAATTGATAGATAGGTCAAATAATCTGTTAGTCTGTGGAAAAAACTTTATCTGATTAATGAGTTTAGCCTTCAGATGCGATTAAAATTCTTGTGCTTATTCTCTCTGCATTTGTAGTGATAGGTTCATGATTTAATTTATCGCGTTCTATGCGGAGGAGTTCTAATTGGCTAGGATTTAGTCATATAGAAATTGTAAGAATTTGCCGAACCCTTTTCCCGAATCAACTGGGAATAAAACTGTAGGATTTAACTAGGATCCACTACCTGAACCCGGAGTTCCGCTTTTATTATTTGAATATCAGTTTGATTTTCTCTTGTTCTTTATTTTATTAATCGACAATTTTCCCCCAACTACAGCTTTCGCTAGGATTAGACTAGTTCGTTTAGTCCCTTGGTTCGACATCCCGGTAGCTTATTTTACTTTACTACTACGACCGGGATTTGTTTTGCAACCCGTAGGTTTATTTTATTTACTAAATTCTAGATTATTTTCATAGTTTTAGTAGATCAAAAAAAATTCCGTTTGCAGCCGGTGCCCGGCCCGCCCGGCCCGGTTATTTACTCATTTTTATTCTTTAAATTTAAAAAATTAAAAATATCTATATATTTAATTTCAAAATCATTATTTAAATTTAAGTAAAACTTTATATTATAGTATATTAAATATAATTTTGATATATATATTATATAAAATATAAGATATACATTATTTATATATATTTTTTAAAAATAATAAATAATATTGAAAACCGGGCCAGGCTGGCTCGACCCACGGGCTTGAAAATTTGCCGTGGCCCGGCCCGGTTTTTTATTCGGGCTCATTTTTTTGTCCAAGCCCGCCCGAACAGCCCATCGGACTCGGGCCTACCGGGCTTTTTTCGGGCCGGACAGGGCCGGGTCGTCGGGCCGAGCAAGTTTTGAGCAGCTCTATTCGTATCTAAGTCGAGTGATAATCGGTATCACTTATATATGAGTTTATGTACAAAACTAACCTAAGATTATTTTAAATATAGGCTGTGAGCTATAAGTGTCTTTGGTTGATTTTGTGACTCAAAGTCAAGTAAGTAAACCTTACTTTAAGTTATTTAAGTGTTTATGTAATTTTGTTAAACTATAATATAAGTTGGGGTTGTTGAGGGTCAAAATGACTTAATTATGTACTAAATGTTATATAACACTTTTGGTTAGCTTACTTAGTATTTAAATGACTTATAATCTCATAGGAATTATTTAAGTGGCTAAAATGTAATTTTAGAAAATATTGGGAAACTTGTTAAAAAGCTGTAAACAATTTATGTCACTTGGGACATTTATGTGTAATTTTTATTTATACTAAAGTTGTAATAAGGCCATGTACCTTAGGCCATTTTAATTTAGTCATATTAATGTTTAAATTAAGTTTTAGGTAGAAATAAGTATTACCGAAAACATATTGGGGTCAAACCATAATTAAAATGAAATTTGGGGGTTAAATATAAATATAGCCAAAAACTAGGCTTAAAAGCTTTTTTAAATGAATTTTAAAAGATTTTATAAAGTTTGGGGTTAAAAATGTAATTTCTGTCAAATATGGGTAAAACTGTAATTTCTATAAACTGTGGTCAAAGCGGCATTTTATAGGTCAACATTGACCATGGTAGGAGCTTTGACCAAAATTTATGACATAAGTAATTAATTTGTGACTTTATATTAAGATTATAAGTTAAAATGTAAATTACAAAACATAAGGGTTAGGAATGAAAACTGAAAGTTTATGGGTTGAAATAGTTAATACTTAATATAACAGATTATAACATTTTGGGAAAGTTTGGTGATTTTTGGAATAATATAAGAGGTTTTATTAAGAAAAGTGTATAATATATAGTTTAAATAACATTAGAAAGTATATGTTATAAACTGGGGTCAATTCGTAAATATAGAAAGTTAGTAGGCTGGAAAATAAATTAGAATAAACCCTAGGGTTTGTTCGGTTATTTTGTGTATAAAAAACTATAGGTTATACTTATTATAAAGTTTAAAATGTTATAATATATGATATATAATATTGTATAAAATGTGTGGTAATATTGTAATAATAGAAAAGTGTGGAAAGTTGATGAAAATAAGATTATATCATTTGTGCCTTCTCGGCAATTATTATAGTTTGTATAAAACTATAGATTAAAATTATAATGAGATGAAAATATCATATCATATGATATAAGAATATAAATTGTAATGTTGTATAAAATATGTGGTCAAAATATAATTTATAAAAGTATAGGGCTGTAGCGCAATGTATAAGTATTTGAAAATGAATTTTAGACTATGGTCACATGAAATAATGTGACAAATATAATTAAGAATGTTCACATGAAATAATGTGACAAATAATGAATAAATAGGGATTATAATTTATAAGCTAAAGTTAATATTAAATAAACTTTAGGAATGCTTATGGTATAAAATAAATGTTACATAATATTAAGATAAGAATCTTAATATGAGTTGTGTTATATAATACAAACTAATAAGAATAATTATCTTACAAAATAATGAAATGTAACATTTAATAAAAGAGTTCTAAAATTCATATAGCCTATGCGTATATATATGTATAAATGCGTGACATATATACATAAAAAATGGGTATATAGTATGTTTAGAAACCATATAATATTAAATGGTAAATGTTAGTACATGAATATAGTTCATACACTATAAGTGATTAGGTTTTGAATTCAAATGTAATTTGTTACAAGATCTAATGAAGTATATAATACAATGTATTATAATGGATAATGTAAACTAATGAATATAAATAAATTAGCCAAGTCAACATGGCTAGTCAAGTCAACATGCTTGACCAAGTCAACTAACTTGACCAAGAGGTCAAGTTGAACAATATTCACATAAAATAATGAAGGGAAAATTCACGAGATACCCCTGTTTTCTTTCATAATTCACAATATACCCCTGTGATTTTAGTAATTTAACTTTAAATATGCTTAAATGTTGTCCAAAATTGATGAAACTTTACATGGATGATGCTAAAGTGTTATATTTTGGTCCAATATCAAATTTGAAGTTTTTTAAGCTCACATGTGACCTGTGGGACCCAATGAACAGTCACATATTCATTGGGTCCCACAGGTCACATGTGAGCTTAAAAGGTTTCAAATTTGATATTGGACCAAAATATAACACTTTAGCATCGTCCATGTAAAGTTTCATCAATTTTGGACAACATTTAAGCATGTTTAAAGTTGAATTACGAAAATCGCAGGGGTATATTGTGAATTACGAAAGAAAACAAGGGTATATCGTGAATTTTCCCAATAATGAATTATGGAATGATAATACCATATGAATTATTATTGCATGTATACATGCAATTGTAAGTTATATACACTTATGAACATAAACAAATATGGTTAAATCATATATATAAGTATGAACATATATGTATATTTATATACGTATAAATATCATGGAATATAATGGAATAAATCCTAACATTCGAAAATACTATGAAGTACGACGTTTTATATGAAACCGACTTATTTAGTTAAACCCGAACGTTAGTAAATACTACGAGTAACGAATTTATGTAATGAAACGCGAACCAACTAACTGTTGAAATCCGGGGATGAAATGTCGGGATTATTAGCGTTATTCGAAGATACCGAGTTTAGTTAGTCATGTGGATTGACTCGTAGTGATATTAATATTCCAGATCATATTTCAGACAAAGGCGCTAGACGAGCTTAGGTTATTGCGCATCCTAGGTCTTGGTGTACGGTATGTGGACGGTGTGTGATCTGAATTGTCCTAAGGGCTTCCTCGGGTTCAAACATTATTGTTGTGTTTAAGAGTGATATGTGTGTGCTTATATGCATGTGAAATACCCCAAACCTATCTATGGTAATTAAATGTTAAACTATGATATAACAAGGCTAAAGTATGCCTTAGAAACATTGGTAAACAATTTAAACCATAGAAAACACAAGAAAACACCATAAAGACAATTTAAGCAAATACTTGCTCAAGACTTGGTGTAACCTTGATTAGGATCCAAAGAGCATTCCTAAACTTCATTAACATGCTAATGAACATGTTAAATCAATTACCAAAGAAAACCAAGCTCAAAAACAAGTTAAAACACAAATTGTGCTTTAAGACTCCTTAAAGCACATATTTGAAAAATTGTCTTAGAAATGGGTTTTGAGTGGATAAATGACCAAGTTTATACCTTAATCAACATGTGTACTATTTAGTATCACATTAGGAAGCCTAAATCAATGAGAAACCAAAAATTTCACAAATTTGTGCACTAATTATGAATAGTGACCAAATAGTGCCCAATTAAGACTTTGATCTCTTTTAATTAGTCAATGGTCAAACTAGCTCCACAAATATCTAAGGAAGGGAGGGGTCCGGTTTTTAGATAGGTGAGTCATCACCAAAGGCCAGCACATTTAGAAAAGAAGAGGGAAAGGAAAGAAAGTACTATTTAATTTTACCAAATATCTTACCTTAGAATACCTCTCTCTTCCCTTCTCATTCCTTTCTTCTCCACCATTTTTCTTCATCTTCTTCCTCCCAAGAAAACGTTGAAGCAGCACTCCATAGTTCACCAACTTCATTTGCTTGCCAAATGCAACTCCAAGCTCCAAATATAAAACCAAGTGCATATTTGTGATAGTTAAGTCAAGGCCTTCCATCCACTCTTTTCAAAATTCCAAAACCAGAAGTTGGACTCCATTAAAGGAGCTCCATTTGAAGAGGAAAATTCAGTTTCAAGAGCTAGTTTATACCCTCTTTGGTTTAAGATAAGAAAGAGCATAAAAACTCATCTTTTCTTCCCTTTTATACTTGACCGAAAATGGCTTCTCATTGGGCTCTGTTTCTTTCATGATATTAGTCATTTTCCAAGCTCCAATGGCTTAGTTCAAGCCTTGTTGTGATTCTCTACAGAAAAACCTTCCTAGGTTTCATAAGGTAAAGTAAATCCTTATTTTAGTGCATTAAGCACTCCTTTGTAATATAGAGATGACTCCATGAGTCTAAGTGTTTTACCTAGCACTCATTACTTCCCTTTGATCATTGGGTAATAGTTTAGCAAGTGAACAAAACCCCCTTGGACGTTTTCAATCAGAAGTACAAGAGAAGAGAAAGGAAAGGACTTGGAAAAACATAAGGTAAATGACTTACCTTGATGTGGTTTAATGTCTTAAGGAATTGTGTTTAAATAGGAGCAAAATATAGCCTAGAGCTTACATTATACTATGGATTATATAACCTAAGAAATAACATGATCATACTTGTGAACTTGTGACTAAAGAGCCAAAGGTAAATGAGTTAGTAGAATAATCATAAGGTGAATTACAAGAGCATTTATAATTGTCATGGGATTGATGTTGTGTAAATGCAGGTTTATAGCTAAATGAAGGAAATTCAGTGTTTAGTTTATGTCATTTAAGGACCTAAGATCCATGTCATTTAAGGGCCTAAGTGTCAAGCAATTTAAGGTTATGCATTATATTTTGAATTGATGTAGTTAGAGTGTAATTTGTGTGTAGAGAACATCCATTGAGGATTTGTTTGTTTTGGGTGGTTTAAGGATGAAAAACTATGCATATGGGCATGTTAATATACTAGAGAGGCTATGACAAAATTTGAGTAGAAACCATGTGTTTTTAGTTGTAGTTGTGAGTTATATGACCTAGGTTGTACTAGCAATCATTAAAGGAAATTTTGGTAGAAATGACTAAACTAAAGTGTTCTTGAGGATTAGGAATGACCTAGGGTGGTCTAGGTGGAGTTAGAGGTTAAATGGGTGATTTAAACTCACCAAAATCATGGTATAAGAAATGTTAAGACTAGTGCAAAAATCTGTAGGAGAATTTTGGGTAAAGGAGGTGAGGATGGCTAATAATGCATTAGGTGTGGTCTAAATGGTTGTGTGGAAACAATTGGGTTAGTTATGGTTGTAAGCAAAATTTACATCTTAGAAGCTTAAGGAATTAAGTTACAAGTGTTAGGCAAAAAGAGTAAGAATTTGAGTAATTGATCAAGGAATTTAGTGATGAGTTAGGAGGATTTGAAGTGCTAAAATGATGTTTAAACATGTAGGTGTACATGGGGAAAGATTAGAGGAAGATTAGGCAAAAGAACAAGGTGATGTTCAAAACTGTAAAATTTAACGGTTTAATGTATGGTCCGGGACTTGGTCCTTGGATAAAGTCCCGGACCAGCACTAAAAACCTGCCGAAAATCCATGTTTAGGTTGGTCCGGGACCTAGGTCCAGTAATAAGTCCCAGACCAACACTTAAAAACTGCCGAAAGTTAGCTCCAGTACTGGTCTGGGACCTAGGGTCAGTACCAAGACCCGGACCAGCTCATTTTTCCAGCCGAGAGTACATCAGACAACTTGGTCCGGGACTATAGGTCCGGACCAAGACCCGAACCAAACAAAAATTGCAACCGTGAGTTATTTTAAGAGGGGAAATGGATGGGAATGATTAGTAATGTTATTATATGATTGTTAGGGGTTGTTTGGTGACATTTTATAGTCATTATAAGTGTGAACAAGTACAAGATATAATGAGAAATAATTAACTTGTGTGATTAAGACTAAACTACAATGACTTAGTGGTTATTAGTCGGGAATCATTAGTGGTTAAGTAAGCTAGGTTAATTAAAAGTAATTAACAACCCGATTGGGTGAATGTTATAGGATTTGAGAATTTGGACTCCGGAGGAGAATACGCAACTAAATGACCAATGGTGAACGGTATGGTTTTCTTGTAGCTTGCTTGCTAATGAGGTGTCCCTCGGATTGTGTGCTAGTTGTTTATATGTTCCGACTAAACAAGATAAAGCATGCAACCGGTTATTTGTATTTGTTGTGTGTTGTATTAAACTAACACAACTTATCCTTGAGGACTTACTAACTATGCTTAGTAAATAATTGTATGAGATCATAACACACTCCCTACTATTGGTTGGTTAATACCTGAAAAGTTTAAACTAATACATTCGTCTTTGAGACTTCTACTAACTAGAACTTGGGGGGAGTGAGGAATCCGGAATGGTCCGGTCATGCAAGTATTAAGTAGGAGGTCAGTATCTGTATCAGATCCAACATCCGTTTGGGACTTGTCTATGACTTGTTCACCTAGGGTCGACAAACAGACCCGGCCACTTTGAATTACAGTTCAAGGTGGGAGGCCAGTTTAAGTTGGTGTGGTGGGATCTACCTAAATCCCAATTAATTTGAGAATTATTGTTTATTCAACCAGTGCAGTTCTCGACCACTGGCTAGGGTTACTTTGACCCGACAAAAATAAACAACGGACTAAGTATAACTGAATCTAATTAAAGAACGATTGGCTTATTTGAGATGAAGTATGAGATGAGAATTAAATGTTTCTAGACTTAAAGAGTTAAAAAGCTAACTCACTTACTTAAGGAACACTTATTAAGTTGTTTGCTTGTTTGAGATGTGATTGTTCACATGATTGCGTTGTGTTTATTATACTTCTTATTATTGTTGTATAAATAATCAACTGCATGTATATGACAAAGTAGTCGTGCGTAGCCCCGTTAGCTTGGGGGCTACACGTTAATCATACCAGCGAAGGTGTTGAGCCCCTCGGGGCATTCATATTATTTTGCAGGAAAGAGGAAGGAGAAGACCCACCTTGAGAGTAGGAGCGGGTAGACTTACTACGGGTCTTTCTTTTTGTATACGGGTTGTGCATGTACACCCGTTTATTGATAGTGCAGTTGTTAGCAAACTATGTTAGACTTTGAGATACTTGATACTCGGTTGGTATTTTGGTAAAGTTTTGTAAATTCTGGATTGTCAGACCGTAGCAAGATACTGGGTGATGTAGTAAGCCTAGTTAGTCACGAGGGTGACTAACGGCGGTAACACTGATTTTTACAGTTTATTTCGCTGCGATGTTATATATATATATATATATATATATTAGTAGGTTTATGCGATAATCACGGTTATATGAGTTAGGGTGTTACAGCATGTATGAGTGAATTGAAATGTATACCTGATTGTTTATATCGCAATGTTATTATTATGCGCGAACGTCCTTTCGGACTAATACTACGTCGACTATAGATCGGCTTATATGAACATACATATACGAGTAATGAAATAAAGTTGTTGTTACCTAATACAATACATTTAGTATTATAATTATATATTAACCTAAGCAAAATACTTAGGTACGAGACGCGACTATGTCGGTCTCTATAGCATGGATCTCGAACATGAGTACGACCTAGATTACTTCTAGGTATGCGTAAGACCCTTAGGGCAGCCAAGTAATGAATGAATACTCCATAACCTAAGATTATACTTTAGGTAATTGATTAATATTTAATCACATAATGGAGCCTTGTTATACAATTATAAATCTAGTAGTCGACTACTGGTTGCGCATTGTGATCACAAGCGTGTTTACCCGGATCAGGTTCTGCTCTAATTAAGTCCAAAGAGCCTATATAGATCGTTGTCTAGACTGTACTTGTAACACCCCAACCCGAAACTCCACAACCTGAAAACGTGAAGCTCCCAACTCAACTGGAAATGCAGCGAATAAATACATAAAAAAGGGTGGTGCTACAACGCCGTTAGTCACCATGTGACTAACAAGGCTAAACTCTAATAAAACTTACAAATGATACGGTCTGAGCGCTGAATACAAACCACTTAAAATAACAAAACAATAGTAAAAATACAGTACTGTAAAATGATGCCGGTAATAATAATCCCTGTCTTAATTCTACCCCACCTACACTCGGTAGGGGTGATCTCTTCAAACTTTAGGTACTTGAAAAGTGGAGGTGCCCCGAAGGGGCTCAGCAAAAACCGCTGGTATGGAAAACGTGCAACCCATCGGTACTGGACCAACCAACTACTTTGTCGAATACATGCAGTTCATTTTTTGGTAAAAATTTAAACAAGCATCATAACATAATCATAACAAGTATCCATACAAGGACAACAATGTCCACAGACAAGACTGCAGAAGGTCAAGTTAGATGTCCTGTAATTGTTCACTAGTAGTCAGATCCTCACAATGGGAGCTAAATGGATATAAAAGTACCTCACAGAGTGAGGTTCAGTGACCTCGTTAAACTCCATCTTCACAGAGTAAATTGGCCGGGTATGATAACCCCTTAGACGAGATGGGACTCTCGTACAAGTAGGTGGGTAATAACTTCCCTCAGAAGGTAACTGGTTAACTCCTGCACTTAAAGAGGTGGGTATCGTACCTCGAGAGAAGTGAAGTTTTCCTCTTAACTTGAAATGTCCGGTACGGTCCGGTAGTGGACATAGAGTGCACCCAAATCCCGTCGCGACGTAAATTTGAATAGGAGACGACCTGAGACAGGTACGCTCCTGTAGCATGCATGACCAGATACAACTGGGCTCCTCGCTTCTCGTAGTATAGAATTGTTAGATGTCACACAAGGACGCAAATCAAGAACAGATGTGTATTGCCAGTTATCACGTTTAGGATACGACGTTTGTTATAAAGTGAAGTTAGTGAGAAACTTGAGTACAAGTTCTCGGTATGATAAAACGCAGGTATTTAATCCTGGTAATGTGGTGTTGTATGCGTGGGACATACACGTATAGTTAGTATCATTCACAACATAAGCAACAACAGTGCACAAGAGTAATACAATTTTACATTGCAATTATCTTGGTCGTTATTTCAAACAACAGATAGCACACAAAGCCGGTGATCCGGTAGCAAACAGGTTGCAGAAATCCCATACGTTCACCGTAGACTGTATTGTTTAGTTCCCGGTCAACGTGGTCAAACAATGTCCTAGAATAGGATTACTGAGAGTGTTAATTTATGTAGACCTTGGCAATTTAGACCCAACCGAAACCCAACCCGAACCCGACCCATAATTTTGCGGGTTAGGGTCTTGATTATTGACCCATCTATTTTTTTGGGTTGGGTTAGGGTAATAAGCTAATTTGTGGGTTGGGTTTAGGGTAGAGATCTTAACCCCAGGACCCAACCCGAAACCCAATATATTTGTTAATAATAAAAAATAAAAATATTAATTCACATATATATATATTATATATTATTTTCAGATAAAACTATACCTTAGCCTTAAACCCAAGGCAGTGGGCTTTCTCACCTTTAATAATATCACATAAATCTTAACTAAACAAACATCTCAACAGCATATAAAACAAAGGGCACAACTATACCTTAACATAATGTTGAAAACCCAAATGTTCTCGTCTTGCATACTCACATCTATTTTTCTTCTCTACGTCTTATTTATGTCTATGTCGCTCTTCATCTTTGGCCCAATGTTTTTTTTCTTATTCTCACTGCCATAGTTGTTCTTGAGAACATAGATATGTTCAGAAAATCTAGAGGGTGAACAAAAGTAGGTGATATGTATTTTTGTAAGTAGAATCTGGATTATAAACCTCTTAGGAATTTGAAGCCAAACAATGGGATAACGTGGTGCACAAAAAGTTCCTCAAATGGTTGGTAACAATTAAGTGATTGTGATTGTACTTTTCTCAGGCATGACCACTCAGTTTAAACAGGTGTAATTATTTTAAAAACTATCAGTCATAGTTTTGAGGCTTGAGCTCTCAGTTTATAAATTATTTCTAACTTTAGAAGATTTGTCTTTAGTATATTTCTCTAATGCATAATGAAGATTTTCGTTTTCGTTCCTCTTTTTATTAAGGGCACTAGGAACATGCGCATATTTAGATAAGATTCCTCCCCAACAGTGATAGAGCTTTAGCTTAGATTGATAAATATAAACTTATAAAAAAGTATGTGTTATTCTATTCAGGGAAATTGGTGCAGTACTTTTACATTCTTTGCATAAACATGAAATTCGTTTAAAGTTTGGTCGATCAAGCAAGATTACTTTCTCCCTTTTGTTCATCCTAATTATTGTGCCAGCTAGATTTGGATGTTTTGGATTTTTTTTATTAATTTCTACTCCTAATCCATCTAAATTATTGTAGGCTTGAAAAAATGGGGTTGGGTGGGTTGGGTTAGGGTTGAAGGATTTTAAGCAGGTTGGGTTAGGGTCATGATTTTCTGACCCATCCATTTTGGGTTGGGTTGGGTGATGATATTTTAAATGGGTTGGGTTAGGGTTGATATCAACCCGACCCAGCGACCCAAATTGCCAGGTCTAAATTTAGTAACTGTATAATATTTATTGATTCATGAAATGATTTCATATTCATATTTCATGTGAGGTTTATTCTTTATACTTAGGTAGTTTCTTTAACCTCTACCCTTATTATTAATTAAGGTATTTAATATTTCCAAAACATGTAGTCCTAATTTATAAACTTGTAATTGTGTGATAATTTCTTTAATTACCTTATGATTTATGTATAACTTATTTGTTATTTCTTTTGATTATTTTTTTTAATCCTTTAATGATATAAATATATATCCATGTACCATTTAGTTAATGTTTTATAATTGTCTAATGACATAGTAATTTATAATTTTATCAATGGCATTTATTGGTCACATGTTAATTAAATTCTCCTCTTAACTTTATTTTAAAATATACTTTAACTCCAATTATTTGGCGTTTCCACATTAAATTTCTTATATTCATTTCCTTTTGATTTACTTGAAAAATCTAAATATATAGATATATATATATAATATTTATACACAGGTATTATTATGATACTTATATATAATTGTAAATGACATAACCACTTAATAAATTCTCAATTATATTTACATGTCACGCATGGCGTATTTTTCCCATACCTTTTATAATTACAACTAACACCCAAATAAATTATTTCTTTGTACAAGTAAATTACTTGTACTTGTATATCATATAGTTTAATTCCATAAAATCCTTAAATCATAATTTTCTTTTCTAATTTCTTAATATCCATATAGGACCTACAAATTTTTATCCCATAAATACATCATACTTTTTGGTTATTATTTAACCTCATTTATTTCATAAACTTTACGGTACTCCAAAATTACATTATATTACTTAGTTTTCATTTCCTTAATTTGTTAATTCACTAAACCATCACTATAATTTTTGGTAATTTATTTGAACACATAACTTTAATAAATCACCAATTAGCCACATTAACTTTCGGCTTTGCCATTATTTTTATAATTACATTTTAAACCCAAAACCTTTATAAATTATATATTCACTTATAAACTATAGTTAATATTATATTTCCTTAATAACCAAGTGGGCACTTTATTTCTACAAATTATGATCTCGCCCCACATAAAATTCAGTTTATATTTAAACTCTTACAAATTACATAATCACCCCAAAACTTTTATAAACTTAATTTGCATGTCATAAATCATTTTAACCTAAAGTTTTCGGTCAACACTTTGACATAGTCTAATTTCACACTTAATACATTAATATACCCATAAAACTTATATGATTCTTGGTTTTTTACACCAAGTTTTCCAAAAATTACAAATAGCCCCAAAAAACTTTATAAATTGTATTTAACTACTAAACAACATATTTAATTCATCCAAAATCATAATATTAATTCACACCATATATTATAATTATGCCAAGGACACATTTTATTCTCGGTAATTAACATATCTTGCACAAACTTTATAAAAATTATATTTTTATACATAACTTAAAACTAGTCATTTAAACACTAGTAATTATTTTTAACTTACCTAAATCCATAGTATGTATTTATATACTGTTGGGGGTAAAACTAACGGCAAGTGTACCGGTCAATTCTAGCAAGTTTTAATAGAGAGAATTCCCTAAGTATCGAACCAGAGGAGGCGATGTGGCTAGTTTAATCTTTATTAAGCAAATTAAAACAGGAAATTTGGGGTTTGATTTGATGATGATGATTAAACTGTAAACAGAATGCAAACAATAACAAGCAGGAAAATAATGTTGTGAAACTGATTTGGAAAAAGAGATACGTTTACTACTGCACCCTAAATCTGTGATCCTATCCTAAGTGATTTATAGAGACAATCTGAGTAAAACCCTAGAACAAAGATACTTTACCTCCAGTCTCCGCTTAGCAAATACTAGTAGCAAAGACTGAATTTTAACTCTCGTTACAAACCCACTGTTTATAACGCCTTAGAACAATCTAGTTTATTGGTCAATTAGCTATTTAGAGGAATTACCGTCTCTAAACTAACCGGTTTATTTTCCTGTAATCATTGAAAGCCGCCGTCGTCACATATAAGCTAAAAAATACTAATCTTTATAATTGGCCAAATTATAACGATTAAGAAATTAAGCAAGGAAATAACTTTACTCAATCAAACTGCATTAAATCACAAAGGAACAGGAATAGTCAATTTAGGGATGCATAGCAAACCGAAATCTAAAGGAACTACTCAGCCATTGACATGTTTACAATAAGCTCAATAGTAATAGAGAACAAGAAGAAAACTCTGTTCTGAGACTTCTGGTGAAGTCTCCGTGGTGGACTCCTTTCTGTGCTCTCCTCCCAACTCCAAACTCCAAACCAGACTCAAACTCTCAAACTAATTCTCTCTGTGTTGTATCGTGACTAATTGTGGTCTCTGTAAGCTTCCTTCAGGTTGGCCAAACTCCTCCTTTTAGAATAACAAGAATCTCTTTAATCTATCTTTAATCTATCTCCAATAATCTAAATAATCGACTGCTAAAAGATATCTAACGATATAATAAGAGATATTAAAGATAGAAAACCAATTCCGTTTATCTTCGTAATATCTGGCGCTCCGCTTATATTGGTCCGGGTTTCAAACCCATATGCAAACCCGGACCACGTCTAAAAGGAGGCAGAAGAGTCTCGCCCTGGTATGGTCCGGGTTTCAAATCCATCCTCAACCCGGACCAAGTCTGAAAAGAGGCAGAAGGTTCTGCGACAAGGTGGTCCGGGTTTATAAATGTAACACCCCATCCAAAACCTTAACACTTAATCATAATCGCAGCGGAAATCATTACTTAAACATATACCAAAAGGGCGGTGTTACACGCCGTTAGCCACCCACGTGGCTAACAAGGCTGTTACATAATATGTATCGGTCTGATCACACGAATCCCGAGCATACTTACAACCTTCCAAAAATGACCATCCAAAAAGAATTACAATATACCGAGTGTAACTGTTCAAAAATCACTAACCAACTTTACATCCTCCAAAGTAAACGACCTCGAGTGTACAAGCACTACTCGGGTTCAACATCCAAAAACAACAAAATATCAACATCCTAGGATCTAAAGCCAATCTGCTTCCTCGATCCTCATCCTGCAAATAAACATAGCCCCCAAGGGGGTCAGCAACCTTTTGCTGGCATGGTTAACGTGCAGCCCGCTGACTACCGGGATACACGCAACTATTTGTCATTATTACATGGCGTTGATTTTATCATACAACATGCATATATATAACAGGAGCTATTGCAGAACAATAACAACACATACATAGTGAAAACAGTTCACTTTAATAACAACCAACATGGTTAGTCAACTTGTAAGCCTAGAGGATGTCTTCATCCTCATGTTAAGCTTAACACATAACACATTACTGTTTAGTTAGTCGGGTGAGTAACTTTAACTTGAAAGATGAGACGAGCGTAGTGACCCGAACACATCAACACATAATTTCCCCCTAGCCCGAGTGGAAGTCAGGTAGGTAGCTTTGGCTAAGCTATGGGAGGTCGAATTCCCCATAAAAGGAAGACTACCCTAACATAAGGAGAGAGCCGAATCTGATGCAGATGTCGACACCCATACATACACGCGTGACCGGAACGACCGGATTCCTCACTCCCCGGTTAGCACTCGTTAGAAGTCCCACAATGGGAGCTTAACATAATCTCACACAAGTAAGTGTTTAAGTCCAGTTAAACATACAAGGGAAGCAAGGCATAATAGTAACACGCATCATAACCAAACACACATAGCCGGGTTAGAACGTTCCTTAGGTTGGGAACGTTGTTACCGGATACCGTTCTCTTACGTTTCTAGACTTGGGTTAAATGATGGTTAGCACGCATTCGAGGTTACCGGTATCGGCACGTACACGTCACATTAATAATAAAACTGTAAACTCGTTTCATGATTTAATCTTACAAGGTTGTAAACACGCAAAAACACAGGTAGCACACAAGCCGGTGTAAACCGGTAGGCAACGGACTGCAAGAAAACCATACCTTGGTCCTTGCCGCTCTAGTGGTCCACCGTACGTGGTTCCTAAACACGATTGATAATGTCGGTTAATTAATATACTAGACCCTTGATAAACTTGTTACTTCACATTCCTTGTTTATTCTTCTTTCACACTTTATTATGATTTTTCCCCATCTTTTAGTTGTTATTATAGTCCCCATACATGTTCTAGACAAACCCCCACAAACGGAAGTCAAAACGGGGCTCAAACGAGCAGCTTATGTTGAAAACAGTGACATGTCCGAACTTGTGTCCGAACATCAATGTTCGGACACAAGCCGAGACTCATAAGTTGAAAACTGTTTGTCCGAACTTGTGTCCGGACATCAAGTTCGGACACAAGTCGAATTGAAAACTGCATTTGTCCGAACTTGTGTCCGGACATCAATGTTCGGACACAAGCGAGACTCGAATTGAAATGCATTTGTCCGAACTTGTGTCCGGACATCGAAGTTCGGACACAAGTCGAGGGTTAAAACTTGTGAAAATTGGGTGTCCGAACTTGTGTCCGGACATCAAAGTTCGGACACAAGTCGAGACTTAAACCGAGGAAAAATTTTGAGGCGTCCGAACTTGTGTCCGGACATCGAAGTTCGGACACAAGTCGAGACTTAAAACTGTGAAAATTTTTGAGTGTCCGAACTTCGAAGGTCGGACCGAAGTTCGGACATCACCCAAAGTTCCGAAAACTTTAACTTAACGAGGCATGTCCGAACTTCCAAGTCCGGACGGAAGTTCGGACAGACCCAGAAATGCATTTTTCAGTGGCGTTTTCAACACAGAATTTCACCCAAACTCAATACAATTTTGGCATATCTCCCCATAGACATTACATGTTTCCCCACATTATTTAGCCCCAAAACACTTGACACAACTCATTTAAAAACACCAATTTGTACACAAATCCATCAATTTACAACAACAACACAATGTAAAACCCTTAAGGTTTGGCACTTAAACAACAACAATTTAAACACTGAATTTCCTCATATTATTTGCAACACCTGCATTTCACTGAGCATTTATTTGCACTTAAACAAAAACACATCTCAAGCTCATACATGGTTTTAAGGTAAGTATTACCTTGGTTTCTTTTCGATTCCCCTTTCTCTTTACTTGTTCCTCAATCGGTATCAACGGGTAAATTGCTACACTAATGACCAAGCCAAGATAGCCACAATGAGTATTTAGGGTTTATAATTCCTTTAACCCTAGAATTAGAAATTGCTTGAACACAAGGAGGGAATTACCTTTATTTCAAAATGAAATGCTTGGTAATGGAATTGGGCTAGCTCCAACTCCTCAAGGAGATTGAACAAGCTAACAAGGAGAACAAGCATGGTGTTCAAAATAGAGAAAACCGATTTCAAGAAGGAAATGAAGGAATGAGTGAGTTTTTGATTTCCTTCTTACCTTAGAACAACAAGAAGACTGGCTTCAAGAATGTGAAGCTTTTCTTCAAAATGGGGTACACCCATGGAGATGAAGTATGGTGTTTTGAGATTTGAAAGGTACAAAATGATCCAAGATGAGGAGTATTTTGGTGAAAGAATTTCTTGATTTGGAGCTAAGATGTGGAAGTTACAAGAGATTGAAGTTGGGGCTTCTTTGGCTTTGTGAAATCGCCATGCTTGGCAAAACAGAGAAAGAGAGCTGGGTGAGGGGAAGGCAACGTGAGTGAAGAGAATGAGGGGAGAGAGAGAGTGAGAGAGAGTTTTGTGTGTGAGAGGGAAATAAATGTATTTATTGTTTTGTAGTTTAGTAAATGAGTGGTATTAATAGAATAGAGAGGGGAATAAAAATCTGTTTTATTTTACAATGAGAGAGTGGCACTTGGTCATTAGCAGATAACACCCGTTAATTCCCGAACTGTCGGTTTTGACAGTCCGGGTCCGGTTTCCGGAATATATATATTTGATTCTAAAAATTCTTAGACTTTAATTAGTATATTTATAGTTATAAAATCAACTATAATTTATACAAGTCCGCTTTAGGCGTTTAACGTCACGTTTTTCAGTTTTCTTGAAAAACGTGTTTAAAGTCTCGTTTGTGCATTTAATCCATTATATGGATTCGTTTCTTTCGGGAATTTCTCCCACATGTTCTTAATGACTACTTAAGTCTTAAAATATATTAATTATGTAATTAACTAACATATTAAGGTTTGGGGTATTTCAATCTACCCCCCTTAAAAGAACTTTGTCCCCAAAGTTCACATTTCCCACGTATCTTAATATTAGAACACGGGGATTACTTCTGCAACAACGCTCCCATAACAACACACGAACATTCTTTACATTCCATCGGACTCAAGGTCCTGATAACACAACATCACTTAGACTCAAGGTCTATAACATAACAACATAGACATGTATTCCAATACATGCCGTACATACATAACCGAAACGGCTCTACCCCCCTTAAATAGGGGTACGCCCCGTACCCTATACATACAACTAAGAAGTAAACAATGACGGGTACTTCGCCTTCATCTTCTCCTCCAGCTCCCAAGTGGCCTCCTCGACTTCCTGGTTAGACCAGAGAACCTTCACCAATCTCACAGATTTATGGCGAGTGTCTCGAGTCTTAGTGTCCAGGATCCGTACGGGGGTCTCCACTGATCGCATGGTCGGCTCTAATGTTAGCCTCTCGGGCTGAAGTACATGAGACGGATGGGACATATATTTCTTCAACTGGGACACATGAAATACATCATGTACCTTGCCCAGCTCAGCAGGTAACTCAAGCCTGTAAGCTACCGGGCCTATCCGCTCCGTCACAACATAAGGCCCCACATATTTCGGGCTCAACTTGCCTTTCTGGCCAAAACGGAATACTCCCTTCATGGGGGATACTCTAAGGAATACCTGATCGCCCACGGCGAACTCCAGGTCGCGTCTGCGCACATCGGCGTACGATTTCTGTCTATCCTGAGCTGCCTTCATGTTCGCTCGGATCTGACGTACTTCTGCTTGTACTTGCTCCAAATATTCAGGTCCTATAATGACCGTCTCACTCGACTCATCCCAGCATAATGGCGTGCGGCATGGTCTACCGTACAAGGCCTGGAAGGGAGACATCTTGATCGACGCGTGGTAACTGTTGTTGTAGCTAAACTCGATCAGATGTAACTTATCAATCCAGCTGGTCTGAAAGTCAAGTGCACATGCACGTAACATATCCTCAAGCGTCTGTATGGTGCGCTCACTCTGACCATCTGTCTGTGGGTGAAACGCCGTACTCAACTTCAGTTCGGTACCAAGTGCTTCCCGTGTACTTCTCCAGTACCTCGAGAGGAATCTGGTATCCCTATCAGACACGATAGTCTTCGGTACTCCATGGTGCCGTACTATCTCACGGTCGAAGAGCTCTGCTAGCTTCGCCACCTTCCAGGTGTCCTTCATCGGAATGAATCTGGCCACCTTGGTCAGTCGGTCAACAACGACCCATATCATATTCAAGCCTCCCCGAGTAGGCGGAAGCCCAACAACGAAGTCCATGGAAATATCATGGAACTTCCATTCAGGAACGGGCATTGGCTGTACCATGCCACCAGGACGACGGTGCTCAAACTTGACCTTCTGGCAAGTGAGACACCTAACAACATAATCTGTCACATCTTTCTTCATACCGGTCCACCAGAAATATCTCTTCATACCCTTGTACATCTTTGAAGCTCCGGGGTGAATAGAAGTAGAAGAACAATGTGATTCGCTCAATATGCGCTCCTTCAGCTCAGCGCTATTTCGTGGAATACAAAGTCGGCCATTCAGCCTGATCAAACCATCATCATGAAGTCGGAAGTCATACTTCTGACCTTCGAATGTGCCATCGATAAGCTTCTGTTTGATCTCTTGCATGTACTGATCTGACATCTGAGCACTCCGCACCTCTTCAACCAAGCTAGAGTGAGAGATAAGCGAATGGAGAGAGTGTGCTCGGCGACTCAATGCATCAGCTACAATGTTTGCTTTACCTTCCTTGTACTGAAGGTTAATATCATAGTCAGTAAGGAATTCAACCCATCTTCTTTGCCTCATGTTCAACTCCTTCTGAGTGAACAGGTATTTCAAGCTCTTGTGATCTGAATAAATCGTCACATTCACTCCATACAAATGGTGTCGCCATATCTTCAATGCGAAGACAATGGCACCCAACTCCAAATCATGCGTAGGATAATTTTCTTCGTGTCGCTTCAACTGTCGGGAGGCGTAAGCCACGACCTTCCCGTGTTGCATCAAAACACAGCCCATACCTTTACCTGACGCATCACAGTACACCTCGAAACCATCAGTACCCTCTGGTATAGTAAGAATCGGTGCAGAAGTCAAAGCATCCTTGAGCTTCTGAAACGAGATTTCACAGTCCTCAGTCCAATCAAACGGTGCATCCTTCTTTGTCAAGGATGTCATCGGTTTCGAAACACTAGAGAAATTCCTCACAAACCTCCGATAGTAACCTGCCAGACCGAGGAAGCTCCGGATGTCGGCAACCGTCTTCGGTCTAGGCCAGGTGCGCACAGCATCAATCTTGGCCGGATCCACAGCGATCCCGGCCTCAGAAATAACATGACCAAGGAAAGAGACTTGGTCCAACCAAAATTCACACTTTGAGAACTTCGCATAAAGCTGGTTCTTCTCAATGTTTGCAACACACTCCTCAGGTGAGCTTCATGCTCCACCTTGGACTTAGAATAAATGAGAATATCGTCGATGAAGACAACTACTGATCTATCCAACTGATCTCGAAACAAACGATTCATCAAATCCATAAACTTTGCTGGTGCATTAGACAACCCAAACGGCATGACCGTGAATTCATAGTGCCCATATCTGGTACGGAAAGCGGTCTTCTCTATATCACTGTCTCTGATAGCAATCTGATGGTAACCCGATCGCAGATCGATCTTAGAGAACACAGATGCACCTCTCAGCTGATCAAACAAATCATCGATACGTGGCAATGGGTAACGGTTCTTCACCGTCACAGCATTCAGCTCCCTGTAGTCGATGCAGAGGCGGAGACTCCCATCCTTTTTCTTCACAAAAAGGACTGGTGCTCCCCATGGTGAGACGCTAGGGCGGATAAATCCCTTGTCTAGCAGGTCTCGCAGCTGTTCTTTGAGCTCAGTCATCTCAGCTGGAGCCATACGGTAGGGCGCCTTCGCTATAGGTCCGGTGCCCGGTACCAAGTCAATCTCAAACTCAACTGCCCGTGTAGGCGGCATGCCTGGGAGCTCCTTAGGAAAGACATCAGGAAACTCCGACACAACCGGTACATCTGGGCTAAACTCCGGGTCTCTCTCTATGTCCTGGACATAGCAGAGGTATACATCATTCTTCCTTCTGATTTCGTGGTACATGGCCATGGCGGAGATGATCTGTGTCGAAGGCTCCCTGGGCCTCTGGCGGTATGAAATGGTACCCCAGACGGACTCCTAAGAAGCAGACGGTGCTCGGCACATAGGATTCTGCCCTTGTACCGCTCCAACCAGTTCATCCCCACAATCACATCAAATCCGAGCCCCTCGAACTCTATCAAGTCGATCGGGAACTCTTCATTTTAATTCGAACGGTGGCATCTCGGTAATAACGGGTGCATCTGATCCGCTCCTTAGACGGGAGAGTGACTAAAGTCAGGGATCTCCTCCCCGTCTAGCCCCAGTCTCCTCGCAAATGAGAGTGAGACAAACGTATGTGAGGCTCCAGAGTCGAACAAGATCGACGCATCCACGCCATTCACTGGGAAGGTACCGGTGAGGATAGTGCCGCTTCTGCCGGCCTCTGCCTCTGTACAACACTCAGTGTACCTTCCGTCCCGAGTGCAGCGCCTAATTTATTTCATAAACTTGATAAGTATATTGGTAACAACACGGGTGGAATGCTCAAGAAATCAACACTACTTTATTCATAAAACTCATCGTTACACCATGATGGTATTACATTGGCTACATCGCTCGATAACTTAACATACTTAATGCATCACATACTTAACATACAACTGGCTTCTACTTTACATGATTACACATAACTTCAGAACTGTCTAAAGGTTAAGTTCAGTCTTCCAGGTTTCATGTGGTGGCATTGATTATTGTCGGAGGCGCCGTATTCAATTTGATCTTCTTGATACCATGATACAGCATCCTCGACTGCCCACCCATGATTAACACATCTCCTGACTCCAATACTAACTTTCTTGCAAGGTCCGCACGCTTCTGCTCGCCATACATAAACACTGCGGTATCACCAATGGACCAAGACACCACGGGTACTCCCTTACTAAGAGACTCGGGTGACTCGTCCTTGTCTTGGTGTAAACCCAACCTTCCACCTTTCTGGTAGAAATTGACAATACACAAATCTGCCTTGATACTTGGGATTTGTTCCGGTTCACTTGCTGAGCAATTCCCACGGTGTGATTAACAACCGCAAGGAACTCCTCAGGTATACTCGGTATGGTAGCTCCATCTTCAGCTCGTGTGTCTTGATATGACTTGGTGTAAGGGTTCCAATCCTTACCCATGCACATCATTTTAAGTTCATTTTCGCTCCACTTGGGTATTCGGGTGTGTAGAAACCTCCAGGTGCTGCTCCAAGCTCGTTGCATCGTCGGATGATGTGGATTTGTGCTTCGGGTGTCAAGTATCCCTTAAATAAGATCATACCTGGCTGGATAACTTGACACTGTTCTGCTGGATAGTCGGCGATGTCGATGGTGGTATCTCCGGGGTTCGGTGTGGGTGGGATTGGATAGCAAATATTGAAGGTCCCTAAGGTTTATAAATCTCTAATTTAGGTGGTTTCACTTTATACTTCAACTCATTACTTATGTGGTTATTCATTTAGACCCACTAACACACATGCATGGAAATGCGGTAAGCAATCACTTATCTTACTTAACGGTTTAAGGGGGTACCTGGTCTAGAAGACGATCCTGGTGCCTCTGACCGGTCCACCACGTTCAAGGCAGCCTTGCCTGCTCCTGGCCCCTTCCCCTTCTGGGAATCAGTATTCCCTTGCCCTGAGGATGGCTGATAGGTAGATTTCGGGCCCTCAGTGGTAGCAGTGGCCTTACCCTTCCATTGCCCTCTAGGCCTATAGTTTCTGCCATCGGGGTTGCTGTAGCACTCAAAGTCACGGTGCCCCAGCTTCTTGCAGTAGTGGCACAGCACATCGTTCCCTTTGCAGTCCTTACCGGGATGGTCACCCTTGCACCACTTGCAGAAATAGTGGCGCTCCGGTGCAGAGCCCGTACTGGCTGCTATTACAACACACAATCAATACACACTTCACAACATAACAATACATACTTGAATTCGATATTCGAAATTTATTAGTTACCCTTGGGCGGGTGTGAGCGTAAGGGCTTAGCCGCATAGGCATAAGTGAGCTTCAGCGGCTCCTCCGTGGTAGTGGGCTGGGCTTGGCCCTTGCCTTCTTGCTGCTGCTGGCCCTTCTGGGGCTGAGGGTAAGGTTTCCTCTTCTTCCCTCCTTGGTACCCTTGCGAGCTTTGGCCCTCGCTCGAGACCTTGCGCTTATGCGCATTCTCCTCGTCCCTTAGACGGACGGTGATCTCCACCTTAGCAGCGGCATGATAGCACTCCTGAGTATCAAGGTGTTAGTCATGCCCCGCAACACATTTACACACTCCATACAACATTACTTATTCACACTTAGACATTGGAAATTTACCTGCAAGGTGTTGTACTCGGCTGGCCCCATGCCATAGCGTAGGCGGTGGCTCAACCCACTGTAGAATCGGTTACTAAGACCCGGTTCGAGTAACCAAGGTCGGGTAGAAGTGAACAAGGTCGGTGAAGGCGGTGTAGTAGTCGTCCACCGTCATTTTGTCCCCTTGTTTCAGACTGTCAAGCTCCAGGCGCTTCGCCTCTTGCACATGCACGGGATAGTACTTGGCCCTCAGCAATGCCGTGTACTGCTCCCAACCGAAATCCGGGTCGGCCAAGTTCTCAGCCCTCACTAGCTTCCACCAGTTCCTAGCCGAACCCTTCAAATAAAACGCAGCAAGTCGGACCTTGGCATCAGCAGGAACAGCCAAAGTCTCATAGGCGGTCTCGAGCTCCGAGATGTAGGCCTCTAGCTTAGAAGGGTCGGTCTCCCCTTTGAAAGACGGGGGCCTCAAATCGGCCAACGCTTTCACCCAATTAGTTTCGCGTGGCTGAGGTGGTGGTGGTGGTTCAGGCTGGTCCTGACCAACGGGCGTCTGCTGCCCTTGCTGCACTGCAGCTACTATCTGAGGCACAACTTGTGCCAGGGCGGCCGCTACGCTTCGGCCATCATTTGAGCAGTGGGGTTATCCCCCGGGTCACTTGGACCAGGCCCTCCTCGGCCTCGTCGCGGTCGCCCTGCCATCTGAACATACATGAGAGCACATTAGTATTGTGCTTACAAACTTATCGAACCACATGTTTATAACGTCCTTTGGACGACAATGTTTAAATTCCTAACTCGGTATATTCCTAGGCTCGGTTGTCGGTAATCAGAGCGATACTTCGCTCTGATACCACTTTTTGTAACACCCCATCCAAAACCTTAACACTTAATCAATAATCGCAGCGGAAATCATTACTTAAACATATACCAAAAGGGCGGTGTTACACGCCGTTAGCCACCCACGTGGCTAACAAGGCTGTTACATAATATGTATCGGTCTGATCACACGAATCCCGAGCATACTTACAACCTTCCAAAAATGACCATCCAAAAAGAATTACAATATACCGAGTGTAACTGTTCAAAAATCACTAACCAACTTTACTCCAAAGTAAACGACCTCGAGTGTACAAGCACTACTCGGGTTCAACATCCAAAAACAACAAAATATCAACATCCTAGGATCTAAAGCCAATCTGCTTCCTCGATCCTCATCCTGCAAATAAACATAGCCCCCAAGGGGGTCAGCAACCTTTTGCTGGCATGGTTAACGTGCAGCCCGCTGACTACCGGGATACACGCAACTATTTGTCATTATTACATGGCGTTGATTTTAATACAACATGCATATATATAACAGGAGCTATTGCAGAACAATAACAACACATACATAGTGAAAACAGTTCACTTTAAATAACAACCAACATGGTT